>JAIFKI010000014.1:8304480-8904480 GCA_025389145.1 Misgurnus mizolepis | reverse complement strand
TTTAATCAGTGTATACCACTAGTCAACTAAATGAATATAACATGGCAAAGATGAATGCACATTTATATATTGATTCAATAGATTTATAACATTTTGAAAAAAAAACAGTTTTTATAATAAATCTTTGAAAATAAAGTATGATTTAGAATATTTAATATTTTTATAACCTAAATATGCTATGTGAAAGTTTGTAACAGAAAATTGTGTTTTTCATCTTTTCACACATTTTTACCCAGATTAGTCAAAATGGATTTATTGCGTTTGTAACCAAATTCTTCAAATAATTCTATTGAACGTATTATATGTGACCCTGGACCACAAAACCAGTCATACCGGTCAATTTTAAGAAATTGAGATATATATAACATCAAATAAATAAATACACTTTCCATTGATGTATGGTTTGTTAGGATAGGACAATATTTGGCCAAGATCCAACTATTTGAAAATCTGGAATCTGAGGGTGCAAAAAATAAAAATATCCAGAAAAGCGCCTTTAAAGTTGTCCAAATTAAGTCCTTAGCAACATATATTACTAAGAATATATATTGTTTATATATTTATGGTAGAATATTTACACAAGATTTTCATGGAACATAATCTTTACTTAATATCCTAAAGATTTTTGGCATAATTTATAATTTTGACCCATACAATGTATTGCTGGCTACTGCTACAAATATACCCGTGCTACTTATGACTGGTTTTGTGGTCCAGGGTCACATATATGCTTATTGCTAGTAAAAAAAACTTGCTCCTCTTATCTGTGTTAGCAGTGCAAAGGTCATCTATTATGAATATTTCTTCACTTAGTTTGTCACTGACCTCATTGCAATAAATTATGGGCTAACTTTATCTGTGTCAGAAAAGTGATCATGAAATAAGATACTGTATCTTAGCAGACAATAATCACCCTGCTACCTTTTGGCAAAGCCTTTAAGTTAGCAGCGTGCCTATGATGTCTCAAAACGCTGCTTTTGTAGGCGGCACGCTAGATTTTGGGACACAGCCACCCCTAATAACAACTGGCACTTGTTTGGATTCAGATCAAGCACTGACTGAAATGTTGAAACGACCTTGCTGTATCCTTTTAGAGCGAGCGAGCGAGCCAGCAAGTCTCAAATCTTGGTAAAAACTAAGAGCAATTACTGCACGCACACATCCAAAAATAATCCAACACGCCCGCATCTAAAACATTACATAAAACAGGCTCTTACAGAAAGCTCCAGCTATAGCAATTTTAATGATTTAGTCCTTGAAATTTTCCCATGTAAACTAAATCTGACTTCGGTCTCTGTTCTAAGAGTCTGAACTCAGCTCTGCGCTAATACAACAGCATGACAGCAAGGACCCATAAGCCATCTGTGAATCAGGCTAACATTCATGTGGCCTGATTTGCACAAACATGCCGCATACCAATGAGGAACACCACTGCCTAATAAATGAGACGCACCCAAATCCGTCTCTGAATTTGCAGCTAGAGGAAAAGAGAATTCGGAAAGTAAGCTCCGGCTCCAATTTGCCCCCCATAGGGCATGTGTCTGGGTACATCCCAGTCTTGATTCTTAATCAGGCACAAGGGCCGGAAATTGAGTGGGTCGCAGCATGAAGCAAAGATCAGATGATTATGTTCTTTGAAATGTAACACAAATCTAATTCGGTTGAATCAAAGGCAGGGGAAAATACACCACATCTCAGCATGCTTAACCACTAAGACCTGCTGTAATTTAGCATGCATTCTTCTTAATTAAACATTTAAATGTGAACATAAAACGAGACAAAAAGATAATGTGCGAGAAACGCAATATGCAGGTAATGACGGAACAAGCAAGCTGAGCCGTGGGTAAAGTGAGCTGTAGCTGATGGCATATGGCTGATCGCAGTCACTGCGGTCTCTCACAGCAAGGGCAGGTCTTTACCTCAACATATGTGAAGGTGTGTAAACATACTGATGAATTACACTTAATGTTCAAGTAGCAAACCGGTAGAGCATTGCATAAGCAGCGCCAAAGATCATGGGTTTGATCCTAGGCAACACGCATACTGATAACAAGTATACCCTGTAATGCACTGTAAGTTATTTTGGATGAATGCATAAATCTAAATGCACTAAAAGGCACAATATGTAAGATTTTTTGCATTAAAATATTTTGTACTTAAAGTACCCCAAATGTTTCCATTAATGTTTGAGTCCAAAGAAATTAAGACTATAATTCTCATCATTCCACGCTTCTTCACAGTGTCATCAAGCTACATCTCTGTTATTATGGATCTTCTAGCAGTGAAAATAACATATTGTGCCTTTAAAGGAGATCAAAAGGAAATTTGTGGCTTTAAGTCCATGGGCCCTATCTTGCACCCAACGCAATTGACTTTGTCAGTGACGCATGTATCATTCGTATTTTGCACCGGCGCACAGCGGGTTTTTCCCTCCACAGACGCACGTCGGCAAACTAGGGAATGAACTTGCGCTCCCTGGGTGGTTCAGCGCAAAAAAGGAGGCGTGTTCCGGCGCAAACCATCTCTGATGCTATTTTGCAGTTTCAAAAAACAATTGCGCCACTGACCAGAAAAAACTAGTCTAAAGTCAGTGGCGCGTTGAAGTGATTAAAATTATCATGCAAATAACGATTAAAATATTTTCATAAGTTTGTTGTGTGGCTTTATTACGTTTATTTTATGTAAATAATAATTAAAATGTTTTCATAAGAAACCTTAATGTATGTGAACTTGAGTAAGTGTACTTTGGGGTTGGACTGCTTGCGTTTCTTGGCTTTCAGCTGTAAGGGTGGACGCAGCGATGTCCTCTGCTTGCGTCAGGTCCTGTGTAGTGGCACTTTTTTCCTTACATGTTTTTTTACCAGTACTTCAAATTACATTATTTTATGCCATGGTAATGAATTAGCAACCTATTCTCCAACCCATGCGATTGTTTTGGTCATTTGTCCATTTCACCAAATACGACCAATAGATGCATATACTAAATTAGCGCCTTTACCAGCAGCAGGGGAAATTTTATATATTAGGGTATGAAATTATATTTTGGGGTATCATTTTGCTATAATGACATGTACTGGGATAAGATTTTCAATTGAAACCCCCAGGATTAATTGTATTTTATTACACATTTAACTATTCAGGCATTTAGGGCAAGTATTTTAAAAATATTCCAAGTGGTCCGAGGTCAAACGATCGATTTATACGAAGAAAAGATGCAAAAGTATATATCAGATCCGATGTACACTTGTTCAAAAACTGCAGCCAGAAGAAGCGATGATATGTCATCTCTGATTGTGAAATAGCATTGGCTCTTGTGTGTCTTTTGACCAATTGCATCATTACGTTGCTAAGAATGTGAAGCGCTATTGGCTGTCATGACCGACTGTGTCATGCTCTACTGTTTTGGTTTATGTTTAAATGAGATCTGACTGTTTGCATTGCATTCATATATTTGTTCATATAAAGTAATCATATGGCTTCAGTTCGCAAGGTTTGCAACATGAATTGTTTATAATACTTGTATTTTGTTGTTTATTTGTCAATTTATACAATAAATACCTGTGACTGTACTTGCATGTTGTGTTTTATATTGTTGAGAACTGGTTGGGTTTAGGGAAAGGGTAGGGTTATATGCTCCAAAATATCTTTAAAACCATACATGTTTATGAAACTATTTCAACATTTACAAATGGCAAAAGGCAAAAAACGTAGCCACAGGTCGTATAAGCTGCTGGCCGCTAGAGGGCACTAATCCCTTTACACGTTCTTTGACGTCATATTATGATGCTTGCATTATGGGATCGTTATTTGCAAGGCACAACAGTTGCGTGTTTGATGCTGTATATTCACCATCTCGCCAGGATAGATAGCGCGGAAGTTAAAGTCACTAAAAGGGCGATGATTACAAGGGAGCTGAGGGACGAGCCATTATTTTAAACAGAAATTTCTATAGAGTTACAAATCCTTGGGAACTTTTTGGATAATGTAAGTACACAACTGCATTAAATATATATCAAACTCTGCAAGTGGTTTTGGATATTTTATTATAAAAATCTTACACATTGTGGCTTTAATGGAGATCAATATCCTAAAATTGGTCAACTGTAGAGGGGTTTCATTACAAACCTTTTATCATTTTTCCCTGAAGAGCACCTTTTAATAAATGCGTTTCCTGCAACAAAATTTAGTTTTCCCCAAACATTTTGCATTCTCTCTTTGACTCTTAAATGTCCTCTGCTAACCTCTCTGCATGTGAAATGAGGAACAGCACTTTCTGTCGGCTCTAATACGATTCCTGCTGCCTCGTTCTCTAACAGCCTCTTTGCACGAGCTGAATTACATTGTTACTGCTGCATTAAACAATCTGTGCAGAAATGTGTTGCCCAAACTGTTAAGATCAGACTGAAATGATCAGAGCCTCTGTTAAAATAAACGTCAGCTACTCGTTTCAGATGCTGAGAGTCAAAAAGATCTGCCAGATTTTTCTTCATATCGCACCCCTAATCGTTTGTTTAACACCAACTGGAACATTTATGTAGTTCTTCTACGTGCAGAATGCTAATAAAATATATAATATGTAAAATTTGTACTTTAATGGTCTAAGGAAGCGTGTACACCAAGGATTTTAAAAGGAACAGAAAACACCAGGCGGACGCCACCTCTGGCGTTTTCTCAGCTAAGCGCTTTGGTTGCTATGATACTTCCATTTTGTTGATCAGTCTTTAAATGCTGCACCAGTTGGTTGTTGAAATATTTGCCCCGCCCCTCCTCCACTGTGATTGGACGGCAGAGTGAAAAGTGACATTAACGAGCTGAGCATTTCACCCGAAGTTTAACAGTTTTCAATTTTAGGTGCTCAGCACTGAAAAAAGCTGAGGGACGGCGCTCAGTGCAAACAAAACCCGCCACCAGCTGATATTTTTGAAAAGCAAAGCACTTTCATTATAAACCATGAAAAGCATATGCCGGCCGCAGGCGTAAATGCTTTGGTGTACACACCCCCTAAAATAGGATTATTTAAAGGAAAACACCTCTGTTTTTCAATATTTTACTATGTTCTTCTTACCTAAACTTACACTAATTAATACATACCTATCATTTTTAAATGCGTACATTTAATCTTTGTACAGCGCGTCGGGAATGTGTTAGCATTTAGCCTAGCCCCATTCATTCCTTACCGTGGGTTAACACCAGCCGCTTTTAAAGCGTCAAATTTGCGTCTACGGAGCCTAGTTTGCCGCTTGAACAGTTTAAGTTTACTTACTTCATTCGCGCGTGAAAGCCGCACGTGAATTTCTAGTCATCGAGACATTCACGTGGAAATTTGCATCATGGGAGGGGCTTCTACGACTCCGCTCGCTTCCTGTAATCACGTCACTACTAGAGCAAGCTCCTGATTGGTTAACGCGGCGCCGTTTGGTTTTTCCGCCAAAGTAAAAATTTTTCAACTTGCGCGTTTGTTGCGGCAACGCTTAATTTTGCGCCATTCGCGCGAACTAAATATGCGAATGAGGCGGAATCGCATCTACCGCGCTGTGCTAAATGCCTCATTCTTGATTCTAATGCTGCGTTCACACCAGCTGCGGTAGAGGCGTCAAGCGCGAGTGATTTCAATGTTAAGTCAATGTGATGAAGCGCCTCTGGAGGTCTCGCTGTGTGTCATCACATTGACTTAACATTGAAATCACTCGCGTTTGACACCTCTTCCGCGGCTGGTGTGAACGCAGCATTACGATCCAAACAGGGATGAATTTAGAAGCCACCAAACACTTCCATGTTTTTCCTATTTAAAAACTGTTACACGAGTAGTTACACGAGTAAGTACTGTATGGTGGCACAAATAAAACGTGCAGTAACATCATCACTCCTGACTACTCCCTCGCTCGCTCAATCTTCCGTTAATATTACTGCACCAGAGGTCGAAGTGCTGCAAACTAAGTTTTCTTTCGCTGTACAATATAGTTCTTATTTTTTTATCCACCTTCAACAGTCGGTACGTTGTATGTGCCACCATACTCGTGTAACTACTCATATAACAGTCTTTAAATAGGGAAAACATGGAAGTGTTTGGTAGCTTCAAAATTCATCCCTGTTTGGATCCTAAGGAATGAATGGGGCTAGGCTAAATGCTAACACATTCACAACGCATTAAGTGCACGCATTGAAAAAAGATAGGTATGTATTACCTATGTGACTAAAACTAAAAAGCATTTTCGTCCCAAAAGACTAAAACTAAAAGGGCTGCCAAAAACAACACTGGTTCCAACCCTAATTAAACACACCTGAAAAATATAATCAAAGTCTTCTGGATTACTTGGAAATGAAATGCAGTTGTGTTTGATTAGGATTGGAACTAGACTCTGCAAGACAGTGGCCCTCCAGGACCAGGATTACCCACCCCTGGCCTAGGCCCAGTAAAATATTTTCTTGATCCCTTATAAAACTCCTCAGGTAGGCAGCGTAAAAGATTTCGAGAAACACACTTTTAAAAAAAAAGATTCCTAAATTGTTCTTTGTTGGGGTGTATGGTTCCATAAAGAACTTTACACATCTTTTAAAGGGTTCCTTAACTTTTGAAGATGACACCCCTGCTCATCCTAAACTGGTCAGTGTGGCTGCTTTAACAATGCATTCTTCACAAAGAGGGGAAGAATAAAGTCACTTGAACACAAACACACACAAAGATGAAGTATAAACATTGGCAGGGTTCAGGGTTAGAGAGTAAAAGCATGGAAGCATAAACACACAGGGAAGCAGGTATGACACTTACGGCCACTTACAGTTGGGAAGCTGATGGAGAGGATAGGAGAAAGTGGACAAGCATAGAGTATAACAAAAGGAGCTATTAACCTGGTTGGTCAGGACAGCTGGCAGTGACAGAACTGCAGGAGGTGGAGAGTGTCTTAGCGCCGCAGTCCTGGGCGGCAGCACTTTTCTGCTTATTTTTCGTGGACTCCTGCGCTTTGAGCTTCTTGGCATGTTTACTCCCTTTGTAGTGCGCCTCGGCTTGGCTCTACAAAGGAGAACAAATGAACCATGCAATCAGGCTCATTTCTCACACCAGATCTACCATCATAGACGGCAATCACACACAACCCAAACAAGCTTTCAATAGCAGGCACTGTACCACTGTACTGATGCTGGGATTGAGATTTTTCACAGGACTGGGAATTGATTCTCAATAGGAAACACTAAGTGGGTGTCAATAGATTGGATTGGTGAGGGCTTTAATGGAGAGTTTGCTCATATATTTCAAAGAGATAGACAGTGAGAGATATACTAAGTGTGTGCGTGTGTGTGTGTGTGTGTGTGTGTGTAAGAGAGAGAGAGAGAGAGAGAGCTTATGAAGGATTAGGATCCCTTTGAATATCTGACTGGTATGAATTAGAAGCTCAGTTTCTCATTTTTACGACATCAAAGTGACAAAGTCTCTAAAGACGCGCAGATGGATTTTCTCTCCAAACGCTGATGGTCTGTCACATTGACTAACTGCAAGTTTAAGGGATTTCTGGCAGCGCCTAGAGATCCCAGACAACACAGCTCACGGTTGTTTTTCTTTAGGATTATTCAAAGAGACAGTCGACAGTAACCTCCAGTTTGAAGTTTTCTAGGTGTCTGAGTTTCGATTAAATAAACTGAATGTCATTTTAATAACGTGATATATCTAAAAAAATTTTTTTGCATGATTTACATGATACAATCTGTATGATGTTAATGCATTAATGTGACACCACGGGTAAGGTGCGTTCACACTGACAGCGATCTGAAGTCATTAATTTTTAACTCTTTCCCTGCCATTGACGAGATATCTCGTCAATCAAGAGAAAACGCTTCCCCGCCAATGACGAGTTTTTCCGTCTTCCCGCAATACCGCTATTATCCACTAGGTGGCCTTCCGCAACTTTTTAAACCCGGATGTATTGCCCTATGGCAAGCGGCTGCATGTCCGTGTCTGTTTTAAAGATTGCTCTGAATGGGATCTCTATGAAAAGTCCGTCACAAAAATGGAATTATCTCTGCTTTTTGCTCAAAATGTGGTGTTTTTGCAGAAACCTACCCATATTCAAAAGCTGATTACAAAAGAACTACTGAAGGTAGGATGAAACATTTTTTTTTTTTTTTTTTTGAAAGCAGAGGGTCTGTTCTTTCATTTGGTATATTGAAGAAGAACATTTTCTGGAAGACATTAAACTTTTGTGAAAATCATGAAAAACGGTGGCGCTGGCTAGCAACTTTTTTTAAAAACGCTGGTGGTGAAAGAGTTAATGAAAGTTGGCGATGAAATCGCTAGCGATCTTCAGATGAAATCTCTGGACTGTTTACCGCATTTTCTGCAAGGATTTTCTGGGAAAACTTTTTGCAGAGTTGTGCCAATGAGAATCTACTTTTTTACTGTGTATCTGGGGGATGTGGATAAATAAATAAAACATTTCAAAAGCTTTTAGAAAAGTACAGAATGTGCCGCTATTGAAAGAAACATATTAACTTCAGCAGTTAATACATATTGATCAAAACAAACACACAAACAGACAAAAATATTTATAACAAAGCATGCTGCTAACACATTTTGTAAATATGCAGCGACCATAGAGGGGTCAAGCACAATGTCTTTGACTTGCTGTTGTTTGTGAATAGAACTGGAAAAATATGAAATATGATCAAAGAAAAAGACAGAGAGAGACAGAATAAACGAGAAGTGTAAAGTCCATCGGTTGCTTGTTCAAGTGACAGTCATGAGCATCAGAATGACACATAAGATGTCATTGCAGCAGACAGTGATGTGTGATGTGACGGCCCAAGGCGGCATCTCTTCTCTGTGATGTGTAAATGTTAGCAGCTCTTGTGACCTGGATTAGATGTTCCTGACATTTAGAAACTGACTTTTTCTCAAAAGATGTGCATAAATTTTAATATTTACAACATAACTTCAGGCACACTGACCATAATTTCAGTCTTAGTAACATTAGGCATCTTTTAGCTCAATCACTGGGTCTCATTCGTGAAATACCAGCAGAATGATTTCTAAGTAAATTGTTTGTGAAACCAAATCATTGCATTGAAACACGAGCCATTCTGAGGTAAATAGTTTCTTACAAATGTGACAATTTAAAATGAGAAATTAATTCCACAATGCTTTTATGAAAACTTGCACAGAAATTTAAATTGTGTTTTATGAACGATGCACCTATTTGACAATGTGAGGTAAATAATTTTTCAATAGACATGAATTGATATGCATGAACAGAATGTGTAACAGAAACTATTTTTGCAACAAGAACTAGACATGACCAAACAGGTAAAAGGGCTGAGCAATAAACGCTTATTGCTCATGTATCCACTGTCAGAAAAAATGGTCCAAATATTGGTATATATTGGTACCAAAGAGTGCATATTAACACCTTAAAGGGTACATTTTATGGGGTCAGATTTGTTTCGTATTTCTGAATAAATATACTATGATCCACAAATAAATATAAAGAGTTTCACAAATATTTTTTAAATCAACAAATACACAATAAGCAAACCGTAAATATATGTTACAGATTTCACAAAAATAAATGAAATTCACAAATAAATAAAATGGGATTTGCAAATAAAAAAAAAATACTTATAAATATATATTTAATTGTATTTATTTGTAAATGGCTTCCTGCTTATTTGTGAATCGCGTTCTGTGCATTTGTGAATCACTGCACGCATTTGTGGATTGCGTTCTGTGCATTTGTGGATTTGAAACATTTCTAACGTCAAGACTTGCACAAGAATCCACAAATAGGTGGACTCCGCCCACCGTCTACTCCAACCAATCGGACAACGACCTCGTGGCGCTGACCAATCGTGGCACGGTCTACCTCCAACCAATCACGTTCTGATTTACTCGCTCTTCACACTCCATCACAGTAGGTGGCGGTATGCACCTATCAAGTTGGATCGCAACCCGCCATAAAACCTAAAGAAGAAGAAGAACTCCGACTCACATGCACGTTTATCATGGCGGATCGGGAGGACACCAGACAGGTGAGTGGTATTAATCGTTTTGACTAGCTTAGTTTGTTGGTTAAACAAAATTAAACAAGGTTGATGCTATGTTCGTGTTTGTTATATTCAGTGTGTGTACATTTTTGAAAGCCTGGTTATTACTACGAGTTGTTCACCTAAATGTGTTAAAGTAATGTTGATTGTGACATTAGCCTACAGTTCGTGCAGTACTGTATAAAGATTGTATGACTGTTTGTGCAGGACCTTTCTGCACAAGTGGAAAGCGCGGCTCGGGCTTTAGTGCAGATAATTGCAAGGGATCTAACTCCGGGCCGCCCCACATCCAATCCCCCACAGGCACATATCCCCTCTCCCTCTGTTTCTTTGCCCTTATCCAACCTCCCTTCAGATGCTAGAGTGAATCAGGCTCTGAAAAGGTTTGGCCCATACATAGGACAATAGTTTTGTTGTATTAATTGCATTTCCCACCTAAACAGCTTTCACCGACTCTGACAAACTTATAACCTACTAATTGTTATTTTGGCTTATACATTTAGGCAGTTTCCTGCAATGTTTACTTCCAATAATGGTGACCAGTCAAGAGGGAAAGGAAAAAGACGGTTTGTTTCACAGCCAACACACACAGTTCCACGGATCAAAACAACGGAACTACAAATTTATGTTTTATCTGAACCTGCTGCTTCAAACATGCCCAAATACACACCAAATGGTTCAGAAGAGCTTGTGCTGGCACATGCTGGACTTGGCAAGAGGCTTGTCTCATTCAAAGATTCTGACAAACATGATGAGGTAAGATGACGTAGCTTATCTTAAACAGTTGATCGGTGTTTTTATTTTGCTAAGTAGGGAAGAAAAGATGCATACACTTGCTATAGTGTTAGTTTCTAATGGCATATATAAGAATTTATACACTTTTAATAGTAGTCTAAATGTTTTAGATTTGTAATAAGGCTATGCTACACATTTTAAATAACCTTATCTAGACTAGACATTACAATGAATTATTAATTAATAAAAAAATACATCCATCGTTAATAAAGCAATATCACCTGAACAGTGTTTTGGATTTAGCTTGGGATATGATGTGCTACAAACACACTTTGCCTCTGACATGGACATTTCAACAAGCAATAGTAATGTTTTGTTATTAAATAATTCAGTGTAATTGAACAAATCTTTTGAGTAAGCTAAATATTTATTAATACCCACTAGTCATTTACAGAAAACTGTACAATATTTATTTTGTTTCTTAGATTTTTGATCAGTTGGAGAATGAGTTTCCAAAGTTAAAAAGTCTGAAGAGAAGCTGGATGTTTTACAAAGCCACTGGTACTGATTTTATTTACATTGTGAATTCAATGTGAATGATTTACAAGATAAGATAATTATCTAAATCAGTGTTTCCCAATCCTGCCCTACATGGCACCCCTCCCAATGATGTTTTAGATCTCTACTTCTATGATAAATCTTATTTAGTTCATCAGCTTCCTCCCAGAATATTGAGATGTCTCTTCAATAAACACATTAACATCCTGGCAGTGGTCCAACATAGTACTGGATTGGAAAAACACTTTTCTGAAAAATACAACTTTTAATGCTGGTTGCCTGTAATTCATATTTAATTCATATTCCTGTTCAAAAAGGTGGAAGCGGACGCCGAAAACTCTCCATGATTCTGACAGATGCGGAGGGCTACACAATGCGGGCACTAAAATCTGCCTCCAACAATGGAAAAAATGTGCTTTACGTGGTTCCAATCCAGGAAGCACTTTCCACGGATCCTCTGCCCTATGATGCTCCAGAATTCTGTAAAATGCCCCAAGCCAACTGTGTGTCTTGTGGCCAAAAAATGCCCCTTCAGATGTTGGCCTTACACGCAGAGGAATGTTCTGTAAGTTATTTTATACTGAATTTAAAATGTTCTTGCATTTACTGTTTTTTTCATGCAATCAAAAAGCATTATAAATATTGATTCCAATTTATGAAATAGAAATCTGAGTCTGAGATTTTTGAAGATGATGCTCTTCCTGAAGAAGATGTTCAGGTCACAGATGCTGAAGAGTCACTTGGGGTAATTTATTATTTTACATTTCCCAATAAACATGTTGAGTGCATTACCCTTTCCTAAATGGTTACATTTGTTTTCTAGACTTGCCCCATTTGCCAGACAGCGATTCTGAATGATTTACTCCAGACCCATGTGAATTTATGCATTGACAGGTTGTAATACTATCATTTGTTCCAAACCATAAAATAATCAAAAATGTAATAACTGAGATTCACTTTTTTTTTGAAAAAAGAATTAGTTCAAGAGATGACACAAATGGCGGACCCCATCAGACTGAGGAGCTTCCCGGACCATCATCAGCAGTGGCATCATTTGGAACCTTGGAGAGCTACAACTCTGAAGAGGCAAGAACTAATTCGACAGGTAACCTTTGTAAAGGGTGACAATTATCATTCTATGCTTACATGTAAATGAAAAGGGGCATAGCTATTCATGTTCATGAGAGAATTGCTAATCTGATTATTTTATTTCGGTTTTGTTTTCTTGTTAGCAGAATGGATGAGCATTTTAGATCCATGCCTGGCATCTGCGCTGTTCTGCAGGAATTTGCGGAGGCAGCATAGAAATGAAAAGCCACTGCGTTTTTATTTGGATTTGAAAGAGAGCCCTGAAGACCAAGACAGAGCCATATTATCTTTCTATAAGGCCAAGGGAGTCAACTGGGCTGCTCCACTAAAGTGTATATTACAAGGTATATTAGCAGATTCATAGATTTGGTCATTTCTCTGTGGTTTTTCTGTTTTACATTTGTTTGAGTGTTTTTTTATGTATTCTTTAGTAATATGTTCTTGCAGAAATCCTTTTAACACATATTTTATAGGAGATGCTGCCATTGGGGATGGGGTCAATAGACATCTCCTGAGTATGGCTATTGAGAAGTTGAGGACTGGGTTTTCTCTTAATTTCGGTATTCATGATGTTATTTGAATAGTTTTTAATTTCAAAGTCTTAATGTATGATAAAAGGTAAAAAAAATAACAATACAATTAAAATCTTTTTCAGGTATAGCAGATGTAACACTCCTGTTTGAGGGTGAACAGGATCACCTTGTTCCATGCTGCAGTCAAACTCTGCTTGATAGTGACTTATTTGTCGTTGCTGGGCGCATGATTGGCCACTCATTTCTTCACGGTGGCCCTTTGCTATCTGGAATTAGTTCAGCCATAATTCATGTGTTGATGGGTGGCTCCATTGAGACTGCAGAGATTAAACTAGAGGATTGTCCAGATTTTGATCAGAGGCATACTATCCAATTGGTAGGTGCTAAATTTAACATTTATTTGAGAACCATCTCGGATTAAAATATTACTGTTGTGTGTGTGTGTGTGTAAACTTTAAAAAGAAATTAAATTATTGTTTTCCTTATTTACAGTACACTGAATAGATGATAATTGTCTGATATTGAGGTTTTGTGATTATGAAAAAGTAAAGCATCATAATTGCACACTTTCTAAATGTTGTTAAATGTAAGATATTTTTATTAGCTGCAAGGTAATCGTAACCTTTCTGAAGAGGAAAAGGAGGAAGTCACCAGACTCGCTGTGTCATGGGACCTTCCTGGGTTTTCTGAACAACACCGGAAATGGCTGTTCAATAGGTTACTGCAACATGCTGTAAGTGTCTTAATCTTTTAATAATATCTATTTTATTTCTTACTCCTTTTACTTTTGTTTGGACTGTTCATTGAAATTAGACACATAGCTGTTCCTAAGTCAGATTCACTAAATCCCAGATATGTGTAAAGATTTGAGATGGACTTGAAGGTTTTATAAGTGTACTTTCCTGTAGGTTTTGGATAGGACTAAATGTCAAGTAAAGCAGCTGAGACGTGGAATCAAAGAAACTAAGATTTGGTCATTGATTACAGCGCGAGAAGATGCAATTAAAACTGTCTTCCCAAGGGCAAGTGAAGTTCAGTATGGCTCAGAGGTATATACTTTACCTGATTAGACATAGGTTCTTTCTCTCATGCAGTGAGTTTAATTGTTACTTTTTTTTTTAGGTCATTCTTCAACACATTACTTGGCCTGTTGCCAATTCTGATGACGACGATGACGACAATGACGGTTTGCGTCCTGAGATTGTCACTCGTCAAATTACATTTCTTCGTGAATATATTCAAAAGGGTAAAGGGCCTTTCTCCATTTTTTTTTATAGCTTTTAAATAACTTAGCAAATCAAGGTGGCTACAGTCAGTAATTTTTTTTGTATAAAGTAATTAACACTGTTGATTGTATGACTTACAACAGTATGGTTTAATGTGTTAAGTTTTTAAGTTACAGAGGTGTGTTTATATGCATTTTGTATTTATGTATACAGCCTCCTTCGACCAGCTGCAGAAGCTCATGTCATTTTGGACTGGATGGGAGGTTCCATCCAACAGCCTGCAGGTTAAAGTATGCAAGGGAACATTCTTCAAGGCCTCCACCTGCAGCAGGACCCTAATGCTTCCTGCTGACATACTAACAATGGATGAGTTTTCTTCAACTTTGCAAGCTTGTGCAAACACATCATCTACTGGATTTGGACTGGTTTAAAACTTTTAGTAAGGTTCTGATGTTATACTACTAAAATAATTGAGTGTTATTTCAAAAGAAATAGTTCACATTGCTTGCTGTTGCAAAACCACTGACTTTTATTGCACATCGTTAAAATGTTCAAATAATAGATGCAGTGAGCTTTAACGTTTAAAGAACACGCATGCAGAGACGATCTGTTACTGTACTGTTTAAGGTACATAAAATTCAAAATAAGCACTTTAATTGCAATGTTGTTCAACTAAAGTATAACACTGTCTTGTTCAAATGTTTGATATACATGTATATATCACATGTTCTAGCTAACCTTCAACCAAATTCTGTACAAATGTGAGAGTCTGAAGGTATACGTCTACTCCAAATAAATTAGACTCCTGCAGTGGGTCAATCTGTGATGTAAGCTGCTCAATGTGCTCATTTGTGAGTTGCAACATAGGTATTGCAGGCACATTGACTCCGAAGTGGTCCTCTTCAGAATCTCCACTTTCTTGTTCAGCAGAGTCTGAAAGCTGTATCTGTGTGAGAACAAAAGTTAGTAATTTTAACGTTCTTAAACCATAAAAATTCAAGTAGTTACATTGACAACTGAATGGTGTCCCCTAACTACAGCTGGGAAAATAAAAAAGAAAACCAGAAATATGTAGTAATGCATTTAATTACCTCAGGATCACTTATTGGATTCTGATACTGCCCGACCTCCCATAGCTGATTTGGGGTCAGGTTGTTCTCTGTCCTCAGGGAATGGTTATCCCAAGCATCTTTGAAAGCATCCAGGCTGGCCTGTATGCGTGGTAAAAAAACATAATGACAGCAAAAGAGGTGGGTGAAGTTGCTTATATCAAGATATCCACAGTCCTCAAGATGATGTAGAATGTCATAATACACTCCAGTGGCACACATTCGAACATCCCGCCAAAGGCGCTCAATCCTGGTAAAACACAGTATACAAATAATAAATTACTGACGTAACATATTCAGAATCTCTTAAATAGGTGAGATTGTAGTGCCTAGGAACTGTATGGTGAGTAGCGATGATTAATTTACCTCTGATTGTGCACACTCTTTCCAGCAATGAAGCTGGCATTCTCTGTTCCCCGTGTTGTAAACATCAGTCGCGCCACTCCTACATTTTCTCCCCCGTGATCTCCTCGTACTCTGTGAATAATAAAATAAACTCTATGAACGCACAATAGTGACATTCCTCAAGCTTTTTATAGTATGATTTGTGTTTGTTATAAGCATCAAAAACATTACTGGTTGAAGAGGCAAAATGGTAGATTGTATAAGATTTAGGGGCAGTTTCCCAGACAGGGTTTATCCTAGTTCCAGACAAAAATGCATGTTTCAGCTGCCTTAATTTGAGAACATCTTGCACTTATATATAAGTGCCATTGTTTTGTCTCATGATGCACACCAGTATTGTTTGTAAGGTTTGTTTGTAAAAACTACTTAAATGTCCTAATATTACTAAGGCCTAGTCCTTGATTAACCTAAACCCTTTCCGGGAAACCGCCTGTGAAATTTGTTGATTATATAAACCTTACCTCAGGGGAAAACCAAACTCTTCAACTGCCTCTTTGAAAAACCGAAGCATTGTTTCAGAGCGGTTGTTGTCTGCCACGCGTAAAAACATGATCTGAAAAATGCCAAGATACATTATTTTTACAGTCAGAAAAAGTACAAAAGCTGTCATGGGGTACACCTTTGCACCTAAAGAGTCCAAGAAATGTCTTTGATTACTGCCATGTCACCAAACATTGGAATTTCAGAGGACTTGGTCAAAGGTTTGAGGATTTGGATTCTCTTATTCAGCAGCACAAAGAATCCCAGCAGATGGGATTCTTTGTGTACACAGCCTGTGTGGTGGAGATTGAAAGACCAGAAGGATGTGGATGTCCAAGAATGCACATATCAGAGGTCAAGTTAATCTACTTTATGAAGCTTGGATTATCTCAGAAAATATTAGAAAATTTTTAGGTGTGTCTCGAATAACTCTCTGATGAGAGTGTAACGTTTCATTTGTACAAATTGTATATATGTACATAAGTAGTAGATTATTATTATTATTATTATTATTATTATTATTGAAGAGTATCACCCCAGTGACAGCTTTTGTAAAAAAAATTCTGACAGTGCTGCTAGCACAAATTTTATAAAACACATTTACTATGCAGTTCTGCAGTTTGGATGTCTTACCTTTCTTGAATATCCATCCACACCCCCAGAGACAACCATGTTGTATCTAATTAAGGGAGAACAAATTAGAGCATATTACAAAACAATTAGAATTTTACATGAAAATTAAATTCGGAGTTAAAGTTAACATTACCTTATGAGCTTATGATTTGTATCAATATGATAAAGATACTTGGGATATGGAACAGAATAAGCTCTCCGGGCAACACAACCAAGTTGGGACATTCGTGAGAGAACACCAAGACTATCAACACGACGCATGGAGGCGTATATTCTGTCCCACTGCACTCTGTAGCCTTTGGCAAAGAGGGCCCCCCTGACAACCCTGTACCCTATGTTTGGCATAGTACTTTTGATTTCAGATACCAGGAAATCAAGCTCTTCATCCGTGCAATGACTGTAGAGGGATGAAACTGACACATTACATTCTCTCATCCGACGATAGAGAGTTGTACGAGACACACCTAAAATTTTACTAATGCATTCCTGTGACAATCCAAGCTTCATAAAGTACATTAACTTGTCCTCTGATATGTGCATTCTTGGACGTCCACATCCTTCTGGTCTTTCAATCTCCACCACAGTTGCCATCTGCTGGCATTCTTTGTGCTGCTGAATAAGAGAATCCAAGTCCATCAAACCTCTGACCAAGTCCTCTGAAATTCCAATGTTTGCTGACATGGCAGTAATCAAAGTCATTTCTTGACGACAAACAAATTGCAAATATTCAATGTCCAGAGGTGGGTGTTCCAAGGCATAAGTCACTCTAGAAAGTAGTCTTTGAAGAACTTGTTGTCTCACAGAGTCCTACAGTGCATTCACACAAACACATGACAGTTATTAAATGACAAAATATGAACAACTAGTAAACATAACAAAATTAGCATACACACAAAGATATGAAATTAGACATATTTTAAAAATATAATAACTTATGTTAAGAGATTCTTGAGTTTTTTTTTACTTAATGCTTTCATAATTGTCCTATTAATTGGACGACACGTTGATGTATACATCACACATATTGTTGCCAACCACAGCAAAGAAAAGCAAGTGATAATTTTGGTTCTTTATAGAAAAATAAGATACAGTAAAATATTTACTTCTCAAATACCACTATAGAATTGTGATTCCAGAACAAAATCTGTTGTTAAGTGAATGTTGTCGTTTTCATTGATGTCTTATGTCGGGACGATTCTACATTATATTAAACAGTTCGCATATCTTGAGACACAGTATATTTATCTTTTCGAGATATGCTTTTAATAACACTCGACGTAATTAAAAAAATCACAACCACAACATTTTGTGTTATTTTACACGCTGATCTAATTATGTGTTAAACGATTAATACCACTCACCTGTCGGGTGTCCTCCCGATCCGCCATGATAAGCGTGCATGTGAGTCGGAGTTCTTCTTCTTCTTTAGGTTTTATGGCGGGTTGCGATCCAACTTGATAGGTGCATACCGCCACCTACTGTGATGGAGTGTGAAGAGCGAGTAAATCAGAACGTGATTGGTTGGAGGTAGACCGTGCCACGATTGGTCAGCGCCACGAGGTCGTTGTCCGATTGGTTGTAGTAGACGGTGGGCGGAGTCCACCTATTTGTGGATTCTTGTGCAAGTCTTGACGTTAGAAATGTTTCAAATCCACAAATGCACAGAACGCAATCCACAAATGCGTGCAGTGATTCACAAATGCACAGAACGCGATTCACAAATAAGCAGGAAGCCATTCACAAATAAATACAATTAAATATATATTTATAAGTATTTTTTTTTATTTGCAAATCCCATTTTATTTATTTGTGAATTTCATTTATTTTTGTGAAATCTGTAACATATATTTACGGTTTGCTTATTGTGTATTTGTTGATTTAAAAAATATTTGTGAAACTCTTTATATTTATTTGTGGATCATAGTATATTTATTCAGAAATACGAAACAAATCTGACCCCATAACATTTTGCTACCAAACGTATACATATTTAAACCTTAATGGTATTTAAAAAAGCAATTCTGACAGTGTGAGACAACAGACCTGTCAAAGACATAAACACCTACACATTAAAACTGCTTGTGAAATGTGACACTATACGAAAAAAAACCACACTGACTAATAGTGAGCCTATCATGAATTAATTTAACATGCATAGCTAATGCAGTAAACAGACTAACAGACTGAAAGCTGTTAGAAATCATTATTAATAAAACCCTGTTTGGTACTGCTGAAATAAAACACTTCACTTCATATATATATATATATATATATATATATATATATATATATATATATATATATATATATATATATACATACACTTACCTAAAGGATTGTTAGGAACACCATACTAATACTGTGTTGGACCCCCTTTCACCTCAGAACTGCCTTAATTCTATGTGGCATTGATTCAACAAGGATCTGAAAGCATTCTTTAGAAATGTTGGCCCAAATTGATAGGATTGCATCTTGCAGTTTATTTGTGTGATGAACATCCAGGGCACGAAGCTCCCGTTCCACCACATCCCAAAGATGCTCTATTGGGTTGAGATCTGGTGACTGTGGGGGCCATTTTAGTACAGTGAACTCATTGTCATGTTCAAGAAACCAATTTGAAAGAATTTGAGCTTTGTGACATGGTGCATTATCCTGCTGAAACTAGCCATCAGAGGATGGGTACATGGTGGTCATAAAGGAATGGACATAGTCAGAAACAATGCTCAGGTAGGCTGTGGCATTTAAATGATGCCCAATTGGCACTAAGGGGCCTAAAGTGTGCCAAGAAAACATCCCCCACACCATTACACCACCAGCAGCAGCCTGCACAGTGGTAACAAGGCATGATGGATCCATGTTCTCATTCTGTTAACCCAAATTCTGACTCTACCGTCTGAATGTCTCAACAGAAATCAAGACTTATCAGACCAGGCAAAATTTTTCCAGTCTTCAACTGTCCAATTTTGGTGAGCTTGTGCAAATTGTAGCCTCTTTTTCATATTTGTAGTGGAGATGAGTGGTACCGGTGGTCTCTTCTGCTGTTGTAGCCCATCTGCCTCAAGGTTGTGTGTGTTGTGGCTTCACAAATGCTTTGCTGCATACCTCAGTTGTAACGAGTGGTTATTTCAGTGAAAGTTGCTCTTCTATCAGCTTGAATCAGTCTGCCCATTCTCCTCTGACCTCTAGCATCAACCTGCGCACCAACAACCATGGCACGCTCAAAATTGCTTAATCACCTTTCTTTCCCATACTGACATTCAGTTTGGGGTTCAGGAGATTGTCTTGACCAGGACCACATAAAAATATTTCCTCAAAGCTTAAGACATCAGTAGATGTTTGTGAACTGCGGACTGATGTTTAGCAAAAAATGCCTTGATCTAAACTTTCGTCACTTACTTAACAACTTCTAAAGAAGAAAAATATCATCCTATTAAATATGAATGAGAATAGTGATTTGATGAGAATCTAGTGATGATTCAATTATTACTTGATACACGTGCCCCCTTCCATAATTACTCATATTAATATGTGGCCTTGTCTGTGAAATTCAGACTAAAGATTAGCTGGGTTTTTTACAGGCAGTGTCACATATAACAAGCAAAGACATTGAATTTATTTCATATTTCAATGGTTTTATCTTTAACTCTTTCCCTGCCAGAGTTTTTAAAAACTGCCAGCGGCAGGATTTTTTTATAATTTTTACAAAAGTTTCATGCCTTCCAGAAAGTTTTGTTTTTTAAATATATAAGAATACAATATATCAAATTAAAAAACAGACCCTACACTTAAAAAAAGTTTCATTGTATATTTTTTTGTTCTCTTTTTATCACCACTCAAATATGGGTAGGTGTCTTTTTCAAAATACCTAGCTGAAATCATTGCATTTTTTTACTTTTTATTCAGAACAATGATGAAAACATACAGAGTTTTTACTGTTTTTGGATCAGTGGATGTTTTAGTGTTTTAAAAGTTGGGTAAGAGTGCCACCTAGTGCATAACAGCAGAAATATGGTTTGCCGTAAAAACTTGTCATTGGAAGGAAAGCGTTTTCTCTTAATTGACGAGATAACTCGTCAATGCCAGGGAAAGAGTTAAAAAGCATGCTTTATTTGAATAAAATGTTACATTTTCTAATTTTGCTTGTCTTTAACTAGCCTACATACTGTATCATATAAACAACCAATCAGTGAAAGGCATTTTGATGTAAGGCACTTTTATTACCATAACTTTCGGACTATAAGTCGCAGCTTTTTTCCCACGCTTTGAACCTCACTGTTTAAACAATGACATGGCTAATATATGGCTGGACTGCTGCGTGTTGAAGAGGCGGGGGATTTGCCTCCGGATGAAAGTGACGAGAGCGACAATGAAACGATCCCCCGTCTTTTGTTAAAACCTATTTATTTTTGTTACAAGCCGTGATTTATTTTTGTTACAAGCCTTGTTTCTTTAAAGCCTGTGTAAAGTTCATTTGTTTCAGTGTAGGCACCTGCGGCTTGTAGACATATGCGGGTTATTTATATTCAAAAAATAATAATTTATTCAGTGGGTGTGGCTTATATTTAGGTGCGCTCAATAGTCTGGAAATTACGGTAAATGTATTTTAATAACCAGTTGCTGATTCCAAGTCTGCTCTTAAACGTTACATCAACAGCTGCTGATCTCAGTAAAAACTTTCCAATTCCCAGTTTTTTGTTTTATATTTATTCATTTGGCCAACTCTTTTATTTCCAGTAACATACAATGCTATCAAATATTTCCTATAGGAATCGAACACACAACCTTGGCACCTTGCTAGCGCAGTGCTCTACAAATTGAGCTACAGGTATGCTTTAGCTAAAGACCAGGCTGTCCTTATGCTACCCGGTAATGTTAGCCAAGCACCGACACAACAGCTCAATAGAGACACGTGTTGTTGGGAGTGCTAATACCCCTGTGTATTAATGACACAGCGTGTGTATAAGAGCCCATAAAGCTTTAATGAGATGTGCTGGTTATCTTCCATATTGGCTTGTTCTCACAAAAGAACTGCATGTCTCTGCAAGGGACGGCACCACTTCACCTTAATGTCACATCACAGCACGACGCGCACCTTCAGATCAGGTAACTTCAAATGAAATGGCCGAGGCTTCTCCGTTACGCTGTGTGCAAATGGAGATAAACCATCTCATTTACAGGAGATAAGGGAAACCTAAGAGTGCATGCATAGCAGGCATTACTCTCATTTCTTTAATGTATCCTTCAAAGCAAACACCGGTAGCTTTTTCGCCTTCAAAACAAATAGCTTAAAAGGCAGAAAACATAACTGCTACAAAAGCACAAGAACTGGCAAAAGACAAAGCAGATGGAAAAAAGCGTCGTAGTATAAACAAGCCAAGAGGGAAGCAGACCAGCTAAAATCCAACTGAGTTTATTTGGGCCACATCTGCAAGAATTTATTTTAACAGCTATACTAAGGGCCAAAAATGTGAGACAAAATATGAAATGATATCAAAATGAAAAACGATATCAAAGCTTTATAGAAATCTCAGCCGTCTGCAGGCCTTGACAAAAGTCTAATTCATATTGTTGAAAACGGGAGCGTGTTCAGTTCAGCATGTAAAACATAATGTTAAAACACATTAATCGTGAGGTCAGTTGCGTGAGTGATTTCAAGAGCTGGAGAGTTATTCGAGGTCAGTTAATTGTGTGACGTGTTAAAGACTCTCCTGTGATTATACACTTGGCAAATCTGGATGAGCGGTGCTTTAAAATATAATAGACATGAACACTATTTACGGCTTGGCTTTTACACAGGTTGATCTGGTACATTAATCAGTGTGAATCTACACTCACCTAAAGGATTATTAGGAACACCTGTTCAATTTCTCATTAATGCAATTATCTAATCAACCAATCACATGGCAGTTGCTTTAATGCATTTAGGGGTGTGGTCCTGGTCAAGACAATCTCCTGAACTCCAAACTGAATGTCAGAATGCAAGAAAGGTGATTTAAGCAATTTTGAGCGTGGCATGGTTTTTGGTGCCAGACGTGCCGGTATGAGTATTTCACAATCTGCTCAGTTACTGGGATTTTTACGCACAACCATTTCTAGGGTTTGCAAAGAATGGTGTGAAAAGGGAAAAACATCCAGTATGTGGCAGTCCTGTGGGTGAAAATGCCTTGTTGATGCTAGAGGTCAGAGAAGAATGGGCCGACTGATTCAAGCTGATAGAAAAGCAACTTTGACTGAAATAAACACTCGTTACAACCGAGGTATGCAGCAAAGCATTTGTGAAGCCACAACACGCACAACCTTGAGGCGGATGGGCTACAACAGCAAAAGACCCCACCGGGTACCACTCATCTCCAATACAAACAGGAAAAAGAGGCTACAATTTGCACGAGCTCACCAAAATTGGACACTTGAAGACTGGAAAAACGTTGCCTGGTCTGATGAGTCTCGATTTCTGTTGAGACATTCAGATGGTGGAGTCAGAATCTGGCCTAAACAGAATGAGAACATGGATCCATCATGCCTTGTTACCACTGTGCAGGCTGGTGGTGGTGGTGTAATGGTGTGGGGGATGTTTTCTTGACACACTTTAGGCCCCTTAGTGCCAATTGGGCATCGTTTTAATGCAACAGCCTACCTGAGCATTGTTTCTGACCATGTCTATCCCTTTATGACCACCACGTACCCATCCTCCGATGGCTACTTCCAGCAGGATAATGCACCATGTCACAAAGTTTGAATCATTTCAAATTGGTTTCTTGAACATGACAATGAGTTCACTGTACTAAAATGGCCCCACAGTCACCAGATCTCAACATCTTTGGGATGTGGTGGAACGGGAGCTTTGTGCCCTGGATGTGCATCCAACAAATCTCCATCAACTGCAAGATGCTATCCTATCAATATGGGCCAACATTTCTAAAGAATGCTTTCAGCACCTTGTTGAATCAATGCCACGTAGAATTAAGGCAGTTCTGAAGGCAAAAAGGGGTCAACACAATATTAGTATGGTGTTCCTAATAATCCTTTAGGTGAGTGTATAATGACACATGGAAATATTAGTGTCTGTGATCAGCGTAAATCTGTATTCATTTGAACACATAAGTCCAATGGTGATGTTCTGTAAAGTCACACCATTAATGTTGTGTAGTCAGAATGATTTTAACTGCGATGGCACGCATAAAATAATATGCACACTGTATAATTTCAGCACCACTAATGGCAACAAATGAAACTAATAATGCCTAGCAACTAGACAACAAATATTTTACCAAACACACAATCACACGGCCAACAAGTATGAAGAAACAAATGTGCTTGAAATTACATCAGTTTGTGATAGACACCACATATTAGGCCAATCTAAATATTTATAATGTATGTAAATGTGGCTCTGAAAGCTTTTCAAAGTTGTTTTATATTATGCATGCAGAGGTAATACATTACTTTCCTATTTATCTCATCTAGTAATGTTATAGTATAATCAAAATGCCCATAAGACACAGCATCACATTCAGTCTCATTATTGAAACAAAAACATTGAATGGAAATACTGCTTCCCTCAACTTCATTAAGATGATGGCTGAGGATTTGTTCAGACCTTTAGTTTCACATTGTTTTTGCCCTCTGGCAACAGGATTGGATGTCACAGTTGGTTCATAGCGTCCTCTGAAGTACAGCTTAAATTACATCACAGGACTGTTTTTCACAGCAGCAGAATGAAGACGTGTTAATCAAGTCACAGACAAAGTTTATAGGTTATGTAAGGCTAAGGTTAATTTTTAATTCTTGTTTGTTGAAAGTGTTGGGAAGGTTTACCTCTAAAATATAAGAGTTACAATTGACAGCTAAAATACTTAATTGCAACATTATAATTATAACATTATAATTATATTTAAGGAATCGTTTAATTCTAACAAAAGAAAAAGAAAAAAAAGACTAAATTTGGTGTTTGTTTGCCTTTTAATGGACAGCCAGCCAGCCAGCCAGTAATTTCAGTGATTTAGGCCCCAAAAGTCTTAAAATCTCAATGATCTTTTTAATGGAATATTGCAGTGTTCATTATAAACAATTATCCGTACGGGTCATTATTTTAAAATATTCACGTGCCCTCATAATCTTTAATCAGAATTGTGGCGATCGTTCTCTTATGATGTCAACTAGACGGCTTGGGCGGAGCATCTGTTAACCCCGCCCCCTGTCAGTATGATGTGAGTTTTCATTCATTTCTGAAGGAAATACCTACTTTTCTATATTCAATCAACTCACAGTGGAAAACGTAAGCCATGCCCACTATTTTCTGTCTGTGATATTACTTTTCATTTGGAAATACGTCACGATATAAAATTTCAATTAATCTTGACTTTATGTTCACAGGGACTTTAAGTAAATAAATAACTTCAACCGGAAAAAAATAGCAATTGCAACTTTTAAATAATACTTTTCAGGAATCACTTGTTTATTTCCACGAGTAACATGTAAAAACGATTTAGAAATTGTAAGAATTATCACCAAACTTTGATAATAAAATAATGAAAAAAACACATAATTACTTGAATGTTGAAGGGCTGTTCAATGTTTTCACATCAATGTTTCGAACTAAATAATAAGAAAATGTATAAAAAATTTGACTGTTCATGTATTCAAATGGGTTTCAAAGTGCAAATTTATTGACACGACTTTCCATGTAAATGTCAAAAACACTAATTTGTAAAAACGGTGACATCATGTGCATGCATATTGTGTGTTCGGTCTTCAGGCATGCATGAGAACTTGACAACCATATCAATAATGGTGGCTTTCACACAACTAGTACTGTGTTTTCACTGCTCAAGATACTGAGTTTATTAACGGTTTCCAACAAAGTTGGACATTTTGCCATTTTATAGTCCAGTGTTACCGTTTTTTATTAAGTAATGCACCTACCTTATTGTAAGCACAGACAAAACCTCTCACTGCTTTCGCCGTTTTGATTGTTTGTATTTATATGTTAAAGAAAGAACAGGCAGACAAGTAGTGTAATTTTCCAAGGTAACATCAAAAACTACTGGGCTGGCATTCATAATAGTGCTTATAGTAATTTTCGCAGATCCGTGTAAACCATAGATTGTAAAAAATTTAGTGTTCGTGACGTCGCCCCACAGGTGTGTGAAGAGCATTTTTGAAACCCAAAGTAGGCGGAGCCTGCGGTTGCCATCTTATCAGCACGTCACTCCTGTATAACCCAAAATCGTCAAAGAGGCGGGACGTGGGTGGACCTAAGGTGAGTTGTTGCTGAAACCACACACCCCTAGCTTGACAGGAGTGACAGCAGCGGCAATTGACTTGTCACTCAAGTGGTCACACGCTTAATTATGCATAACTTTAAGGCTTAATATAATTTAAACAGATGAGTTAAATATGAACAGCAAAATTAGCTATCTAGACTAAAAATCGAGGGGCAACCTTCCGATCTCTCTGATGAAGCCAATACGGAAGTGATTTAAACTGCAATTCATTGACTGGCCACTAGAGGCTGGCTTCAAAAGGGAGTCAATTTCCATAGACCTCCATGTTAAAATGGCCAACTTTACAGTAGAAAATAATATGTTTACAGCCTGGTAAAAAAAGGTGTTTTTGGTATATATAGCTAATTTTGCCCTTCATGACAACTTTAATGGGGGAGAATTTTTTTTAACTCATCCGTAAAAATTATATTAAGCCTTAAAAATCTGCATAATTAAGGGCGTGGCCGCTTAAGTGACGGTTAAACAGCCACTGCCCTCACTAGAGTCGAGCTAAGCGGACGTGGTTACAGCAACCAGCCACCTCAGCTTCACCCATGTCCCGCCTCTTTACCCACTTTCGGTTATCCGCGAATGATGCCCTGTGACCCGCGGCCAAGATGGCAATGGCAGGCAACGCCTAATTTAAGCTTCAAAAACTATCTTCACAAACCTATGGGTGACATCACGGACACTACGTCCATATTTTTTACAGTCTATGTCAAAAACACTTTTTGTACCAGGCTGTAAACATATTTATTTCTGCTGTAAAGTTGGGCATTTTAACATGGAGGTCTATGGGAATTGACTCTGGCCAGTCTTTAGCGTCCAGTCGATGCATTGCAGTTTAAAGGTGCAGTGTGTAAATTTTAGCGGCATCTAGTGGTGAGGTTGCGAATTGCAACCAACAGCTCAGTCCACTGCTCACCCCTTGCTTTTGAAACGCATAGAGAAGCTACGGTAGCCACCACCGGACAAACATGTCATTGACAGAGACAACTTAGCAAAAAAGTTTGTCCATTAAGGGCTTCTGTAGAAACATGGCGACACAAAATGGCGACTTCCACGTAAGGGGACCCTCGGTGTATGTAGATAAAAACGGCTCATTCTAAGGTAATAAAAACCTAACGGGTCATTATAAAAAGGTCGTTATACACCCCTGATAATATAGTTTTGTATATTATTTTGCATTTCTCTCAAAAGATCCTTTTAAAAATTACAAACTGCACCTTTAAGTCACTTTTGTGTTGGCTTCATGACAAAGACTGGAAGGTTACCCTTTGGTGTAAACGCGGATCATTTGACAACATTGCCATGTTTACGTAAAATAAAATAAAAATAAAAAATCTTTTAAAAAAATAAAAAAAGTTTTTTACTAGATTGTTGTCATGTAAACACAGCTTTAAATGAAAGTTTCCTTTTTTTTCCGCTAACTATTGAAGCAATATATTTGCACTGGTTTAAACAGCTCTTCTAAAATTCACAAGCACAATCAGTACATTTTTTTTTTATCATTATACGACAGATTTAAATTTAGTCCAGATTCTTTTACCTAAAACTGCCTGTGGACAACATGAGAGCACAAAACACAGTAAAGGCACAGCGCACAGGCAAACACAGCATCTTCAGCCTGGTGGGAGATAAAGGTAAACACAGAGTCAGGGACGCCAGCTGATTCATTCTGACACGCCAACCCCAGCATCACTTTCACTTAAGGGGGATGCGCTTTGGACTGGGCCTGCAGAAGAGCATCACCGGGGATCAGAGGGAACGGGAGAGACAGCTCTATCTTCCCGGATCAGAACATGGTAACACGTGTGCCCAGAATTAGCATGAAAAACCTCTGCGGTCTGCAGTACATCCGCTCACACCTCTGCCCCGCGTGAGCCTCAGATACGCTGCTTTATCTTAAAAGCATTGTTCAAATGAGCAATTGTGAGAGGAAACCGTTTTCAATTATCACAAAAAGAAGCAGCCATTTTACTTTCCTTTTTTATTGTGCTTATTTGGAGCCGGAGAAGGTTAGAAGATAACAGGGCTCCTAGACAAGTTAATCTCTAGCAGTCGCTTCAAATTCGTTCTCTGTGTTGGAAAACGAGAGTTTCAAAGTCGATAGCAATCAACCAATTATGCACAGCGGGAGGGAACAACACACAAATCAGAGACCCAGCAGCCGCCCCGCCGAGACGACACGATCACATCTGCAGATGCTCAGAAATCCAGAGGTGCTACCCGGGTTCTGTCCTGCATTCTTGCCTGTTTGTCACGATACAGATGAAAAGACAAACCAGTGCTTCAGCATCTGTTTTTCACTCGGAGAAAAGTCTTTTCTCAATTACAGCTCGCTGTGGGAGTCCCCGTCAGAGCCAGGGCTTAATGCCACCTTGCCATTCATCTTAAATTAAACAGCTTAATCAATGCCAAGACAGAATGGTACAACATGGCAGTACAGTAAGTAATTACCCTTCTCCTATAGAGAACAACAGCACACCGCACAACTCGCTGCCAGATGAGAGTCAACTTCAGTGCTATGTGTAGAACCAAACACCTACATTGACACTCAAACACAACAGTACACTTTACTGAAACCACTGCCATTTTACTGCAAATGTTTTTTTTTTGTTTAGGAAACTATGAATGACAATCTGTTCACATACAGTACACAAAGAAAAGTTAAACTGAGTCACATGTTCAATAAGTCACAATAGGGTGATTCTCACGAAATCCAGACTTGGAAGGTGTCCAGCATCAGAATTTTTTAAAATCCCTTAAAGCCATTTTTTTCACATATAAGATTAAGGTCTGAACTTTCTATAACCTTTATTTTTAGAGGATTTAAAACATATTTCCTATAGAATTATTTACATTTTTTAGATTTTTAAATTATCATTACCGCAACATGATATTACATTAAATATATGCATTTACAAACTCATATTTTGGTAATGAGAACTAAAAAGTTGTCTAGGTACTAAACAAAATTTAAACTTTTATATGGAGAGAAAAAATAAGAACTGCTTACCTGGTAGCCATCTTGAGTGTCACAGTCAATTATGTCCCTTCCAACACATTTTTTTTTTAAATGTTAGTTCCTTGAGGGCTTAAACAATGATTGAAAATTGTTGCGGAGGATGAGAAAATTGGTCTTGGACACATTTATGTTCCTTGTTGTTGTCTCTACATTTACCAATGATCACCAAATACCACATGTTTCTTTACTGTAAATGTTTATAGTATAACATGCACTGAAGCTTTTTATTTTTTAGATTTTTTAATTATAAATATTTCCATGTCAAAGAACCCAAATCCAGTCATGGACACGTTGCGGTAATGAAAGTTTTCCCCTTAAATATGGAAAAAACAACAAAATTGTTTTTTTATGATGTTATTTGAAATCATGAGCAAAATAGTACATGTTTGTAACTGTATGCTTCTTATTTTGATAGCATTTACTTTTATATCAAAATGTTTCATGACACCTCATAAGTCTAATTTTGCGAGAATCACCCAATAACAGATGTTGAGTGTTATGAGAAATTGTTAAGAGTAAATGGACTAATCCTTTAAGTAATTCATGAATCTATCTGACAGATTCAGTGAACAAAACTGGTTAATTAGAGTCTTCTGTTCGGAAATAAGAAAACACTGCGAGGATCAGCAATCAATTTTGCTTTGTCTTCTTTCATCATATTCATACTACACAGTCACAGATTAAATGATTTATTTTACCATAGTACTATCGATTCAGTACCATCAAACAAACGCCACTGAATCTTAGTGCAGAACATATGCCGTTAACAAAACTGAAAGCTATTTAATGAAATTTATTTGATTTTCATATAAGATGGAAAGGCATACTTTAATATGACACATATCATTTATCATATTAACTGACTAAACGTCTCATAGTCAAAGGAAAGTATATACGTTTTAAACAGATTATAATTAATTTATGAGGACAATACTATATATTCAGTTTTATTCTATTCTATATATTAATAATTCTCATATTTTCTATTGTTTCTTCTTTTAAAGGGGACATAACATGGAAAACTGACTTTTTTCATGTTTATGTGATATAATTGGGTCCCCAGTGCTTTTATGAACTTAGAAAATGTGAAAAAGAACAGCCCAGTAACTTAGTTTCGGTGAACCATTATCCACAAGCATGTGCAAAAATAGCTCAATGAAATTTGGCTCCCCTTGTGATGTCAGAAGGGCATAATACCGCCCCCTAATCGGCATTATCCAACCACAGAACTGCCATTTAGTGCAGAGATCAGCTCATTTGCATTTAAAAAGGACACACCCAAAAATGGCATATTTTTGCTCACACCTACAAAGTGACAATTTTAACATGATATAATAATTTATCTATATGGTATTTTGAGCTAAAACTTCACATACTTACTCTGGAGACACCAAAGATTTATTTGACATCTTAAAAAGTCTTGTGAAATGTCCCCTTTAATGAAAAGCGGCTTTGAAACATTGTAAAAAAGTGCTTTATGAATAAAATAAACTTAAGTTATTAGTACTCTAAACTAAACCAGGGGTTTTCAATCTTTTTGATGGCAGGGTCCCCCACATATGATGAACCTTTAGCAAGGGACCCCTTTTTTAAAAATATATATCCATATCATATTTTTTTTTAATGGTGTTAGATAAATAGTAACTGTGTGATATTAAAAAGATAGAAGATTGTCTACAAACTGAATAGGTTAATTGGTTAAACAGAAGACTCTTTTTTCTTTTGAAATCTTCTTGAGAGCCCCTAGAACCTTCTGGGGGACCCCAATTTGAAAATCCCTGAACAACTTTTTGAGAATGTATTTAACAATATCACATAACTACATTTTCAAAATGGTATTTAGGGATCTAATCTAAATCATGTGCTGAATAATTTCAACAAAGAATTTGGCTGCCATTGACACATTTAAAGGAAACGAGTGAAATTACAGAAAAGCAACACATTAAACACTTGTTTTAATGAGACGATTCAAATGATCCAACATTTTCCTCTTTAGCAGTGACTAAAAAGTCTTTATTAAAATCTGGCTAAGGGCAGAACTGGCAGCGATTCATTTAGTAAAATTACCACGCATTACCGGGCTTACCTCAGTGTGTGTGATTAATGAAGAGTGTTGCCACTTACACGTTTATACTGGGACTTATTATAATCAGATATAATGTGTGATGTGTAACAAAAACAGACAGGGCTGGGCAAAGATCACATTTTTTTTCATAGTTTTTGGAAAACACTGGAAGACGACGCACAACAAACACATTCACACCTCCCCCATGTAAACATACAACAAATAAACATTTGGTTTTTGTACTCACATCCGAATTAAAGCGGAGCTGACAGATGTTGCACGAAATAACTTGCTTTTTCTTGGGAGGAACGGAGACTCCAAATGTGTGGTTGATTACGGCTTTCTGGACGGGGTCCATCTGGAAGCAAACAGCAGAGGGACACTATTAGAAAAGCAGGATGAGTTTGAGAGACAGCCAGAGAGTCAGTGAGATTGGACACACACGGAGCGTCGATCTCTGCAACCCTAAATGCTGGGTGGAAATGAGGGCAATAAGCATCCGGAGCTGTAGGCGGGACAGCTGTTTAATAGTAAGAATCAATGGAAGTCTTGCTGGTCTCCTGGGCTCATGATGATAGAAATAGAGACTCTGATTAGTGAACCGAAAAAGATAAACGTGTGAAAGCAAACAGCCACATCAGCAACCGAGTGCTTTCAGCTTTTAAATTAAAAGCATGTATTTCTACTTTAATCAAAGTAACACATTTTATTCAAACCAAACAAAAAACTTTCTGTAAACCATCACAAATACGCTCACATTGACACAATGAATACAATGTAATACTGCAGTCGAAATAAAGCTCAGCATATCTTTGGTGTTAAAACTGTTATATTAATAATTAAAAAATACATTTTTATGTGTGGATGTACCACACATTTTATTAACCCTTATGTGTTGTTAGGGATGTTTATCCACTATGGGGTTTTTTGAGTCTTAATTTGGCCACATCTTTCTCTGTGTTTCAGCGAATGGAATGATTATTGGTGACAAATCTTATATTGGCATATATTTTGGGAAAATGCTTTGATATTTTCCAAAAACTCAAAAATACACAGAGGGCAAATTTACTACCCTTTCGTGTTGTTCATGGATAAAAACATGCATTAAATTAAACTGCTGTAAATGTATCAGATGAATTTTTTTTTTTTTTGCATAAAAATGCCAATCAACCAAAGTAATGATTAAAACTACCAAATGTTTACAAAATTACATGATTTTAACTCTTAAATTGCCAAGTTCATAAATTATGTCACTGATTTGGGAGAAAAAAAACACACAAAATGACTAGTCTTGAACATGTCAAAAATTTGTAAAAACGTTGGGGCCGCTTGAACAGTTTGAATGCATTTGCGCGTGTAGAGCGAAGTGGACGCCCGGAAAAAGCAGGCATTTGACGCGCGTCAGAGGCAAAATCTACTTCTTGTGAGAGGGGCAAGTGCTATGCAGTTGTCTGTTTGCAGGATGGCTGATGCCAGTTTGTATTTAGTCACCTTACTATAGGGGGAAAATAAACGGTGCGGGTCGATAAACGTCACGTGACTCAAAAGTGAAAAGTGTATTTACAACTTTTCAATGCCCAATGTCCTCACTGACACTCTTCCAAGCGAGGACCTTTTTTATTCCTGTCTCTATAGAAATAAGAACTTGTGTCGTATAGCTCCGGGTGACTGCTCCTGACAATATCAAGCCTTCATGCTGAATGAGTGACTCCGGACGGGGCTGCTGCCAAAGTAGCAAGCAAGCTCCTGATTGGTTAAGTTCAAATTTTCCAACTCGGGCGTCAGACGCAAATTCGCGTGAAACGCAAAATGCACAAAAAGCACCATTCGCGCGTACCACGCACGGCGCTCAATTATGGCAAAACTAGATGTACGAATGAGGCGGAAACGTGTATACCGCGCCACGCTTCACATTGTCTTAACATTGAAATCCCTCGCGCTTGCCGCCTCTACCGCGGTGGGTGTAAACGCAGCATTAGACCACATGTACGCAATAATCATGAACAAGGAAAACAAAACATTATTATATATTTTAGATTTTTTTCCTCGTTCGTGATTATTGCGTACGAGTGGTCTAAGTTGTTCTTACGTTTTTGCATACATTTAAAGAGCACCTATTATGGGATACACGTTTTTAAACATCCTTTTGTGTGTAAGTGTGCATTAGTACATGCTAACGATATTCAAAAAGTACATACCTCAAAGAAAACGATGACGCGAGTTATCGTCTCTAACGTTCGAGGACTACAAAAAACACTCGGATTGTAGGCAACAGTTTACTTCCTGGGATTAGTGACGTAGATAAGACCAACATTATCATAGTTCAGCCCTCTCTGCTTTGCTTGGGTACGCCCTCAAAGACGAGGGTGGGGAGCGCCGAGTCAGAAGAGAGCTAAAATGGCGGAGGTTGGGAGTCCCTGCTTTTACTCTGTTTGCAAACTCTTGTTTCATTGTTTAAGCGATTAAATCTCTCGAGTAGACGCTGTCTCTTTAGATGCGAGGGCAAAATAGCACTTTATGGACTTACACAGAGGACATCATGTTTAATACGGTTCCGGAAAAATCCAGTCAGAAGTTGTTCACGGAGTTTTCACAATAACTGCTTCTCATGAACCAAAGCTGGATTTGCGCGAGGTCTCCTCTTGAAAGTTGGATTACTGTGCACTTCTGGATCACAGGCTGTAAGTATTCACGTTTATTATTTGCCTTTTACTGTACGTTACGTAACCGGAGATTAACATAATGTGCGTGTAGAGCTAAGCTTGCAAGCTAATTGTCTTGTGTTGTAATACTGTATTTCATAAACAACGTAGGCCTACCATATTTACACACGTGTATGTTGAATTATGCAGACTATCGTTTTTTTTATCGATGTTGGTTTAGACATGTTTACAAACTTGCTAAGTTGCTAAGCTAAATACAAATACAAATGCCAGCTAAACTGTTACCAGTAAAATTTGTTCTCATGATCAAACTCAAGAAACTCTAAGTACAGATGATTTGTTTAAAGTTATATGTATTTTACTGTTGTATTTACTTGAAGCTTTCTTAGATTTTGAAACGAAGTAAACACGTAATGTGTGTTGCTAATGTTGGGCCATGGAATATGTAATACATTAACGTTTTAATGAATAGTCTAACGATTTACAGTCATGGTACTCTATTGTTATAATATGTCTTTTTGACTGAATACATGTTTGTTTTATTTGTCTATATCTTAGATTCGCAGCTGGACACATCCTTCTACACTGTATGCAAACATGCAACATCATAACACACAGTACAAGGAGTCAGACTGGCATATGAGGAGCAAAGGTGTGTAACACACATGATGTATTTAGCTAGTGAAACCACTACCAGTCTTAGATGTATAACTGATGATGACAAAGTTTTTTTTCTCTGCATAATCATAGGAACCCAGGCAGTAGCATCGTTTCACAATGTTTCCATCACCATCATCAGTGGATGCCTTTGCCGTCCGTAGCCTGAGATTTCAGATTTGCAGCAAAAATTTTTTGATTTTCTCATTTATTGGAATGCTGTGCAGGTATATAAGTATTTTAGTAACTTTGTTAAATAAAGTAGTATTTACTTTTACAATAAATTAATTGCTTGTTTATATTTTACAGGTATGTGTACCTTGCAGCCATCCATTACAATGTCACCAAGCCGTAACAAAAGCAGGAGGGAAAGTACAAGGCTATGTTCCCAAAACACACAAGTGACATACCGTAAGCAGTAATGTTTTATTTCAAATACATTCATAATTAAAAACTTAATGTATGAAGCAGGGAAATAAATGATCAAAACAAAAGATTTATTGACTGCAATATTTCTACAGTTATGTGGAGGATGTGATCAGGCTTGTGTTTGATGAGGTATTTGAAGATAAGCTGAAGGAAACCCCGATTCCAATGGACCTGGCATCACAGTTTGAGAGACCTTCAAAGGAGGACGTGATTGCATGCCATCTTCAGTGCAGGGGTCATCGAAAGCCAAAATTGTGACCGATCTGATCAGGAAGCTCCAAGCGTATCTGGAGAACAACACACGACAGGATGATAACCTTATAGTGTCGTCTTAAATAGCACCAGCTGACAAAGCTTTGATATGCCATTTATCTGAATAGATAGCTGTAAGAAATGAATTGAAAAATTTTTGAAACAAGAGCACAATATGGTTACTAAAGTATGTTTATTTGTATATTGTTTAACATTTAAATATATATTTGTAATAAATAAATAAAACTTTTGACTGACTATTATATTTTCTTTAAAGTTACATCTTTTGTTCTTTTGGGTATTTTGTTACTATAATGATACTTTAGTGTTATTGGTTTAAAAATGTAATAAAACTTAATCTAGTCCTGCACCTCAAAGGCTTATAGTCGGTACAATAAATGTTCTGTGTGTAGGGATTTAGACAATTTGTGCAAAACCTGGATGATGAATCACGCAGGTAAGAGGCCCTGGAACCTGTTGCATTCTCCTTAAAACCTAATAAGTAAAAACATAGCACTTATAAGTAAGCAGTTTTTCATAATAAAGTTTCCCATAGTGAAATAATGTAGAACATTCATTTCAATTAATACTTTCTTTGTGCTACATTTGGTGTTTCCATATAGTTTGCACAGTGATATAGTATGTAAACAGTCTTTTATAATACAGTTTACTATAGTAAAATAATGTTAACAAATGAAATAGTTTTATAATCATTTCAACAAATACTTTCTATGTGCTACATTTGGTGTTTCCATATAGTTTGCACAGTAATATAGTATGTAAGCAGGCTTTTTTAATAAAGTTTACTATAGTAAATAATGTTAATAAGTGAAATAGTTTTATAATCATTTCAAAAAATACTTTCTATGTGCTACATTTGGTGTTTCCATATAGTTTGCAAAGTAATGTAGTACGTTATAATTACCTTTTGGATGTCTTTGCAACACATTTTCGTCTTCGTTTAGCATTCTGGCAGAGCTAAGGACACCTAAAAAAGTTAAATCCAATCGCGTTAATTGACGGAGATTGTTTATATCGTAACGCCGTCTGAACTCTCTGGATCGAGCTTGAAGTGGTAAGGCAGTACAGACACCATCGTTTATAGAGAAATATAGCGCTTGTTTACGTTGCCTGTGACTCTCAGTCAGAACCGGAAAACCCACGCGTAGTCAGGGGCGTAACCTTTCAAACACACGCCGAACCCAGTTGACCAATAACAGTTGAGTAGTCATCTGACCAATCCGAATACACTAGACATTTTGGGAGGCGGAGACAGGAACTAAACCGAGCGTTTTCCAGACAGTGGGAAATCGGTGAGGTATGTAAGCAATTTATAAGACTCACAGTGCATTAGTTCAAGTTTTAATAACATGTATGTACTATGGGATATTACAATAACGTGCTAACGTGCTCATTTATTAGCATAATTGGTGCTCTTTAAAAATAATTTCAGTATGAAAGTTTTTGTTGAATCATGATTTGTTAGTTAAAACGTCTGCACGCACATTTTATGAACAATTTTGTGCATACACATAATTAGTGAATGAGACCCAATGGCTTTGATGCATTGTTAGTTTTTGTGTAGCATCAGATTTTATTTTTTTTCTCCCTCATTTACCGTTCATGTCTGTTTTTGCCTCATTGACTTCCATTATAACAACATTTTTTGATTGCAAATCCATGACACCAGATAATCATGGCATGCATTCTCGATTGTTGGTGTTTTTTTTTCTTTTGCAAAGAGGTAAAATTTGTAATTTTACTGTTGATCACCATGTGGCACCATTAACCCTTTGGTAGGCCTGTGCAAAAACAAAGCTTAATTTCTGCCTTGTACATTGAGATATATGCATTGGCGGCTCGTGACTGCTCTTCCGAGTGGCGCAAATTCAAAATATGTTTTCGGAGTTTCATGTGTGTTATTTGTGTTTTCAAAATATGTGTTTGTTGCGTCATGTGAACCATGTGCAATACACGCAAGACACTCACTTAACAGTAAACTCTGATTACGCATAAGATTATGAGAGTATCTGGCAAATGCGCGCATCTCTTTTATCATAAACCCTTTAGACGCGTCTGCAGCAGGCACTTATTTTGACAAGACACGTGATGCACATAGGTTAACTCGACGTGCCGAACACATATTTTGAAATTACTACCAAGTTCTTGTACAGTTTGTTTGTTGTCATGTACATGTGCAACTGAAAATATATGTGAAAGCTACAGCAAAGTGATAAGGTGAAGATCAACTATAATTCTGTTTATAGATTTTCATTAAATTTAAACATCTGAAAGATATTCTTCTATTAGTGACTTACAGTACATTTGAGGTCCATGCATTCTTAAAAATCAACATCATCACCCTAGCATGATTAACCAGCTGAGCTACAAGTATGCAAATACAGTAGATCAAAAAAATGTCTCTTTAAATTGCATGCACTCACTGACCCTAATATTGCTAGATTAGTCAGAAGTGTCTTCAAATCTACAATTACAGATCTGAGAATTTAATAAGACAAGAAAATACATGGACAAAATTGAATAACCTTTTTAAAAAACGTCTTGAGCAGAATCCAATAATCATATATACAGCATTTCTCTTCTTCGCCAAATCAAGTATAAAACCCTGGCAGATGACTTCTGGGTTGGCCTTCACGTCATTGAACCACTTCACATGTACTCTACAGCCACGCAGGAAAACATTTCATTGCTCACTTGACAGACAACCCGAGCAAAATGCAGTATCATGAAGTGAAAAGTAAAAACAGGAGCATATTAAACTTGTGACACTATCCTGGCACGTTTTACCTGAAACAAATGGAGAGCGTCCATAGAAAACTTCAGTATGAAATCACAACCGGTCCAGGAGGTTGAAAGAAACTGGCTGTGTCGTGTGCTTTTAGGGTGATGCAGTGGAGGTTGCTATTCTCACGACAACATCTCATTTTCCCTAACACTAACACACCCTGGATGTTTACTGAGCCCTGTATCTCAGGCTGATTAGGTGTGAATAACTGATGAGCTTTAGTAAACAAGAGTGAATGATCTCTACACAGGGAAACATGTTGGCTTCCGATAAGATTTCCTACCAGCCCGGCCCATTAAGAATTTAAAGCAATTTTTTAACCTTGTCAGATGGATTACCTCCAAAGCATTGACTTCTTTTAACTAAATTAGATGTTGGTCATTCCACCCCAAACTAAATGCCATTTTAACACCTGCTTCACTTGAATCGATCCTGAGTTTCATCCCGGCCTCTTTTCCAATATATTTTTGAATAAAACAAAATTACACTTATTTACTGCAGGTTTCTGTAGCTCAATTAAAAAGTACCTGTTTCATTACTAAAAAATCACATTATTTTACACATTTTTGTAGCTCCAGATTTTAGTCTCTTCCTGAAATGCATGGATTTGAAAAGCACTGTGTCCCTGATTGGCCAGCGAATCTGTACGTTGTGATTGCCTGAATACCTCTGACGTCAGCCAAAAACGTGAGGACCAAGTTTAAAATATTCGGTTGCAAACAAGACTTAAAGGCGGGGTGCATGACTTTTGAAAAACACTTTGGAAGAGGGAGTTGGGCCCTGTACCAAAACAGACTTGTAGCCAATCAGCAGTAAGGGGCGTGTCTACTAACTACTAATCGTTGCATGGGTTGCGTAAGTGTGGGGCGGGTCTATCAAAAGAAGGTCCAGATTCTGTTGGGGAGGGGCGTGTTTGTTTAGGTGATTTCAAATGTCAACATTGGCTTTCAGAGATCATGCACCCCGCCTTTAACTTACAGGCTGTGAGTCCGAAGTAGGAGGAGTTATGATAATGTTGGTCTTGTCTACATCACCAATCCCAGGAAGTAAACTGTTGCCTACAATCTGTGTGTTTGTTGTAGTCCAAGAAAACAGATTTACGTTGGAGACGATAACTCGCGTGATTGTTTACTTTGGGGTTTGTACCTTTTGCATATTGTTAACATGTACTAATACACACTTACACACCAAAGGAAATGTAAAAACGTGAATCGGAGAATAGGTGCTCTTTAATAAAGCATTGCATTTGCAGATGAAAAGGTTGTGTTTTCAATTCCCACCCATGACGTCAAAACAATGTCTTTTTCATGTCTTTTTTGCACGTACAAATTTGATTCCCTGAGGGTGCAGACTGTGATGCCAGCAGACGTCTTTTTCCCAACGTCTACTAAACATCCAATATTGACCTTTATTGGATCTCTGTAAAGGGACTAATTGTAGTCCAAATGTTGTCATTGTCTTTTCTAAATCAAATTTAAACTACCACTGCGCAAAGTGATGTCAAAACAACGTCTTTTGCACATCTTTTTTGGGATGTAATTATAATCTCATAAAGGTGCATACTGTGAAGACAGACAATGGGCCCTATTTTAACGATCTGAAACGCAAGTGCGAAGCGCAATGCGCAAGTGACTTTGTGGGCGGATCTTGGGCGCTGTTGCTATTTTCCCGGCGGGAGAAATAACTCTTGCGCCCGGCGCAAATCAATAAGGGGTTGGTCTGAAGTAGGTTCATTATTCATAGGGGTGGTTTGGGCGTAACGTCAAATAAACCAATCAGAACGCTATCCAACATTCCCTTTAAACACAAGGGCGCAAGTTCCATGGCGGGTTGCTATTATTATGACGGATTTACCAGGCGCACGCCAGGAGCGGTTCACAGCCGAGGAGACCCACGTTCTTGTAAGAGGAGTCAAAGACAGAGAAGTTGTTTTTTATGGGGATGTGAGAAATCCACCCAACTCAGTGTCGGTTAAACAGGCGTGAGAGGAAATAGCCACAATTGTCTCATCAGCTGGCATCCCCATCGTTGCGCCAAGCGCTACAATGATGTCAGGAGACGGGGGAATCCCAAGCTTGCCAGCATAAATCGGGCACGCCGTGTAACGGAAGGTGGATCTGCCTCTACACAGATCTGCGTCCACCCTCATCGCTGAAAGGGTTTGGGGGCTTTAAAATCGGACCCAAGAAACGCAAGCAAGGTCCAACCCCAAAGAACACTTACAAATCAAGTTCATATACATTAAGGTTTCTTATGAAACATTTTAATTATTATTTACATAAAATAAACGTAATACAGCCACACAACAAACCTATGAAAATATTTTAATCGTTATTTGCATGATAATTTTTTAACGCAGGCACACAATAAATAAAAATTATCACCACAATGCTCACCACTATGATTCCCCTTATCTCATGTGTTAATATTTTTTATTGTAACAATTTATGATTTGCAAAAATAACTGTTGCATCTGTGTAGATTAGATAAGCAAAGTGTGTGTGCGTTGTGCACGCTATACATTATGGTCAAGCATGCGCCCTTAAAATAGCATAATGAACAACGCGCAACGCGCCATTGACTTTAGACTAGTTTTTTTTGGTCAGTGGTGCAATTGTTTTTTGAAACTGCAAAATAGCATCAGGGATGGTTTGTGCCTGAACACGTCTCCTTTTTTGCGCTGAACCGCCCAGGGAGCGCAAGTTCATTCCCTAGTTTGCCGACGTGCGTCTGTGGAGGGAAAAACCCGCTGTGCGACGGTGCAAAATACGAATGATACATGCGTCACTGACAAAGTCAATTGCGCTGGGTGCAAGATAGGGCCCAATGTCTTTTTTAAACATCTACTATAGGTCAAGTATTAACGTTCACTGGACCTTTGTATAAGGGCTATTTATAAGGGCCATTACTCAAAACATGGTCATTGTGGACGTCTTTTCTACATCAAATTTATGAACATCATATAAAAAAAAAAAAATATGTTTTTAAAACGGCTTCTATCTGTGCATCTGTTATCCCATTTTAAAAGGTGTTCATACTGTTCAAGTTCATTTCCCTATAACTTCCTTTGTCACATCAGCAGATGAAATGGTTCATTTTCTAACCCACGGTGTTCTATAGGAAAATGTATACATTTCCCAGCACTTTCAACGACCTGTTTCTATGTATGTAGATTTTCAAAAACATCCCAGGGCCTTGAATTTTTTCTCTCAGATTCACAAACTTTCAAGGATTTCAAGGACCCGTAGGAACCCTGAATATTTTAACAACTCCCTTCAATCCAAATGGCCAGACTGCTGTGATTCGAGTTCCTTAGCTTCACAAACTGCTTTTACAGCAATCAAATGAAGCAGACTCTGACGTCAAATGTACTCGGGTCTGTACCAAAAGCTGTAGTGTAAAAGCACTATAAGAGGCTGACTTATCTTTAGATAAAAGCACAGCGCTCTCTTTTCGATTAGAGGACGTCAGAATGGATGAGCAGCCATCCATTCATGACCTCTGCGGGTCACTAATGCAACTCGTTGTCGTTCTGCTCTACAAACCACGGTACAGGAATTGCCCGTCGTTCTTTAAACGAAAAAGACCGCACAGTGGCAATCTGTCAACTGTCCAACATACAACCTGTTGTGCATGACTCTGAACGGTGCTAATCTGTAATTAAAATCTAACAAGTACAACAACTTCCAGTTTCAGGCAAAATATACAATGACTATTGATACTGATGTGTTAACAGGATTTTGCAAACCTAAGCTGGTTTTGCAGTTGCGTGCCTTTAAATGTGGCCGGTGTGTCCTAATGTGCATTTGTAGTTTTTAAGGTTTTAGCAAATTATTTATTTACATTTATGCATTTGCCAGACACTTTTATCCAAAGTGACTTACATTACATACACAATACAGATCTTAACAGTATGTGTGGTCTCTGGGCTCAAACCCATGACCCTTTGTGCTGAAAGACAATTCTCTACCCTTATGAATAAAAAACATATTTTTTGGTAGAAACTATGTTTTTTTCTGCTTTTAAATGTAGTAAAACCATGATTATTTTTGTAAAATACCAACTGAGCACCAGGAACAACTCATAAGTCAATAATTTTAAAGTGCATTCACCCACATTTATTATAACACTGCACAGGTGTAGCATTAACGTATTAATACAAAATATATATATGCTATTTTTGGACAGGCCCCAAAAGATTTGCCGTATGCTACTGAGGGTGACTTTACCTGTCAATCAGGGATTGTTAATTATCTTGAGAGGATATAAGAGACCTCAGTCACCATCAAATGAATTTAAATTACAGCACCCTGTCATTCACCTTCATTCCTCCATAATAAGAAAATCTATCAAGTAAACAAACTCCCACCACCGACAACAAACATGAAACACGACTGGGAAAATGATTCTGAAACAATGCACGCACACATGCAGGAAATCTGATAAGCTGAAATGTCATGGTAGCAAACAAACACGAAAGCAGATTATGATAAAAATGAAGGTGAATTTCTTATTGACATGATAAGGATCAGGAAAAAGCAGCTATGATGTGAAAGCAGTTCTTCATCTCTTCAGTAGTCTCAGCTGCAGACAGCATAACTACAGACCGCCCGTAGTCTATGTACTAACACAGCACGAAGCATCCAAAACACAACACATGGAGATACTGGTGACTAGCAGTGCTAGTCTTTTCAGCAGGCACATTTCATGCATTCGTTAGGGTTTAGGGGAATATATACATTGACCTTATATAATCGTGTATAATAAAAATGCATCCCAAGATATCTGGGTGATTCTCGCGAAATTAGATTTATGAGGTGTCATGAAACATTTTGATAAAAAAAAGTAAATCTAAAGTAAGAGTTTCAAAATAAGAAGCATACAGTTACAAACATCTCTTCATGTACAAACCAATTTTTTTTTTTTTACATTTAAGGGGAAAATTTTCATTACCGCAACGTGTCGATGACTGGATTTGGGTTCTTTGACATGGAAATAATTATAAATAAAAAATCTAAAAAATGAAAAGCTTCAGTGCATGTTATACTATAAACATTTACAGTAAAGAAACATGTGGTATTTGATGATCATTGGTAAATGTAGAGACAATAATAAGGAATATAAATGTGTCCAAGAGCAATTTTCTCATCCTCCGCAACAATAAAAAAAAAAAAATAGTTGTAAGGGACATAATTGACTGTGACACTCAAGATGGCTACCAGGTAAGCAGTTTTTATTTTTCTCTCCAGATAAAAGTTGAAATTTTGTTTGTCATATTATAGACAATTTTTTAGTTCTCATTACCAACACATGAGGTTGTAAATGCATATATTTAATATAATCTCATGTTGCGGTAATGATAATGATAATCTAAAAATTTAAATAATTCTATAGGAAATACTTTTTAAATCCTCTAAAAATAATGGTTATAGTAAGTTTAGACCTTAATCTTATATGTGCAAAAAAATGGCTTTAAGGGCTTTTAAAAAATTCTGATGCTGGACACCTTCTAAAACTGGATTACGTGAGAATCACCCATCTATCCACCCATCCATCTCTCTATCTAATGTACAGTTACAGTTTTTCTCAGTTGCTTTGGAGCATTTCTTAAATCATTTTTAAAATTTGCAAAATATTAAGTGCATTTTAAAGTTCAATTTTTACAAAAAGCGTTTAACAAGTTTAAAATTCTTAGTTCATTTCTCAAAAGTAAATGTCAACGGCATCAAAATGACAAATCCTCATGTCATTGTTTATGGACCACACAGTCAAAATGTTTAGCCATGTTGTCAATATACCAAGTGTACACAATATATCAGTATTTTCTGATGTAAACTGTGGACAAATTCACGTTTTCACTTTTTTTCTGTAAACAAATTACACACATTGCGATAAAAATCATATTTTACCATACAAATAAAAAATTACAAAATTAGAAAGGTTAACTGTATTCTGTAAGAAATGTCCAATTCTATGTAACTCAAAATTTCAAATTTCACTTGAATAAAACTATTACATTAACAATTTTGCATGACATGACTTGTAAGATGAACTAATTCCTAAAAGTTCTCAGGTGTAAGACTATTCAACAGAAACCAAATTTATGTATTTTAATGAAAATGACATACAGTCAGCAATTGAAAATGTAGAAAACAGAAGACATAATTGACTACATGATGTATCAAAGCATTTGCAAATTGTCCAAAACGATGATAAATTGCTGTTTTGATGATGTGAATTAACTTCTAATCTGATAAATGCTACAAAGTGACTGAGAAAAACTGTAATGTTAGATTATGTCAACACAATTGTTCATAATACTGTAGTTCAATGTAGAACTGCTCGATTATGGGCAAAATCATAATCACAGTTATTTTGGTAAAAATCATAATCAGGATTATTTTACATGATTACTCAGTGACTTTAAAAACATGCATTTAACCTTTTTTATTACAGTTTTCTCAGTCGCTTTGGTACATTTATCAGATCTGAATTGAAATTCTCAAAACCTCCTGTTCAATTCTCACATCGTGTCACTTGTGCACATCAAAAAAGCAGTTTATCATTTCTTTGAAGAAGTTGCAAATGCTTTGTACATCCATGCAAATGATGACATATTGTACAATTCTCTGCTTGTTCCTACATTATCAGTTGCTTATGTCATGTTGATCAAAATGTATTATAATGGGTCTCTGTTGAATAGACATTTACCCCTCACAACATTTAGGCATTAGTTCATAGTAAAAGTCTTTACATGCAAAAAGGTTGAACAAGTTCTCATAATATGTCAAGCATATTTCTATACATTTCCATTACACGTTTTTCTAAATCTGTCCTGAATTGATAAATTGCTCCCAGGTGAATCTTGACTTTCTCTAACAGAAAGAACGTCTCCAGCAAGCAAAAATGAGACGTTGAAATGACGGCTAACAATAGACCCAATATAGTCTGGCTATGAGTAACCCACTTCTACCCGAAATAACCTTGAATTTGATTACATGCCATTTTTGCCAAAATAATTTGAAGATGTATGATATTCCAACATGTAAGCAATTAAGTCAAAAAGTGTTTAAGGTGTTTGCTTTCATTTCTTTTACCTGTTCTAAAAGTATACGCATTGTCTATTTTTGGGCTATGGTTAGACGTCTATTAGACTTTCACTGGCAGCCAAAATTTAACCTTGTTTTAGCCAAGCATGCAAGCTGGGTAAGGAGGTATAGGAAGACTTCAGTGTACTTTTGAGACAAGAACTAAGGATTTTGAGTAAGAGAGTGGCTTTTGCAGGTTATCCATGGTGTTTTGCTATTTGTGCAAATTGTTTTGAGAAATGCACTTATTGTTTGCAAAAGTCAAGGATGATTCGAGAAATGTACCAACGCGACTGAGAACAACTGTAAGAAAGTGTTGCAATAGCCTTCAAAGTGCTTTACTGTGAATTCACTGTCTTGGACAGTGTGAGCGTCGAGGAGAGTTGAAATCAACTTAACTTTATGGTAATGAGCTGTGACACAGTTTGGCGGCAACCAATCGAAAGCCTGCAACGTTCGCCGGCAACCAATCAGAAGGCAGATAAGGATTCCAGAAAATGCATACGGGCATCAGAGCATCCACTACTCTTTTTCTATAGCGTCGTTGGCCGGCAGTCAGAGCGTTTTTTGACACTGGTCCAGCAGCACGTAGTTTATTTTTTAATTGCACAATAATTGTTTTACCTCGATTATCTTGTTTTTGTAATTGTTTGAAGTAAAAAATGCATTTAATAAACAATTAACTGCACAGCCCTAGTTCATTGTGCATTTACTAATGTTGAAGGAATATTCCATATTCTTAAAAGAAAAATTCAGATAATTTACTCACCACCATGTCATCCAAAATGTTGATGTCTTTCTTTGTTCAGTCGAGAAGAAATTATGTTTTTTGAGAAAAACATTGCAGGATTTTTCTCATTTTAATGGACTTTAATAGAGCCCAACATTTAATACTTAACTCAACACTTAACAGACTATAAATGATCCCAAACGAGGCATAAGGTCTTATCTAGCGAAACAATTGTCATTTTTGACAAAATAAAATAAAAAATATGCTCTTTTAAACCACAACTTTTCATCTAGGTCCGGTCCAGCGCGACCTAACGTAAATGCGTAGTGACGTAGGGAGGTCACATGTTACATATATAAAACGCACATTTGCGGACCATTGTAAACAATATACTGACACAAAGACATTAATTAGTATCAGTTGACATACAACAACTTAGGAACGGTCCTCGTTCTCAACACTTGTAAACACTGGGGCGGAGTTTCGCGTTCGTCCTCTGTGACCTCTTGACGTCATGACGTATTGCATGGGGTCACGCTGGCGCATCACGACCGGATCTAGACGAGAAGTTGTGGTTTAAAAGTGCCTATTTTTAATTTTTTTTGTCAAAAATGACAATCGTTTCGCTAGATAAGACTCTTATGCCTCATTTGGGATTGTTTAGAGTCCTTTGAAACTCCGTTGAAAAAAACTGCTAAGTGTTGAGTTAAGTATTAAATGTGGGGCTCTATTAAAGTGCATTCAAATTAGAAAAATCCTGCAATGTTTTCCTCAAAAAACATCATTTCTTCTCGACTGAACAAAGAAAGACATCAACATTTTGGATGACATGGTGGTGAGTAAATTATCTGGATTTTTCTTTTAAGAAAATGGACTATTCCTTTACAAATAACAGATGGACAGTTAATACCGTTCAATTGTTTGTAAAATTCTCTCTACACACTTTCTTCCTTGCAACCAATATCAATATCCCTATAATAGCAAGAATGTGTTTAAGTGTGCTGATAGCTTTGACCTTGCCCGTGCCGCGTCTCTGAAGTACAGAAAGCAGAGCAGATGGATTATTCGCTGCTTCCCTTCATGGCTGAGATCACCTGGCTGAGCACAAACTGGCCTCAGTCTGTTACGACTCTGACCGCATTGATTTCAGTCATACAGAGAAAGACAGAGCGAGCCGTGACTATGCACCGACTGTAATAACACCGGGATCATCCCTCATCTGCACGGTCCACTCGAGCACAAAATCACAATCTTACTGATGGCTAACTCCTTTATCCAACGCTGTCTCAACCACACAGCTTTATTCAATATACTTCCACAAGACAAATTGTCCCATTTCCTTATATTGCTAGTCTATCATCTGTATTATTATCAGCTGCGATAGAAAGTTCATGGAGTGACCCTGACTAGATGTGATTTTAAACCCAGCTCATTTAATTGTACATTATTTGTTCTTAAATACTAACTGTTTCCCTGAATAATTATTTCACAACAACAAAATGAAACAATGCAGCTTCACAGCTACTTCCATTTTAATTTAATTTGTTAGTATTTATGTTAACATTAAACTTAATTAAATATAAGAATGTGTTTCTAAGTATATCAGTTGTTCCTGTATAGCTTAACTAGAAGTGCATTAAATGTAGCTGCTTACTGTTGTATTAAAATTGGTATCGAGTATTGTTACATGTGGTTTCGATTCTGGTATAGCTACCATTCTGACCCATGATATCTTGATAAACAAACTAGTAAAAATCGTGCTAATAGCAGCTTGGAAGGACCTGTGGGTTTCTCGCTCTGCATGCGGAGTGAAAGAAGCACTAATTGTACATAAAGACACCTGCTCATGATGTTTCACAAACAGTCGGACCTGACCGTGTGCCAGGAGAGGCATATGCCAGGGCACACAGACGCACAACTTTGTTTTTATGACACCATAAACATGTCAGTTCTCTTTCTTTTAAAATATTCCAATGTCTGCAGTATTTATTTGGAAAAGTGAGTTTTATTATGTGGAATATATTTATGTGGAATAGTATTCTTATAGCTCGATGGGTTGAGCATTCCATTAGTGGCACAAAGGTCATGGGATCAATCCCAGGGAACACACACATACACTTACCTTGTAATTAACTGTAAGTCGCTTTGGAAAATTTAAATGTAAATGTAGTGCATACCAATATGAACTCTTTAGATGGAAAACTGTTCTTTTTGAAAAACTTTTTACAGTGTAATGCAGCACCTTAGTTTGTAAATTAAAGGAGGGGGGGGACAGTATTTCATGCATTCTGACTTATTAACACAGTTTAAGAGTTGGATTCTTCATGCTAAAAGTGGGCAAAGTGTCAAAAAGGCAGTTGAACGTGTGACAGAGTATTTGTGTGACGAATGCACTTTGCCAAGGTTCGTACAAGTTTCTGAAAGTTTTTTTTTGAACATTGGCGCATAGCATGGGTAGACCTTACGCATCATTTCTTTTATGGGCACATCCCCCGAAAAGCACGCCCACACGTCAATCAGCGGAACAGCGAGTCAACAATGGCACGAAAGAAGAAGTGTGTTTTTGAATGTAAGGTGAGGTAAGTTGGCCTTAGGGGGTATGCACACCAAAGCTTTTACACCCGCAGCCGGAGTATGTTTTCAATTGTTTCCAATGGAAGCCCAGCATTTTAAAAAAAGACAGCAGATAGCGGGGTTTTTTTTGCGTTGAAAGCTGACGCTCAGTGGAAAAAATTTAACTTTGGGTGACAAGCTCAACTCGCCAATGTCAGTTCTCACATGACCATCCAATCACAGTGGAGGAGGGGCGGGACAAATATCACAACAACCAACCAGTGCATCATGCAACGACTGATAAACAAAAGTATCACAGCAACCAAAGAATGGCTGAAAAAACATTTGGCATCCCCCAGGCGTTTTCGGCTTTGGTGTGCACAACCCCTGTTTAAAAAATTGGAGTTTGTTTCCGGGGTAGCAGCTGAGTTTTGCATGTGTGTGTTTGTTTAACTGTGGATTTCAATTAAAAGTCCCAACCGGGTCATGAGTTGCAGGTGGTAAGTAAGACTTTTGTCTTATGTTGGAAATCGTACGTAAGTGTATATAATGTAAATAACACGAACATGTAGTGAATCATCCGTTATTGAGTGTTGCTTGCTTGTAACATGCTACTCCCGCAGTCATGCTTTTCCAGAAACATTTGCTAGAGCTGATCTGTCTTTTATAAATCTGATAAAACTAAAGACTCTTTGGAGATAGAAAGGATGTAATACTACTCTATAGGTACTCAAGATGAACATGAGATAAGTAGAAACAGCGAGTGTTATGGGAGCTTTAGGCAGCTTTATTTTTAATAAAGTAGCAAGAAAATTAGCAAAGCTACACTCTAAAACATGCTGGATTGTTTTCAACCCATGGTTGCGTTAAATATAGACAGTTTCTATGGTCATTTAAACCAACAGCCAGCCCCACCGCTCGCATAACGCGCATCACGCGCTGTGCGTAGGGCACCAGGTGCTGAGAGGGCACCAAAAATAGCCTAATGAAAAAAAATATAATGCTGATAGAATTTCATTAGCCTATAGAAAAATTATTAGGCACTTTTTATCCATGTATATGTTACAAAAAAGGGGGAATGAGATAGTTTAATTGCTCTAGTATAGAAAGTATGTCCCCCAGCCTTTGATGGTCCGTGCCGGTTGATCGCGCGGGCGCCTGACGAAGTTTGACAGAGGCCGTTTCCCAATCCGAAGGCTGCAGCCTCCAGAGGTCGCATTTCTAGGCTGCATATCAAAACTTTCTTATTTCGTTATATTAACGATTATTAAGTTGACTATTATTCTTAGTTTATCGTAAATTGTTGTAATATGCTTATGACTTGCTAATGTAGGCTAATGTTCAGTTAACTAAAATAAACCAGGCTTGATGACTGCATATGCGACCTGCAGCCTTCGGATTGAGAAACGGCCAGACAGTAGGCAACTTTTGGAAATGGCCCCGAAAAGACAGCAGGAGTCAGGATCGGGAAAAAGAAGAAACTGCGGGATGATTCCCTTGCATCACTTGCAGGTAACTCCATCATGTTTAATCATTCCTAATGGGATGCAGCTGCTGCTAATCGTAATGCGCCTCGGACTTGCTGTGCTGACATTAATGTTATGTAATTTATAACGTTCAGTGCAAGCTAAATTGAGATGTTACTGTAAAACATTACCTATGCATATGCATTTTACAAATAACTGATGCAGCTGTTACTTTCTTTACTACGTTTCTTTAGATATTGAGCAGTAGTTTATTTATTATGTGACGGCAGTGTTTCCCATACATTGATTTATTTGTGGTGGCCCACCACAGAATCAACACTGGCCCCCACAAATAGAATTTTCATGATTCCCATTTACATTTTTATTTCACCATTTAAAACAGCTTAATTCGGCTTAAAATATAATTTTATATATAATACAGATCAAATACAGATACAGATCAAAGAGTAGAAGTGAAACATATTTCAGGTGCCAACACTAGATCAAACTCAAACACAACATGATGACTTCACATATGCTAATAAGCGGGTGACGTCATCACCACCACAGTCTCCTCAAAATCCTGTGGGAAACACTGGACGGTGGTTAATCCTTTCTCAGTAAAAGTAAACGTTAGCAGTTAGTGCACATGGTACGCTAACAAAATTCTGACTGTTAAATATATATAAATATAAAATGTCATCATGTATGGTATGAAGCAAACATTACTGTGACACTTAGTTTTCTAAATCTTTGTTTTATTTATAAATATTGAGCATTCTTGTACTGTATACTTATTGGTGTTTAATTAATGTAATTTATTTAAAGTGACATTGTACTTGGGAAAAACATGTCTGGATTATTTTGATAATTTTTTTATTTTGCTATTCTATTTAAGTTTGGTAATTTTTTTCTATTTTGCTATTCTATAAAAATGTGCACTTCCAAATGTGTAGTGTGTGTTGGCTAAAGCTGTTAAGATTTTACTTTCTGCTATTAAGTTATATGTTTGGTAATAAAAATTAAACTGGCAAAAACAAACGTTTTTTATCTCAGGGTCGGGGTGGGGGGCATTATAAAGAAATTATGGTTAGGGCCCCAAAATGGCTAGCAGCGGCACTGCCAAAAGCTTTGGTTATTCCTATCTTGAGCATGAGCAAACATCCCAGCATTTTAAAAATTTATAGTTTGCAGTCATTTGGTGCAGAATTAAGAGTTATCTCAAATGTGGATGTAAAAGTTTGGTACCTAAAAAATTTATATAAAATGTATATGCATTTATTGCCACCATTTATCATTGCCAAAGCAATGATAAAACCAAAAACAATAATACCCAACAAATGGAGAAGGGCAAAACAAATGGCACTGATGTATTTAAAGATATGTCGGTGCAAGTTGTTTTCAGTTTAGACAACTCTTACGTTTATTTTAGTCTAGGAATAGTCTATACTTTATTACAGCATGTATGATGGTAACATGAGCATACTGTAATGTAGTAAGAGTGATCTAGCTGATAAATAGAAACGTTGATTGCTGGAGAATATAGAGGTGAGAAATCTGAGACAAACAAACAACAGAGCTGATCAAATGATACCTCGATATAACTGGAAATCATGTACATCACTGACTATAATCACTGTTCCTTGGAAGCTCGACACTGACTACTGTGATGAGCTTCATTAGGAGAAAATAATTCATTTGATGGCCTTGTACGGAGACGATATAATTACGGTAATTTTGCGGTGGGATGATTGCAGCCTGGAGAACCTCTTGATTTGCAGGAACAGTCAAGCAGTAATTATGACAGCTTCTGCCATTTATTTGTTTATTTATGGAGCAACTGTTGGGCGCTACCACAGTCTGGACTCGTTTACTGACTGTCTGATGCATATTACGAACAAAAAGTGCAGGACGTGTACGTTTGACCACAAATATATACATAAAATATAAGTCCGCTCCTTTAGGGCATAAATATGTTGAGCAATTTACATGTTGGTCTTCCTGTCTAAGTAGGTGATTCCTGGACAAAAATAAGATTGACAAAGTGGACCAGACTTCATTAAAGCCCAGCTATGTGAGACTGGACTATAACTAAATGCTTTCATTAGAAATTTCACTTCAAAGGCAGAACAGTACAGCGAAAATGAAAGATTTTGAGCAGAACAATAAAGGCAGAAGTCTCAAACTCAGCCGTACTTTCTATTTCAGATCCCATCAGCTCCTTTTCTGTGTCTCCCTTCATTGCCATCAGCACAGCAACCTGCCTGGGTTTGGGGAGATAAAGGCACAAATCGATTTCATTCCCTCTTATTCTGGGAGGTTGGTCCAGCGGCTGGAATCGATGTCTGAAGGGACGACGCTACAGCAGATTTTTCCCTTAAACACCCACTATATTCACCTACACCTGCATGCTGGGGCTGCCCAATTGGATAAAAAAAACATATTGAACTGTGATATGATATAAATTTAATATCAAGGCTAAAATAACAGAGAGAAATACAATCACTTTAAACAACATAAAACTTTGTATAGCTGTATAAGGTCTGCGAACGAACAAACTTGCAAGCGATTCACTTTCTCTCCAAATTGAATTGTGTTTCGCCCACGCTGTGCTGGGAATAAAAAGAGTCACTCATTGAGAGTGTTCATACGTGTTTTCTTTAAAAAGAAACAAAGACAGACCTCTTTCTTGACCCGAAAGTAAAAAAGCCCGCAGATCTTGTTGAATTTGTATTGCTTCTGGTTCATTTATTACAGCGGAAATAGGAGGTCAAATTGAATGCATTGCATTGAATATGTACCATGTGACTTCACAAAGCAAGCTCCGGTTATATTAAAGCACTGATTTTACCATGCATTCCGCAACTTTATAAACCCGGAAGTATTGCCCTATGGCAAGCGGCTGCATATCCTTGTATGTTTTAAAGATCGCTCTGAATGGGATCTCTAAAAGTCCGTCACAAAAAAATGGAATTATCTCTGCTTTTTGCTCAAAATGTGGTGTTTTTGCAGAAACCTACCCATATTCAAAAGCTGATTACAAAAGAACCACTGAAGGTAGGATGAAACGTTTTTTTTTTTTTTTTTAAGCAGAGGGTCTGTTCTTTCATTTGGTATATTGTATGTTTATATATTTAAAGAAGAACATTTTCTGGAAGGCATTAAACTTTGGAGAAAATCATGAAAAACGCTGGCGCTGGCTGGCAACTTTTTAAAAAAACGCTGACGGTGAAAGAGTTAATATTGACAAGCAACATCGCAAATTGCCTTATTAACTCTTTCGCCCGCCATTGACGAGTTATCTTGTCAATCAAGAGAAACCGCTTCACTGCCAATGATAAGTATTTCCGGCTTTCCGCAATACTGCTATTATCCACCAGGAGGCTGCAACATATAAAACCCGGGAAGTATCGCCCTAGGGCAAGCAGCTGCATGTCCGTGTATGTTTTAAAGATCAAAAGTCTGAAAAAAAACTTTTTGCTCATTAAAGCAAATGAATGAAAAATGATTGGCAATGGAAAACATGCGCCGGCATAATGCCTTGGTGTTCACTTTTGCCCATTTAGGGCTACTGTAGAAACATGTGGTGTTTTTCCATTGCATAGTACCCGACGGTTTGGTTTGGGTCAGGTCGGGTCAGCTCACCTCACTTTGGCATGGTTAGCTTTTCCATCGAGTTTAGTAACCCTTCGGAGTGGGAGGGATTATAGGCATGCTGTTATATTTGCGCTGCCTACTGCTGTGACATCATACAAGTGAGAGCGTCGTTGTTCATTCCCATACATTCAATTATTTCTCAGTCCGACACAAAATTAAAATTGACCACCACAAATAGATGTTTGCACATCGCGTTTATCACTACCTCTGTCTCACATGACAGTTTCTGTACAAACACCCGTGGCGTCAGTCGAAGCACTCCGCTGAGCCTCATTTAAGTTGCATTTAAACATATATGCGGACGTGCGCTTCACGAATGTGCCGCCACAAACTGCAAGTCTGGAAAAAACTGTTATGGTGTTCCTGATTCTCAACCTGTGGATGTTTTTTTTAGCGCTAAATGAGAGTTTGGGAACATACAGCAAAGCATAGATGACAACAGGTTTACTCGAGACAGCGCTATCTAGCATGAAGGGAAAGCACACTGCAAAAAATTATTTTCACGAAAAAAAAATCCTTAGTATTTTTGTCTTGTTTTCAGTAAAAATATCTACAAATTCTTAAATTAAGATGCTTTTTCTTGGTAAGCAAAACGACACAAAAAAATAATTCTAGTTTTTAGACCAAAAATTTCAAATTTAAGTGATTTTGTGCATAAAACAAGCAAACAAATCTGCCAATGTGGTAATCAAAAAATCTTGAACATTTTTCTTAAACACTAAATTCAAGAAAAATTCAAGAAATTTTTTTTGCTAGTTTTATGCACAAAATCACTTAAATTTGATATTTTTGACTTATTTTCTTTACCGTTTTGCTCATCAAGAAAAAGCATCTAAATTTAAGAATTTTTTGATATTTTTACTGAAAACAAGACAAAAATCCTAAGATTTTTTTTTCTTGAAAATCATTTTTTTGCAGTGCAAATCTTTTACATTTTAGCGATGACCAATCAGTAATCTACAGTATTTTTGCGTCACATTTTGGTATCAGCTCGAGTCGCTTGTAACCCCAACCGAGGTGGTACTAAAAAAAGTATCGGGTACAACATACTTCACCCAGTGGAAAAGCCCCCAAAAGTAAGCTGACCCAAACCAAACGGTGGAGTACTATGCAATGGAAAATCGCCAATGGTGGCACAAAATGTAAAATGCAAATTAGACACTTTACACTTTTACACTGGCATATTTCTTTCTCTTTTTTGTAAACCCCATGCCAGCTTTTTGGCTATATTCATGGCAAACCGCTGGCTTAATTATAAAAGTAAATAACTTTTAGATTTATACTGTACTTCTTTCTCTTGTTAACTGCTATTCTGTACCAGCCCATAATCAGTGAATCATGACAAGCACACTTTGCAGCGTTTCATGACAACTACAGCTTGTTTTGAAACAATCCATCTATAGCAATATACGTGTAACATAACATTAGCTCTCCAATCTGTTTCTGAACAGCGAGGCTTTTAATTCCATCAGTGTCAACCCACACAGGAACGATGCCAACATTAAAAGGAAAGAGAGCCAAGAGAGGGGAGATGAAAGCAGGCTTGCTTACAGTATTGAAATTGGGGAACAGGCCGACTGGAGAGGAGCTCTCCATGGGGAGGGTCATGAAAGACTTCACATCCAGAGAGGACTGCATCATTAGAGAAGAAGTCCGGAGCAATGTGGGGAGCGTATTGGTGTGACAGGAACTACCTGCGGAGGGAAAGACAGAAAGAGACAATCAATGACAAGACGAAGACCACGACAGTACAATGTCATCTTGATATCAAATTAGACTCTCTTGACCCCATCTGCATCTTAAAAGAAACCACATGAGATAAAGCTGTGAACCTCAAATAATCTGTTTCTGCATTGCTGCATAAACATGCAAGGGATTTAAATATGGACTGAAAAATGAAAGTGGGAGAATTTGGCTAAAGAAGCAGAACATCCAAGACATTTAAGACAGCAAAGCCCTTGTTTCCGTAGTGGAAGTGGATTGTAAATTAAATGTAATACATGTGTATTTTTACCAATACAAAATCTTTGTCTCTTTTCATTTATTTATGTTAAACTGAACTGGAGCATGTACTATACTTCCACTGTATTGAAATGAAGCCATAACAATGAATAAATTTGCCCCTAATGGTTTTTGATCAGTGTGAACAGTACCGTATCCATTTGTATGACACAATGACAGGTCCAATAGGATGTGTGATAAAAAAGGACCTTGTGTAATATGCCATGGAGACATCTAATCATGTATGTGATGAAAGGAATAAGGTCAGAAGCATGTCACTGTAAGAGATCCGAGCGGTAATCAGCGAGGACAAAAAAAGAAATGCTGTGGTTTCTGGGAGGTCTCTTTTCTGTCAATTTAGTATTCACATTTTGTATGCGATGGTTAACAAATCTTTGTAAAGCTCTGAAAACTATGGGAACAGTAATGCAAACATGCTTTTAGCATAGCAGGGGATAAACAAGCTGCTAAAGCTACCCAGGAGGTATAATGTACAATACAGCTGCTGTAATCATAACCTAGAGTACATTTATTCTAGACGGAGAAAAACATGCTGCCAATCTCATTTCTTTCATTTCATTTTTCAGAGGATAATCTTATTGCTCAGAAGCTGCACTTTATTAGCAAAGGAGACATAACGGAGTCCTCGGGTATATAGCAGTTAAGTCTTAATTTTCTATCAAAAATTTCTTAGGCTATTCCACCAAACCAGTAACATTTTCCCCAGGACATTATGGAGCGGGTTCCCAGACAGGGCTTAATTTAGTCCCAGACTAAAATGTATTTTTGCGTTGGCTCAGTTTAAAAACATCTTGCATTGACATTAATTTTAACAAACATTAGTGCCATTGTTTTGTCTTAAATTGTTTTGGCACATCTTTAATGTTTTTTGTAAGTTAGTTTGTAAAAATGACTTAAATGTCCTAAAGGCCTAATCTTATGGGGCGGTTTTCCGGACAGGGATTAGACTAGTCCTAGACTAAAATAAATGTAAGAACTGTCCAAACTGAAAACAGCTTGCACTGACATATCTTTAAATACATCAGTGCACTGCAAAAAATGATTTTCAAGAAAACATTTTCTTACTATTTTAGTCTTGTTTTCAGTAAAGATATCAAAAAAATTAAATTAATATGTATTTTCTTTATGAGCAAAACGACCCAAGAAAATAAGTCTAGTTTTTAGACCAAAGATATCTAATTTAATTTTGTGGATAAAACAAGCAAAACAAATCTGCCAATGGGGTAAGCAAAATTTTCCTGAATTTTTCTTGAATTTAGTGTTTAAGAAAAATTTTCAAGATTTTTTTGCTTACCCCATTGGCAGATTTTTGCTTGTTTTGAGTTTAAATTTACTTAAACTGTATATTTTTGTCTATAAACTAGACTTATTTTCTTAGGTCATTTTGCTAATTAAGAAAAAGCATCTTCATTTTTAACATTTTTAGATAGTATTTTTGTCTTGTTTTCAGTAGAAATATCTAAAAATGCTTAAATTAAAATGCTTTTTCTAGATGAGCAAAACGACCCAAAAAAATAAGTCTAGTTTTAGACCAAAAATATACAGTATCAAATGTAAGTGATTTTGTGCATAAAACAAGCAAAAAAAAAAAAAACATCTGCACCTGGGGTAAGCAAATTTTTCTTGAATTTAGTGTTTAAGAAAAATGTTCAAGATTTTTTTGCTTACCCCATTGGCAGATTTTTTGCTTGTTTTATGCACAAAATCACTTAAATTTGATATTTTTAGTATAAAAACTAGACTTATTTTCTTGGATCATTTTGCTCATCAAGAAAAAGCATCTTAATTTAAGCATTTTTAGATATTTTTACTGAAAACAAGACAAAAATACTAAGACATTTTTTTCTTGAAAATCATTTTTTGCAGTGTAAGAAAATATTTTCTTTAAAATAATTTTTTGCAGTGTGTATATATATATATATATATATATATATATATATATATATATATATATATATATATATAAAAAATCCTTCAGATATTTTCTTTGTTGATTTTGTGTGGCTCCATATACAATCTTTGGTCTGAATTTTATATTAATAAAAATATTATATTTTAGATAAAATACATTTTTGTCATGTGACGAGGATGTTGCTCAATAATGTTACTCCAACATGTTCCCCATCTGAAAAACTTAAAATATTTCACAAGACTAGATCTTCTGAAGGCCACGAGAAAACCTAAAGTAAATTTTCTTATCTTCTTTTCTGTACATTTTATGATATTGAAGCTTTGAGGGTCAATCTTAACATACTGGCCTATTACCTATATTATTTATTTGTATTTGCGTGCATTCAATTAAATATATTTTGTGTATTTGCTAAATCTATGCCAAAAAATATGATCCTGTTTACTAAAATGCATCCATCTTGCATTAAGAAAACATGTTAAAAATAAACTAGTTACTGACCAGTTGTGATTAGTTATTGACCATTACCCATTATTTTTTGAATTAAAAATATATGTTTTAATAGATTTAGTGTTAACCTCCCAGTGAGATTTGGTTTGTGTTTTTTTTTTCAGATTTCTACCAGCTATTTTGGGGTTTGGAAGAACCAATAAATATAATAACCAAATATTTTTCTTTGAAGATGATGCAGTGTAATTGTTCACGTTTGTGTATAACAGGTTCCAGTTACAAAGAATTATGGTGCAAACAACAAAAAATGTGATGTCCACGTATGTGAACATCCAGGTCATAGGAAGTTAAAAAAATATTAAAATTTACAACATGCAAATGGCACAGATTCAGTAAAATGGCTTTCTCCTAAAGAACTAAGAACAGACACAAATGAGACAATAACTGAAATACATGTAAGCAGTACAACTATGTTACTAGCACAGCCATGATTGTTGGGTCTTAGGATATTAATACTAGTAATATTAGAGTTTCTATGACGCTTACATCAGAAAAGAGTTGCGGGGTTATTGGCCAAGATGAAGAGAATGCCGATTATTTACAAGCTTGAGGTCCGAGGCTATTTTGTGTGGTGATTTTGTTGCCTTACCAACATCTTTTGGTTACATAAAATTACTTCCACCGCTATAAAACCAACACAATATATAGTTGTTACTTTTGAATAATGGCTTGGCTACAGGGTGTTCAAAGACTTTAAAGATAACAAAGAATCCTAAAGATTTGATTTGAGTTTTCCATTCCAGTCCATACTTTCAAAGCCGGCAACATAAACAGGAAAATCACTCGTAATTTATTTGTAAAAGGAAGGTTGTTTGTGAGCTATTACTATTTGCACTACACAAGCCAGAACAAGTCAAGCACACTGTGTTACAAACGCAAACACTTTATAGGCAGACATACGTCTTCCCCTTTACCTGTATGTCAGAGTACAGACTTATTTTATTCCCATTTGCTGAAAATAATGAGAACCACATGCAATAACTGAACTTGGCCCTTCGACTGGCATCAAAATTCATAGCTTTGATTTGCAGCTCTGTGGTCCGACCAAAACATTCAGCTTCAATAAAACAACAGCTTTTTCATGCATCATATGAGGCAAAACACTGCTTATTTCAATATTTAATGAAACCATCACAGATGTAGAAATGTAGTCGGGTAATGACTGCTCTCATCTTTTAAACACACTGCATTAGTTTAACCCCTTTTGATGCATGAATGACTAAATCACAAAGAATAACGTTTAATGTTTCTGTTTACTCCTAAACGTGATTGCAAGACTTGTATTATAGTTTTTCTTTTGATATTCTTCAAATATTTTAGTGTGTGTTATTAGATTTAGTGTTAAAAAAAAGAAAAATATCAACTTCAATTTTAAAGAGTTACAACATGCAAATGGCACCGATTTGGTGGAATGACCCAACTACCCATTTTGAAAAAGTAATGCTTATCTCCAAAGCAAAACATCAGTACAATGTAGTGGGTTTCATGCATCAAAGGGTTACATTTAGCCTGCTTTTTCTTTTTTATGTTTTTAATTGACATTTATATGCTCTACCTCAAGTACGGGCTAAATTGCAAGGAACAATACCGAAGGAGCATTACAAAGAGACATGGAGCTATGTTTCAAGACAGACTTAGCAGGGGTTTTAGAAGACTGTGGTCAGGGCCAATCATTAAAACTGACGACAGGAGAAAGTGTGTGTGCTAGAAACTGCAGTAATTACTGTGCACTCAAAGTCAAAGAGCTCTGTTTGGCCAGAACAGGTGAAGTATTACAACAAAGCAGAAACCACACACTATACTGTATGAACCAAGTGCAAAAGCTACGATATTGTGAGTTTCTTTACAAAGATGCTTCTTAAAGGGATAATTCAGCCAAAAATATTAATTCTGTCATCAATTACTTGTAAAAAAAAATGATTGCGTAGTAGTCTACGGCAGCAACGGAGTGCAAAAAAAATTATAAACACAAACAAGAAATGACGGAGAAATAAGAGATTACGGAGAAATAAGTAATTACTACACATGATATTCATACAAAAATATATTTATTGCTGCCACAAAAAAAATTTAATTGAAAAAAAAAGTTAAAAACTGGGGCGGGCCCAGGGCCAGGCCCCCTATTGGCCCGGGCCATTTGCACGTGCATACCCTGCATGCCCAAATGCTACGCCACTGACTACAGTGACGCGGATGACGTGTTATCCTCAGACATGTTTGCGAGGTTTTTTTTCCAAACTTACAGCGTAGGGCTGGGCAAAAAAAATAGATTTTTCAATAAATCGTTTTTTTTTATGTGGTCGATTCAAAATCGATTCTCAAAGGCCACGATTTTCCCCATATTTATTTCCGCAAACATTGAATGTAAGATTAATGTTAATCTAATTACTAGTCTACTAGATGTCAATCTCTTTTTTGCCTTTGCGCAATGTTATCAAAGAGCGACAGACGAGCCTGTCATTCATTCATTCAGTCTATATTCTAATATAATATAATACCCTATATAATCTATATTCATTATATAGGGTATTATAAAAAAACAAACAGCTGGGGCGCACCAGATAACACGTCAGCCGCGTCGTACATCATGCAGTCATGTGACTTTAGTCTCGCGCATGCGCTTCACAACAGATGCGGAAGAGAAGACAATGCTAAATAAAATCATGATTTTTGTTATTTCTGGACCAAAATGTATTTTCGATGCTTTAAAACATTCTAACTGACCCACTGATGTCACATGGAAGACTTTGATGATATTTTTATTACCTTTCTGGACATGGACAGTATACCCTGCATTGATTTTCAATGAAGGGTCAACAAGCTCTTGGACTAAATATAAAACATCTTAAGCTGTCTTCCGAAGATGAACGGAGGTCTTAAGAGTTTGGAACGACATGAGGGTGAGTCACAAATGACATTATTTTCATTTTTGGGTGAACTATCCCTTTAAGGCAGATATGCCTTTGGCTTTTTTAATGAGTTTTATGTACTATAGGCGGTGACATCACTATAGTCAGTTTATTGATTTGATTTATTGATAAACGCATGAAAACAGTTTAATGACTGTATAATGACTATAAACAGATGCTCTCGACACATACTATACATTCCTCGAATACTTTTGCATCAAATCTGGTTAATCTCCCCTCAGGCCATTCAGAAATACCAGTTTTAGGTGCAATCCATTAAGAGTCTGATAAAAATGCTAATTAACAAGAAATCATGCCAGGCAGGTTTGCATCTGAGCTCTTCATATCTTGCACAACCCTACACAATGACACAGTGTCATGACTAACTTTTTTAATTAGTGACAAACACCACAAACGTATTAATTCTGTTCAAGAGCATCATAGACTCCAAACAAGTGAGAAAGATTTTCAGTTTTCAAGTTGTTATTCAGCCTATTAGACTACAGAGCGTACAAGTCACTCAAATAGATTCAAAAGCACCACATCAGCATCCGGAAAACGAGACGTATAAAAGTAATGACTGTTACCTGGGAAACGATGGTGACAGCACCGAGCATGATGTTAACTATGTGCTTTTAGTCTATGTGATTAGGACATGTTGTAGCAACATTTGCATCCTCGTTGCCACGTTTGTAATTATTTTCTTTTGCTTATGCCGATAACCGTTTAATCTTAGATGAACATGAATAAAAATGTAAATTTGGGTTGGAAAGGGGCAAATGAGGAACATTTACATTTTGTCGTTATAGTAATTAACTTCACAAAGGTATAAAACACCAAAGAAATCTCTCTCCAATCAGCCAGCAATAGGCAATGGAGCCTTGCACACTTCAACAAACCACTCGAAAAAATACCACAGGCAGTTGTTGATGCAGGTAATGATCATACTGGGCGGCTGTGTTCACGGTGAGTTCCTGCTAACAATGGTGACAAAATTTTCTGTACTCGCAAGACTGCATGTCATTAGGGAAAGTAAATGAAAGGTTAAAATGTACGGAATAATCCGGCGTCAAGCTGAACTACCTGAGCCAGATCTTAACAACACAAAAATATCTAGTGGTTTTAGTCTCCTGTCTGACTCCTTGTTAACCATAAATGTTTCTACAGGTAATCTTCTCTCTTCGTCTTTCAACGAATATCACGGAAAGTCCTGTGAAATGGATAATTCATTGTTATGTTCAGTACTTTCTAAAAAGCTCATTTGTCATTTAGCAGGCGCTTCTATCCCAAGCAAATTACGCTACAGTCCCGCAAGAGCAACTTACTGTAAGTGCACTGCACAAGGGAACAATAGTTATAGCTTGTGAATCAATCTTTGTAGGGTTTAAGCCTGCAAGATTTTAAATGAAAGCCACTTTAAACAACGTGCACAATAACTGAACGCCATTGTAGCCATCGTAGTTGTAAAGCAAGCTATTAGCCATAGCTTTCCTTATGTAGTAATGCTGATGCAGAGGACTCTGGTTAAAAAGTGTCTGGTGTACATAGAAAGCAATTAATCAAATTATGGACAGGTTAATATGCAAGATTTTTGCCTTAAAGGGATAATTTGGCCAAAAATGATATTAAACCCACGATTTACTCTGCTGTCCGAGATGTATATGTCCATCGTTTTTCAGATGAACACATTTTATTTTAGAAAATGTTTTAGATCTTTCAGTTAATCAAATGTAAAGTTACAGGGTCTACGACCTTCAAGTTGTGCATCCAACCTTCACAAAACGGCTCAACGATGATAAACAAAGGCCTTCTGAGGGTAATCCACGCGGTGTTGTAGAAATATCCAAATGTAAAACTTATATACGAAAAAAAAGCTTTCGTCAACGAAAGTATCAGTTTAAAAAAAAAATCTAAATTGGTCAATCTCTATTGAAAAAGCCCTTGACAGTGAATGTACTGTAGATGGTCAGATGCTGAGCCTACAGTATAAGAAGTTTGATAGACTTTGGGCTGTAAAAGGCCACAGCAGTAAACACAGCATTGTCAAATCATTATATTTCTTATATTTTATATATTAATTAACACCAGGTTTATGCAATTGCAATACCGATTTCAAAAATCTGTTATTCTAGGCAAAAACTGTCATTCATCGAAGAGTCTTTCTGTAGTCAAAGTCCAAACCACCCATCAAAGTCCTGCTGCTGGACATGAATGGTATATTGCTATTCAAAGCCCACAAAAGTGACAGAGAAACTGAAATCGAAACAAAAAATATTTAGATCAACCTTGACCAGCATTTCTCTTTCAACTCGGTTTCATCACCCAGCCATGAGCCTTAAAGTCCGATGCAAGAAACGAACCGTACGACCAGCAGCTGCAGCTACACCTGTCTCTCAGATGCTCTCTCTTTGTAGAAATGGCCAGCAGACTTTAACACCTCATTTTATGTCTTTTGAAGCAATATAAAAGCTTTTGTGAGAGAAAGAATGATATTTAAATTGTTATAGCTCCACAGTCTTTACAAATAAATATATTTAAGTTCATGCAAAAGTGAAATTTAGTGTTTACAATAAGAGTTGATGGTGACCACCAAAATCGTAATTTTCCCAAAGAAGAAAAAGTAAACAAATGTCGATGTAGGTTGTGACTAGGTGCTTATCAGTACTTCAAGAGGCTCGGGACGGGACGGCGTGACATTTGCAGTGTTAATGGAGTGGGAGCTTTGACTCTCCTGAAGAGCAGGAATGAGAGTTGGCGAGAAGCCCTTGGCTCAACTTCACCCTTTCGCAACGCTGACTCCCACCATCTGATTGCATTTGACAATGCCAAATCAAACGGGGCGCTCTTTGAGACTGCACTTTTCCCAAAGGTTAGTCAACATACACCTTATCTCAAACGGGTATTCTGAAAGATAAAGATGAAGAAAAATCAACATCAATGTTGACTTTTCAGTCTGAATGATGTCATCTTGGGAAAATCCTGTCATCTTTTATTCACCCACAAGAAGCAACATTTATTTATAATGTGTATTTTTAATATTTCAAGTAAAGAATCATGCCGTTCACGATTTTCAAAGGGTTTGGAATGACATGAATGAAAGTAAACGATGCCAAGAATTTATCATTTAACTAGGGTTTTAACTCTAGTAAATTTTGTATATGTATATCAGTAGCGTAGCCAGAAAAGAGACTATGCGTGTGTATCTGAAAATCGGTGTGCGACAATGATTTTCATATTGCTTACTGTGCAAATTATTAACCATTAGCATATAGGTTAACCATGCTATAACCATAATGTTATAAGTGCAAATGCAACAATTTATTAGACAAGAAATAAGTCAGGCAAAGGTCAGTATCAGAATCAGAAATATTCAAACTGCTTTTGCGCGTTGGTTGGCGCTGAGCCAGAGACGGACGTGCTCAGCGCTCATCTCGTTATAAATCAATATAATTTATAAAGTTTTTAAATGAAGAATCAGAATATCCGATAGTTGACATGGTAAGCAAGTTAGTGAATGTGTTTAATAAAAAAGGAAAAACAAAATTCAACAAATAGTATACAATTGTTAGTTATTGTGGCTGTGGTGTGTCACGTGACAATCATGACGCGTCGCCATGGACACAAGGGGTCGGTTAAATTATTTGTAACTTATGCGTGAAAGGGTTGATTTTAAATATATATATATATATATATATATTCTAAGGAAACAACAATAGCCCAAGTTTAGTAAACATTTTTATTTAGACTATAAAAAAATATTCTGCATGCACTTTTAGGTGTGCCAGCTGCCACTGTGGGTGGCACTGGCACACCCTGGCACACCCGTGGCTACGACACTGATGTATATGCTAAATTCCTGTACAGCAAAATGTAAAAAACTAATAAAATGTAGGTCGTGAATGCACATGAATGTTGTGAATAAAAGTACCACACATGTGCTAAATAGATATACTGTATACTTACCAGTGGCGGCTCGTGACTGCTCATCCAAGGGGCACAAATTCAAAATAAGTGTTCCGAGTGTCGTGTGTTGCTTGCGTTTTCAAAATATGTGTTTGTTTCGAGAAAAACATTTCTTAGTATTTTTGTCTTGTTTTCAGTAAAAATATCTAAAAATTCTTAAATTAAGATCCTTTTTTTTGATGAGCAAAACGACTCAAGAAAATAAGTCTGAATTTTAAACCAAAAATATCAAATTTAAGTGATTTTGTACATGAAACAAACACAAAAATCTGCAAATTGGCAGAATTTTTCTTGAATTTAGTGTTTAAGAAAATTGTTCAAGATTATTTTGCTTACCCCATTGGCAGATTTTTTTGCTTGTTTTATGCACAAAATCACTTGATTTGATATTTTTGGTCTATAAACTAGACTTATTTTCTTGGGTCATTTTTTGCTCATCAAGAAAAAGCATCTTAATTCAAGAATTTTTAGATATTTTTACTGAAAACAAGACAAAAATACTAAGAATTTATTTTCTTGAAAATAATTTACTGTAGTGTATACTTCTAAAAATAATTTACATTTATTTTAACTTCGATTTTTCTATGCAGACATCTAATAGAAAACCAAATTTCACCTTTTTCTGACTGGTGAACCAATTCTAATGTACACAATGCAAGAAATACAAGATTAATAGCTGCTGATAAATGAAAGACATGCAACAAAGTGAAAAGCTTGCAGCATAAAACAGAGGTTACGTGTCCTTGAAACTCCCAACATTCACTGCATACAAAACAACAACTGCCAAAAACACTTCCATTAATCACATTGACTGAACTGTAACATTCATGGAGCCAAATGTAGTACCAGCAAAGCTTGTGAAGTTAGTAGTAAAGTACTGTATGGATAACCAAGTTAACATAACTTTCTTTACTTAGGCTTTAATGGTAACATAGATAGAACTAAACTATGCATGGGAATGAACCTGTGGCATCTGCAAGTCCAGGTTTTTGTCAGGTCTCGGTTTCTGCTCCATCTCTCCCTCGGCTGCAATGAATAAGGCTGAGGCAGACTGAGAGGAGGGTGGGAAAGGTGCATCTGCGGCAGGTGGGATTTAATCGGTAAAATCCTTGTACTGGAAGCGAAAAACCAAGCTGAGAAACAGAGATACAGACAGCTTGAGATGTGGTCACTCGGTTGCACCCAGAAAGTTTCTTGCCACCTGGTGCAATGAATGAGCGGTGCAGAGAAATCAGATTGGACCTGCACAGGCTCAGACCTAATCTAAACCTAAGCCCCACCATCATTTCACGTTGGTAAATATTGCAGTAAATGAGGGTTGTGGCCGAGATTTGAAATCGATAGAACAGCAGATCCTTTCTCAGATATAGCTGGAAACCCAAGCAGCACCGTTTTTACCAGTGCTTTAAGTAAATTAAGCCCCCATGCCAAATTTTGATAGCAATCCAAACCCAACCAACAGGGACTTTTCTTTTTAAATGGCCTTCGCAGAATGATTTCGTCCTGAAGGTTTTTCCACAGAATATATGTTAATAGTCCAGTATAATGTTTCTTAAGCTTTTGAACAGCGGAAAAAGATGCTGTGGTTATGACTTCATATTTTTTCTGGATGTTACGATTGGAAGTGTATAAACTGGCTGAAAAAGAAACAGTGTGGCAAGATGCAGATTTTAAAGTTAAACAACAGCAGAACGATGTGAAACTGAGAAACGTTCAGTTGCTGACAGTTTGGGGCCGATTTACAATGCCAAGAGAGAAAAATGTTTGGAATTAAATGAGCACACATCAGCCTCGGTATAAAAGAGCTTATTCATCTTTGCCTCAAATGATGAACATTCATTTCAATAGCTATTCTCTATGAATGCAGCCTGAAACCACATATCTGAATTTGGTTCGGCTTTTACAAAGCAATCTCCAAGGAGAATATATAATTCGCCCAGCAGCTGAACGTCTCCACGGTCTACGATGTTGAGAGCGAACAGGTGTGAATTAAACTCAACAGTGGTTTATGTCCTGACGTTTAAAGCAATAGTTCAGCCAAAAAGGAAACCTCTCTTATCATTAGGGTTAGAGCTCATTCCCTTTCAAAGCCCCATTACTTTTTGTGGAGAAAAATATTCAGCAGGTGGCCTTTTAATAAAGTAAAAATTTAATGGACACAAAAAGGTTTCCCAGACCGGGCTTATCATAGTCCCAGTCTGAAAGTAAATATTTGAGCTGCCTTAATTTAAAAGGATACTTCACCCAAAATTGAAAAAATCTATCATTCTGTCACAAAGGAAGATATTTTGAGGAATGTTCGTAACCAAATCGTTCGTGATTTCGTATTTTTCTTTTATACTATGGAAGTGAATGGGGCTCATGAAGGGTTTGGTTACAAATATTCCTCAAAATATCTTAATTCGTATTCATCAGAAATTTATACAGGTTTGTAACAATATGAGAGTGAGTAAATGATGACAGAATTTTCATTTTTTGGGTAAAAAACCTCTTGCAATGATGTATCTTAACATATAACAGTGCCATTGTTTTGTCTAAAGATGCAAACCAGTATTGTTTTTTGTAAGGTATGTTTGTCAAAACCACTTATAAGTCCTAAAATAACTAAGGCCTAGTCCTGGATTAATCCAACCTTGTACGGGAAACTGCTAGGGGTGTGATGGATCACAAAACTTGCGGTTTGGATCACATAACGTTTTTTGAGGTATGGATCGAATAATTTTTCGGATCAGGAAAAAAAGGGGTGGGAAAAATGTAATAACACATAAAGAAATCAAACATTTATAAAAAAGAAGAAAGTTGCACATTAAGTAAGGTCTAAAATTAGCATTAGGTACAGAAATCGAATCAAATGAATTATAACACTGTCTTTATTGTATAAATTAAATATAATTATACATTTTTAGAGCTACAGAAGTGATTTTCTCTTTGTCTCGGGTTGTTTGATTAACATTAATGACACAGACTTAAGTAGGTTAATTGAGGTTACTGTCTCTTTAAGATAAGCACGGACTGGTTTCTGACTTTAATCTATACAAACACTTAAGACATAAACCTATGTTTTTATTATAAAAAGAATACTGTGGAGATCATTTTGTATGTATGTGTCCTGTCAAGAACAGAAATATTTTATGTTTTTGAAATGCGTCTCTCCATGTGTGCACTTTTAAGTGCACTTAAACACATGCGCACACACAGACGGAGGGTAAATTCCGGCGCATCATAAACAGTTGCCCCACATAAAAACTTTACGTTGTTTTTCATTGCTCTATTTGCCAAATGCATGTTAATGGACTACAGTATGAGACACATTAGCGCAAATCTCTCTAAAGTTTACACATCAAGAGTTTTGATCTTTGAAGGACATAGGGATGATCACGTCTGACTGAAGCTGGACCGGACACATTCAACCGCATGTGCGTTTGTGCGTAGAGAAAGCTGCTTACTTTAGCGCCTTTTTGTGGTTAAATTGTTTAAAATCACTTAAATGATAACATTTGCAAGCCTTTGAAACATGTGCAAATTTTGAACTTGCCGAATTTAAATTTGCATATTAATCCGCGAATTACATGCGAGCTGAACAGTGGATCGTGATCTGTATGGATCAACTGCGATTCGTCACAGAACTAGAACAGCCTTTATGTCTGTAAAAGCATCTGCTAAACAATTAAAGGAAATGTAACTATTAGGGGTGGCAGTATTTTCATTAATAAAAATAGGTGCTTTAGCAGAAATGAATAGATTGAAGTTACATTAATGTGTAGAGCATAAAAATAAAGGTACCTCATATATCGATATTTTATGTATGGCGATCCAAACTACGCCCCTAGTAACTATTTCACTAATCTGAAGGCTATGGTACAGATTTGTATGATAAATAGACATAGTGGTTTTGCTAAAAATAAAAATCTTCTCGGTCAGAGAAAATGAAACATCATTGTTCATAATCAAATGTTTAAGATTTAGAAACATCACAAGGGAAGCTTTTCAGCAAATAATGACTAAATAAATGACTTTTCTGCCCCCAAGCTATGGCATGGCTTCAGAAGACACAAGGTACCTGAGGTATGCTTTATACTTTCATTAATGGATTTTTTTATGTCAAATAAAACAAAGACCTGCAGTTTTGCATGGCACTGGAGAAAAAATTTAGACTGGCACATTAAATTATTTTAATTTGAACAAGTAATTCCAAAACTAACATACAGTGGTAGAGGCATCTGCAGGTCAAAGACCTTGCATGCTAACATTAAGTGTGAAGGTTTAGACCTAACTTCGGTGACTGCAGGAAATCTTTACCAAGACTTTAGCAGAAAAGCACTTAACCTCAGGCTTCTGCAGAGGGAATGTCTGTTTAATTAGTGGGTCGTAAGACACTGTGGATGGAAAGTATCTCCTAACGGCATACAACCCAGCCTCCATCACAAAGATCTTCATTAGAAAGACGACAGCAGGTCAATGATATTAACATCAGCCAGGGGCGTGACTAGACTTGGCCAACATGATGAACTAAGCCTATGGTCGATTTTAAACATCAGAGATATACTACAGATTAAATTAGCCTTGTTAAATCATTGCTAAACCTTTTCAAAAATGGTTACATGAATATAGGTTTTCTTCAAACATTAAAAACCTTTAGTGAGCAGTGACTGAAAACTTAGTCACACTCATAAAGTAACGAATATTTGTTCTTTTCTTGTTTTAAAGTAATAGTTCAGCCAAAAAAGAGCACCTATTTCATTGCTAAAACAACGTTATTTTGTGTATTTGGTATAATACAATGTGTTAGCGTGGTTTATGGTTAAAAAAAGATTATTTTTCACATACCGTACATTTTTGTAGATCCAGATATACTGCTTTTCTCAAATTGATTTTGTACAAAGCTCAACGATCTGAAAAGCGCTGTGTCCCTGATTGGCCAGCTAATCTGTACAGTGTGTTTGGCCTGAATACCTCTGACATCAGCCAGAAATGTGACGCTCCTTACCATGTTTGAAAGATTCAATCACAATGCAATGCTAACAGGAGTTAACTTACAGGCTGCGAGTCTGAAGCGAGAGGAATTATGATAATGTCGGTCTTGTCCATGTCAACTGGCCCAGGAAATAAACTGTTGCCTACAATCCGTGTGTTTGTTGTAGTCCAAGAAAAGAGTTTTACGTTGGAGATGATAACTCGCGTCATAGTTTACTTTGGGGTTCGTACCTTTTGCATATCGTTAGCATGTACTAATACACACTTACACACCAAAGGAAATGTAAAGTCGTGAATCGGACCATAGCTGCTCTTTAAAAGAAAATCCGTCAACACAGCAAAGTAACTTCACTCTTCAAGTACTTTATGGGGACTTGGTGAGTTATAAAAAAAAGGTTACATGTAAGCTTGGAAAGCTGCTTCTGCACCATCAACATTCCTCCTGATCTCCAATCCCATGAGCCAAAACTGTTGTTTTGATATGGTTTCATTTATCAGGTTTTCTTTAAAATAAAACTGCTTCAGCACATTAAAACGAAAAGAAAAAACCCAAACAAATTAAGATCTGGCATTACTAAAAAAACACTGAGGGCTGCAGTCCAATAGCCAGGACCTTGTCACACCCCTGACTTCAGCTGTCTAAGCATGCAAATGAGACTCCAAGAGAACGTTAATCACAGTTAAAAACAACCGGCTGTGAAAAGCACTGAACTGAACCTTAAAAAGTGAGGTATAAGAGCATGTAGAGATGCTTATTCAAAAAGCTTCAGCATTAAGCTTTTGATCTAACACCCGCATAGTGAGTTTGCTTGTTTACATACTAGACAGTGCACAGTGTCTCTAATACAGAATTCTGTTTTAATCACGTCGTGTTAGAGTGTTGCCCTAAATAAAAACTGCATAAATTAATTATTTATTGCAAAACTATTTAATGATGCAAAAAGAGGCCTACTCTTTATATTACAATTGGGTGATTCTCACGAAATCCTTGAAGCCATTTTTTTGCACATATAAGATTAAGGTCTGAACTTACTATAACCATTATGTTTAGAGGATTTAAAAAATATTTCCTATAGAATTATTTACATTTTTTAGATTAACATTATCAAAAATTATCATTACCGCAACATGATATTACATTAAATATATGCATTTACAAACTCATGTTTCGGTAATGAGAACTAAAAAGTTGTCTAGGTACTATGAAAAAACAAAATTTCAACTTTTATCTGAAGAGAAAAAATAAGAACTGCTTACCTGGAAGCCATCTTATGTGTAACAATCAATTATGTCCCTTCCAACATTTTTTTTTAAAAGTGTTAGTTCATTGAGGGCTTAAACAATGATTGAAAATTGTTGCGGAGGATGAGAAAATCGGTATTGGACACATTTATAGTCCTTATTATTGTCTCTACATTTACCAATGATCACCAAATACCACATGTTTCTTTACTGTAAATGTTTATAGTATAACATGCACTGAAGCTTTTTATTTTTTAGATTTTTTAATTATAAACATTTTTCATGTCAAAGAACCCAAATCCAGTCATGGACACATTGGGGTAATGAAAATTTTTCCCTTAAATGTGGAAAAAACAACTAAATTAGTTTGTATGATGTAATTTGAAATCATGTGCAAAATAGTACATGAAGAGATGTTTGTAACTGTATGCTTCTTATTTTTAAAACTCTTACTTTGCATTTACTTTTTTTTATCAAAATGTTTCATGACACCTCATAAGTCTAATTTCGCAAGAATCACCCCATTGGCAAATGTAAGTTTCAGGTTTAAAATTATTTTATTATCAGTAAAAAGAGAAGATTTGCTGTTTTTTAAAACCTTTACCATAAGCACCACATCTGAACTACACAGCATCTTCAAAATATACATATATACATATTTAATATGTAATGCAAGAAAGCAAGCATGCTTTGAAGAGCCCACCCCCTCCACAGAGAGCCTTTCTCTGTTTTTACGTGCTTTCACTTGGCATGTTTTGTTGATTCTGGATGAACGTAAGGTAGTCGCTTTTTGCCATCCATTCTCACTTGGTCTGCATGGCTGATGGAACATGCAGGGTTGCCAGATCTGCATAACAAAACAAGCCTAATGGCCAATCAAAACTAACTCAAGGGTCATAGCCCAAATAAAGAACTTTGACATAATACTTATTGCACCTTTAGGTCTAGTCTGACAAAGTAAGACATATTTATGATATTATGTGTGGATGTACATATCAGAACAATGCCAGACGGACTGAAAAAATTATTCATTCAATTTAATAAGTGGTTGAATTCAATTGATTTAAGCTACATTTAAACAAAAAATAGAAATAAAATACATAAAATTACTTTTGTCTAAATGTAGCTTTAATAAATTGATTGCAACCACTTACCTTAAAAAAGCAGAGCAAATTTTTTTTTTAAAGTTAATTAAGCCAATATTATTATTTGAATACAGTGTACAGATGAACTGTGCACAATACGTAAACAGGGTCTATTTTAATTTCATGTTGACTCTACAGTGTATTTTTGGATTTATTATGTTTGGCCTTGCTATTGACTTTGTCTATTTCAGCCTTGTCTCAATTTGCACTATAAGGACCATCTATTAGCTAGCTCACATGGGTTAATTAAGTTCGTCATATATCAAGAATGGTGACGAAAAGTAAATAGGGGACATGACACTGACACATTACATTTCAGCCTAGATGACTGCTATCGGCTGTCCATCCCAGCCAAAGGCAAGTCTAATGAGGCGGTCACTTTAGACAGCACAGTGACCGCAGTGGGATTAAACCATTAAATGCGACACAGCTGCTCAATGCACTTTTTTGTGCTGTGCCTTTACACGCTGACATTGCATGCATAGCATCACTATTTCAGGAAAATCTAATAATGTCCTAAATTCAATATAAATGCAGATTTGCATGCCAACGGTTCAAAGCACGACAGCGAGACTGAACAGGCTCTGTCTGTGCCTTTAAACACAATTTGTGAAAACGAAGTTGCATTTTCCTCTAATAAAAATCTCATGACAACGTGATAAATGAAATCATGCCTCTCAATGAGCGTGCATCTTTGTGCGATGTGTAATTAGATTAGATTGGCAAAAATTTCAGGTGTTGCAAAGAGCTGCTTGCATTTACGGAAGCATTCACGTCACAGTAAAACTTCCTTGTGCTGTGCTGTTTCTACTAATTTTTGCATAGAAATACAACACAGATGGGTTCAGAAATAAACTTTTAATTATTTGTGCAGTATGCACTTCTTAACTCTTTCCCCGCCATTGACGAGATATCTCGTCAATCAAGAGAAAACGCTTCCCCGCCAATGACGAGTTTTTCCGTCTTTCCGCAATACCGCTATTATCGCAACTTTTTAAACCCGGAAGTATTGCCCTATGGCAAGCTGCTGCATGTCCGTGTCTGTTTTAAAGATCGCTCTGAATGGGATCTCTATGAAAAGTCCGTCACAAAAATTGAATTATCTCTGCTTTTTGCTCAAAATGTGGTGTTTTTGCAGAAACCTACCCATATTCAAAAGCTGATTACAAAAGAACTACTGAAGGTAGGATGAAACGTTTTTTTTTTGTTTGAAAGCAGAGGGTCTGTTCTTTCATTTGGTATATTGTATGTTTATATATTTGAAGAAGAACATTTTCTGGAAGACATTAAACTTTGGTGAAAATCATGAAAAACGCTGGCGCTGGCTGGCAACTTTTTCTTTAAAACCCTGGCGGTGAAAGAGTTAAAGGAAAACGCCACAGTTTTTCAATATTTTACTATGTTCTTACCTTAACTTAGACGAATTAATACATCCCTATCTTTTTTCAATGCATGCACTTAATCTTTGTATAGCGCCTCATGAATGTGTTAGCATTTAGCCTAGCCCCATTCATTCTTATGGCTCCAAACTGGGATGAATTTAGAACCATCAAACACTTCCGTATTTTCCTTATTTAAATTTGTTGCATGAAAAGTTACATGAGTAAGTATGGTGGCACAAAATAAAACTTTAGTTTGGAGCCATAGGAATGAATGGGGCTAGGCTAAATGTTAACACATTCAAGAAGCGCTGTACAAAGATTAAGTGCACACTAGTTTGTATTAATTCATAATTTCAGAGTTGAGATAAAAACAGTAAAATATTTAAAAACGGTGGTGTTTTCCTTTAAACTTCAAAATACTCACAACACAACCATTACCACATAAGTTAGCTGACCCCAATTACATTTATAAAGCTATATCAAATTTGTATGTTTACATTTCTACAATTGTTATTTCTTTACAGGTGTCAGCGTTTAATTGGACAGTGTCACCGCCAAACACATTTCCTCTTTCACGATTTCATAACATTATACATATTCAAAAACTCTCCTGCTCTTCATGTATTACCAGCACACATCTTTCTTATTAAAATGCTTGCATATAACGCTAAACTTATCTTACGAATACATCTTGTTTCACTTAATTTCATAATTTTACTTTGAAGCTGGATCCTGCAGTCTGAAAGCATTTTTTTGCTCTTTTAATCACATGATGAGAAACACATGGAGCCACTGGGAATTAATTTAAGTATTTAACTCCAACTCTTGCATGAGTACGTTTGAAAAGGTCCTTTGAGTCATGCAACCTTGTATCTAATCAGCATTACAATTAAGCTTAAATGACTACAAACACTAGTAAATGCACGAAGATGCATCTAGCCGCACAACTGTGGTGTAGCGTAAGGGATGCTTGTACAGACATTAAAATAAAATATCTGCTACTATGATTAGTTTTCGGTTTCAAGTCAAATACTGTCATGCCCGTGCAACAGTTTACAGACAGATGTAGTTTAGATAACACGCTTGTGTTATAGAGTAATGCAACATGTAATTGCATTGATCTTAGCAAATGCATTTCAGAACTTATCAGCATTTAACCTCATGATATTGAGCTTGAATAGCTAGAAGCTGTGTTCATGTATGTTTTGGGTCTACTGTAGATATGTACAATGACCACACACATATGAAAGCATTCTCATTTAAAGTGCTATAGGTTTTTGCCATTATGCTGAAAAATCACAAGGTTACATCATTCAGCTCTCCATCTATAGTTGCTCAGTACGCTTAAAGAGTGCTTCAGTTAAAATGAGTTAACTGAAGGTTGAACTTCAATTTATTTTTATGTGTATGAAAGTGTTCGCATACAGTCAGCGTGACGCAATTTTTGTCCTCAGAAAAGTGCGCACGTACATTGTATGCGTAGGTCGCACATGTGCGGACATAGGTATATACAGGGCTCAACATAAAGGACTTATACAATGTTACCATCCAAACGTTGCAAACGTTAACTTCTTGGCAATGTCATGAGGTTTGTCCTACATTATTGGTTGTTTTGGACACTGTTGCACGTGTTGTGTTACGTCAACTGGTAGAGCAAAAAGACTTTACAGAGAACCGTTACACCCCTAGCGCGAACGCGTCTTTACATTGACTTAACATTGAAATCACTCGCGCTTGACGCCTCTATCTCGGCTGGTCTGAACGCAACATTAACAAATGATGAATAAAATGCATCGGTATACAATTATTTGGCTTTTGAAATATTATTTTAAATATCTTTTTTTGGTGGGGCCAGTGAAAATTTTGGCAGGGCAAGTAAAAACCTAAACCACTGGCCCGACCAGTATAAAAAAATATTTGCGTTGAGTCCAGATATATTATTTAGGCCCTGACAGGTTTTGAAATTTGTCATTGTGTTCTTTGTAGAGTTGGTGGACATAAAGCATCGGTCCAAAAGTTCAGGGTCACCTGCTTATTCTCAATCTTTTTCCACGTTTTAGGAAAATAGTAAAGTTATGGAAACTATGGAATGACATGCAAGGATCCAATATAATGTTACACATCAGATCCCCAACAGTTAACCAAACATTTACTTAAGACATAACAGATTATATCTCTGTGAATTCTTGTCAAAACAGATATTTCTTATACTGTAATTCTGTCTGTGCGCGCATATATCGTGGCCGCGCACCTGTGTGCATGCTTTAGATTTGTCAGCCAGCGCGTAAAATATCGTTTTCATGTCTTATTGTTCTTCATAACTCTACCTTCAGTGGATCTTTTGTAATCAGTTTTTGAATATGGGTAGGTTTCTGCAAAAACACCACATTTTGAGCAAAAAGCAGAGATAATTCCATTTTTGTGACAGACTTTTCATAGAGATCCCAGAGCGATCTTTAAAACAGACACGGACATGCAGCCGCTTGCCATAGGGCAATACTTCCGGGTTTAAAAAGTTGCGGAAGGGCGCCACCTGGTGGATAATAGCAGTATTGCGGAAAGACTGAAAATTTCGTCATTGGCGAGAAAGCGTTTGCTCTTAATTGATGAGTTATCTCGTCAATGGCGGTGAAAGAGTTAAACATCAATCAGGTACCAAACTTATCTCTCTTTATAATTATTTCAACATTAAGGAAGTCCTGTACTTTATTTTCTAATTCCTGCATGTTTTAAGATTGAAAACACGCGAGTGGATGGACACGCATCCTTTGTATTAGTTAAGCATTAAGGACGGGCGTTCACACAAGACACGGTAGAGGGGCAAGCACGGATGATTTACATGTTAAGTCAATGCAAAGACGTAATTAGGCATCCTGCGGCGCGGATGGCACGTTCCGCACGAATTAAGCTTTACCGCGGGAAACGCGCAAGTTAAACAATCTGAACTTCGGCGGATTTCCGCACCACGTTAACCAATCAGGACCTTGCTGTAGTAGTGACGTGATTACAGGAAGCGGGCGGAGTCTCAGCGGAGTCGGAGAAGCCCCTACCAAGACTAGAATTTCAGGCGCGAATAAAGCGAGTAAACTCAAAATGTTTAAGTGTCCAACTTAAAATTAGCAATTAGCGCGTTTTTGCCGCATAAGGCTGCGTCTCAATTTATCCAACAACGGGCTAGGCCAATGGCCAAACAGAAATTGTGCACTACATTAATCCACGTTAATAAAATTAGTGTTGTTAAAATTAATTTACTTAATTTTTGACAGCCCTAAAATAATATTTATGATGGGCTCATATCTGCAGCTTTTTCTTGATGGGAGTGAAGCAGTGCAGTTCACGTCATCCATCGAATTAAATAAATTGTACTTCTAAACTATTCCTTTAAGATAATAAAAAAATAGTACGGTCAAGTGACCCTAAACATTTAACCGTATTGTATCTACATCACACAAAATGTGAATATTCAGTGAAAAGAGAAGCTAGGCCCACATGTCAAAGTGAAAATGAGCAGATATATATTTCAGTCTTTCTCAAACAGGTTACTCTCTCTTTCGATCTCTCTCGCAGCACCCCATGGCAGAGTAGGCGGTGAATCTTTTACTCTTATTTAACTCTATATATGTACCCTGGAGTGACTCACTGGGGTTGACTCAATCCACCTGCATAAGACGAGGGATTGAAAGGCAGAAAGAAAGAGGAGGGCGAAATCAAAAGGCAAAAACATAAGCCAAGTTCTCATGTTTGGATGTTTAGAAGATGGAAAGCATCCCACTGCCAGATTCCACGGCTGTCAAACCCGAAGCGCTGTATATTCGCGTGTCCAGGGATGGATCATTCAGTGAGATAGATTTTCTTGTTGACAGAAGGATTAGGTTCTCAGTAGGGGTAATGGCTAGGAGACAATGTGCTGGAAAATGTTCAAGAGATCCATCACCTGTTTTCTAGGCACCTGTGAACTCACCGCACAGAGATGTGCATGCAAACGGACGGCTGCTAAATCTGTGTCAACTCTATGGGGATTATGGGACAAGAAACATCGTTCCCGACATCCAGGCCGTTGAGAGAAGCGTTTGAAAAAAACTGCATGAAAGAAATACCTTTCACCAACAACATCGCTTCCAAGGTCTACACTTCTTAGAACAACACAACACGTCATACCTCAAAACCGCTAGAATAAAAGAAACTTTCTGCTTAAACATTTATATAAAGATGAAAGGAACTTGGTAAATTTATTCAATCAGTCACAAACACTTCTGCAGAGAACCTTTGTGACATGTTGGCAGTCTGTTAATGATATGAATAGTTTCCCAAGGCTTTCTTAAAAAACTGTACTGGGACCAGAATCTTTAGTTATATTTTTTGGCCAGTTTTATTTAACAGTGAGTTTTAGGAGATGACAGGAAAGTACATGGAGGAGAAAGGGGTATGGGATCAGCAAATGACCATGAATCGAACTTGGGTCACAGAAAGTGCGAAAGCAATACATGTCGGAGGGCTACACCATCGGCTCCGACGAGACCAGAATCTTTTTAACCCTTTCAATATTGCTGTAAACTCACTTGCATGTTGCTAAGATGTTCTGGGTGTTTGCTTACTGGCTTTAGTCAAAACGCCCAAATCTAATGTTAATAAATAGTGATTTATTGCTTAGTGTTACTTAAAAGTATAGCGGAAGATTTTCCAGAATTTTTTAAAAGAACCGCCCGTACACTTAAAAAAAAAAATGCACATGCACAACACTCATCCCGAGAGGGATAGCCTATTAAACGTGTGCACGAGAGAGCATGCACGAGCCTAGTTTTTCAAGTTGCTGCCGGCATGGCTCATACATTGAGATGTTTACCGTGTCTGCGCGGTTCGTGACTTGTGCCAGGGCTAACATCGCTAATCATAGCTTACATCAACTTTTAGTAGTGATTTTAAATGGATTTCTCCAAATAGCATGCCAAACTTAACCTGTCGAGTAGAAACTTCGGGACTGAGGCATCAGCCCAACCTGTGCAAAATATTCTCCCAAAAACACTCTGGTCTTGTTTCTTCTTGTCATACTGAGGCCTTTCTCTTCTTGTCATGCAATTCGTAAACACTTTTTTGTCTTGCGATTCTCAGACATAAAAAATATGGTGAGAACGCGAGCTTCAATGAATGGCTAAAACCAAGCATGTACGTCAACATATCATCAGACTGATTGACAACTGGGATGACCAATAGTCTTGATGATCCACCCGGAAAAAGAAAATCTTCCGCTATACCTTTAAATATGTTTAGTTAGAGTAAATGTAGATTGTAGTTTGGTGTGGCAAAAAGTTAGTTTTAGGCCCTGTGTATGGGTCTGTCTTTGTTTTGCACAAAAATAATCAATGAGCTGTATTTTTCACATCAAAGGTGACAACACAACATCAAGATTATGAAATCACCTGCCAGGCAAAACTAATAGCACACCTCTCCTCAACAGCCCACATGTTTACTGTGAGCTATCATTCATGGCTTTACAGCAAACAGTACGTGGGTGAGTTATGAGCCACATTTTAATACTCCATAAATAAATAAATCTTAACGCTAAGTATGACACACAGTAATGCTCGCCTTAAAAAGCATGACTGACAATTATTAGCCAGCAAAAATCCAAACGGTGGGATTTATGGGCCAGTAATGTAAGGAGAAGAGGGAGATTATTAAGCAAACAATCGTAAAGTCACCAACATCTGTTCTACAAAGAACAATAGCATAGTCACGTGAACTTTAGTACACGGCCAGGTGCATCGCACTAAAAACAAATTTAGTGTGCAAAGCGTTACAAGACCCCTGTCGAAAGCTGATTTGCATTAAGAAACTGCAAAGTGCGTGTGACAATAGAGGTGCGAATGCTCAACAGATTGCACTTTAGTTCCAACAAATGCGTCTGCTGGCAGGAATTAATTCCCCTATTGTCATGACACACAATTTTGCATCTCATGTGGCTTGCCATGAGATCAACCGGCATCCAAATGGGATGTTTTTGCATGAGATTGATCAAAAAAGGGCAATTCATTTTACAATTTTAAAAGCACGGTCACATACACAGCAGCCATCGTCATGCTTGAATCTGAACGCAACGCTCATGCTGTGCAAATTACTTTCATAAAGTGATTTTACCAGCGGCAGTACTTGTTGTTTCATCTCAGGTTACCATGGAGACTAAGAAACGGGGAACCTCTTGTCACGCTCGACTCTTCACAGCCCAAACTTCGTCCCTAATGCTTGTTTTCCGAACCTGGCTCGCCGGTAACAACATCCCTTGAGCAGACAGAGAGACCGCCCCTCCAGCAACCTTGTGTCAATGCATTTCTGGCTTGTTTGTCAAAAAAGTCAAATGTCTGCTAAAAGTGCATCGGCAACTTGGCACATGTTTGAAAATGAGTTTTGGGGGTAGCAAAAATCTCCTTTCTGATAGCTGACTTCTCTCTTACCCAAATGTACTCTCCGTTTTCACTTTATCAAACAATAATGGGCATTAATATTCAGTACAGCGAAAAGCATAAAATGCATGCAAATCAAATCCTGTCAAAGGGAATATTGCTTCGCTCAAAGCCACGTCTGACATATTCGCTATACGTCAGGGTGCATACACGCCGCTCTGTTCCTCCCGGGAACGAGTTACGCTTCTGTGTCAATTAAAACCTAAAACGGCCGGCGTATTAACCTGAGGTCAATGAGAGAGGCCTGGAGATTTATCATTGTTATTGCTGACAGTGTTGTTTGCTATAACAAATGTTTGCAATTACAATTATTTGCAGTCAAGCACGGAAGAGCGGTTTGACTGTAATTACAGATAAGAGAGAAGAGATCAGGTCCACGAATGGTGGCCAGGCTAATTGTCATGCATAACTGTGCAGTCTTCCATGGCAACACGAGGCATTAGGTACCTGCAAACTTATTTCCCACAATGATTTGATAATATTGTAAAAAATTGACCTTGGGGCCTCATTAGCTTTGCATATTAATAGTTCTGAACCCTTGAGCTTAACTAAAGGGTATTTTTTAAATATGTATACAACAGAGCACTAAATATTAACTAAAATGATTGTTCTTTGTGTTTATATTGAAAATCTTATAATAATAGATAGCAGATGTAATCACTTAATAGTATTCTTTTTGGCATTAATTTATCCATGCACATAAAAAAAATGCTGGGTTATTTTCAACCAAGCGTTGGGTCAAAATCCAGCGACAAATCCAGAAGCTGGGTTAAATTAACTCAGAAATTCTTTATATTTGACCCAACAATGGGTTAAAACAACCCAGCACTTTGGGTTGAAACTGTAAATTGGGTTCATCTCCTTTTGACCCAAAGCTGGATGGACTCCAGCATACAGAGAAAATCCTGTATTGCCAGTATAATAAATGGTTTTGCTATGTTCATATGAGATCATATTTCCTTGTGTGGCAAAATTTTTGGGGTTCTGGGTGATCATTTGGACTTTGTTAAGCATCTTTGGACCCGACAGTTCCCTTAATGATGCTCTGTAGTTCCTAATGAGCCTAGACTGTCATGCTAGTTTAGTGCGCTGGCATTTTTAATCATTATAAAGAACAAGATCATGTTTTTCCAAGAGCCCAAACCATGGTAATACGCAATATGAAATGATCAAACCACTTTTAAGCCTATATGAAAAGGATAAGACAACAGGGTGACCGGTTCTCCAATGCTTATTAGAAAACGACTAAGACCCGAGCTTTGGTTTCGCTTGCATTTAAAGGATTAGACCATTTTCCAAATCCATATTATTAACTCACCACCATGTCATCCAAAATGTTGATGTCTTTCTTTCTTCAGTCGAGAAGAAATTATGTTTTTTGAGGAAAACATTCCAGGATTTTTCTCATTTTAATGGACTTTAATGGACCCCAACACTTAACAGTTTTAATGCAGTTTAAAATTACATTTCCAAAGGACTCTAAACGATCCCAAACGAGGCATTAGGGTCTTATCTAGAGAAACGATTGTCATTTTTGACAGAAAAATGAAAAATATGCACTTTAAAACCACAACTTCTCGTCTTCCTCCGGTCCTGTGATGCGCCAGCGCAACCTCACGTAACTGCGTAATGACATCGAAAGGTCACGTGTTATATATATGAAACGCACATTTGGGGACCATTTTAAACATTAAACTGACACAACGACATTAATTAGTATCATTTGACATACAACAACATTGAAACGTTCCTCTTTCTCCACACTTGTAAACACTGGGGCGTAGTTTCGATACGTCATCCGTGACCTCTTGATGTGATGATGTATTACACGAGGTCGCGCTGGCGCGTCAAAGGACCGGAGGAAGACAAGAAGTTGTGGTTTAAAAGTGTATATTTTTTATTTTTCTTGCCAAAAATGACAATCGTTTCGCTAGATAAGACCCTTATGCCTCGTTTGAGATCTTTAAGAGTCCTTTCAAACTGCAATTTTAAACTGCATCAAAACTGTTAAGTATTGGGGTGCAATAAAGTCCATTAAAATGAGAAAAATCCTGGAATTTTTTTCTCAAAAAACATAATTTCTTCAAGACTGAACAAAGAAAAACATCAAGATTTTAGATGACATGGTGGTGAGTAAATTATCTGGATTTTTTTTAAGAAAATTGAGTAATGCTTTAAGATTTCTTCCAGCTATTTGGAGTTAGGAAGAACCAATAAATATAATAACCAAATATTTTTCTTTGAACATGAAACAGTGTAATTGTCCAGGTTTGTGTCCAACAGGTTCCAGTTACAAAGAATTAAGTATTATGGTGCAAACAACAAAAAATGTGCCATCCACGTATGTGGACACACCAGGTTTTAGGAGATTAAAAGACAATTTACATGAAAAATATTTGTCATAATTTTTGACCACAGAGTTCCATGATTGACCAATCGGAATGAAGTATTCCACAGCGTTATGCAATAAAATCTTACATACAGCATCCCAACCCCATTAAATCTTACCCACCATGAATCAAAATGAAATAAACCCATCATTCCTATCTTATGAAGTCACAAAGCATGAAGAGCAAACAACATGTCACATAATGTTTATGATGAGAGAGAGAGAGAGAGAAAGATACTTAATTGTACTTCTCAACAAAACCTCCTCTCTCTCTCTATCGTTGTGGTGCTCAAACACTGTTTAAATATTTAATTTGATATACACCCATTTAAGAAACCTGATTATGCAAATGCCCCTTCAATGAGAGGCATTCGTTTCAGCGGTCATACTGTGTGTACAATCTACATTGAAATATTGTTTTGGCCACAAGGAACATCATTAATGTTTAAATGTTTCCACGGGTGCAAACCTAAGAGAATGGAAGAACTGTTTTATTGATCTTATTTTCTGCGGTGGAAAAAACTGGCATAAAACATACATTAAACAAGGCTAAATTGCATTTTGCTGCAAATGTCTTTTCGATATTTGTATCATTTTACAAAAACAAATGTAATATTTCACGTACTTTATTGGCCAGCAACTGGCTATTTGAACTAATGAATTATACTTGGTGCACAAGAGGTGGAAAGCCAGAAAAAAGAGGAATAATGAAGTTGTATAGAGTACCACCTAAATGCAACGCATGATTTTGCAAATTTTGCAGTCGGTACAGCTATCATAGGCAACACATCTCAACTAGCCATTCAAACAAGACATGATCTTACATTTAAAGACCTCCGATTTGAGCAGTTTGTGAGGGTCTTGCAATCATTTTTTACATTGAACTGCTTGACAAAGTGCCATTAAAACACCTTTAAAATGCTTTTTTAACATTTTTCATTTTTGATATTTGGCATACTGCATGTAAGTAATCTGAATACGTTTTTAATAGTATAGATATTAGTTGTATGTCTAATGCACAACACATATACAAGTCTTTTGGCTATACTTTTAAAGTAGTGTGTATTTAAACCACCACGGCGAGTATGTTACTGTAACCAATTTTTGCCTGTATCCCATCCAGAACATTTCTTTGAGTCTTTCCATTAGTATAAAGCTTAATGAAGTAGCTGAAGTTCTGGCAAAGAGCTCGGTCCCCCCGAGGTCTTCACCACAGGGGTCTTCGCAAGACTGGCAGACAGTCGCGAGGCAACCATCAACAGCAATTTCAACGCCCTGCTCCCCACAGACATGCCTGATTATTTCTGGTCCCCTTGCTCTGGAAATATCACACTGAATTACTACTTCATCGAGCAAGCAGCTACTAAGGGAGGCTTTCCAATGAACTCGTATAAACACGAGCATGATCGCTCGCAAACACCCACACGACGGAGGATGAGCGCGTAAGCCGCAATGTCACGCCACGAGGGAGATCGGCACCCCTCACAATGCCTCGCTGCTCGCTGACATCGCTAACCCACAGAAGGTGGGAGTTTTGTTTTGAAGCGATTACAGACACGTAAAACTGATTTCACAAAAACATTTTTTTAGCATAAAAAAAAACATACAACCACCAATGAAAAAGGCAATTGCTTAGTAATTGATCAATTAATTAATACTTTAAACAAAGGATTAAAGCAATTATATACAGTAATTCTATATAATAAATCTATCAGGTGATACTATAAGCAATAATGTATTACTGTATGGTCAGATTGTTTACTTTTCTTCTTCAAAGAATACTGTCAGCATGTTAGTTGAAGTTACCATCAGCGGAGATAAGGTGTCACGAGCTGTATAAGCAATGGCAAAAACTTAACCCACATAAACAAAACAATGTGTTGACAAGATCTCTTACATAAATCCAGAGCACAGTCGTATTTCAACGCTCGCTTCCCCGGCAATCAAAGCTGAGAGAATGAAGCAGTCAAACACTCTCAACTAAACAAATTCTGATACAAAGCTTTCACCAATGCACCAAATGCCAGACGGCACACAAAAAAAGCATTCGATCAACAAAAAAAAACCTGCAAACGTGTTGCTATCCACAACGAAAGCCGTACTCACCTAAAAGCATGGCTGGAGCGTGGCGTGCGCAAACAGGACTGTAGCTGCTCCTGGAGAGGAAATGTGTGCCAGTCGAGTCAAGCGATGAACTTAAGCAGTCCGTACGATAGAGCTCTGACAGAGAGAGTGAATGCACTGTGAACGTGTGCTGCGCTCAGCTGTGCAAAAAGAGAGAGAGAGAAAGAGAGAGGGAGAGAGAGAGAGTCTACCCAGAGACCGAGTCAGCAGATGCTACCCTCACAGTCCCTTTGAGCCGGAGTAAAGGGAAAAATCTGGGTCTCACCGCTGTGGATGTGGCAGGACAGGCTGTGTAAAATCAACAAAGCAGCTAATCATATGATTTAGGTGATCTGCTTTAAAAATCCTGCACCTGGCTGTGATTCAGCTCATAGGAATTTGAATCTCGTAAATTAGGGGCAACCCCGGACTCACTGAGTGAACAACGTACTGCCGACCGGAGACTCGATGTAGCAAGATCAGGTGTTGGACAGTAACGGTAAAGATGTCCACAGAGAAATTATTATTCCATATAAGAAACATTTATTAAAGAAATTAAAATGAGGTGTGGGGTAATAAAGCAACAAACCAGGACACCAACAAACCGAGATGATAAGTAGAGTTAGTCCAATGTCCATATTTTTTCAAGTAACAAGATATTAGAAATTAAGATGCTTTGAGTTTAGGGTCCACCAATTGAAGAAAAGCAAAAACTGAATAAATATTTTTTATTAAAGAGCACCTATTTCATTGCGTTAAACAATGCGATTTTGTGTATTTGGTATAATACTGTGGGCCCTATTTTAACGATCTGAAATTCAAGTGTGAAGCGCAAAACGCAAGTGACTTTGTGGGCGGATCTTGGGCGCTGTTGCTATTTTCCTGGCGGGAGAAATAACTCTTGCGCCAGGCGCAAATCGAATAGGGGTTGGTCTGAAGTAGGTTCATTATTCATAGGTGTGGTTTGGGCGTAACGTCAAATAAACCAATCAGAACGCTATCCAACATTCCCTTTAAACGCAAGGGCGCAAGTTCCATGGCGGGTTGCTATTATTATGACGGATTTACCAGGCGTACGCCAGGAGCGGTTCATAGCCAAGGAGACCCAAGTTCTTGTAAGAGCAGTCAAGACAGAGAAGTTGTTTTGTATGGGGATAGGAGAAACCTGCCCAAATCAGCGTCGGTCAAACAGGCGTGGGAGGAAATAGCCACAATTGTCTCATCAGCTGGCATCCCCATCGTTGCGCCAAGCGCTACAATGATGTCAGGAGACGGGGGAATCCCAAGCTTGCCAGCATAAATCGGGCACGCCGTGTAACGGGAGGTGGATCTGCCTCTATACAGGACCTGACGCCAGCAGAGGACATCGCTGCGTCCACCCTCACCGCTGAAAGGGTTTGGGGGCTTTGAAATCGGACCCAAGAAACGCAAGCAAGGTCCAAACCCAAAGTGCACGTACAAATCAAGTTCATATACATTAAGGTTTCTTATGAAAACATTTTAATTATTATTTACATAAAATTAACGTAATACAGCCACAAAACAAACTTATGAAAATATTTTAATCGTTATTTGCATGAGAATTTTTTAACGCAGCCACACAATAAATCAAAACTATCACCACAATGCTCACCACTATGATATCCCTTATCTCATGTGTTAATATTTTTTATTGTAACAATTTATGATTTGCAAAAATAAGTGTTGCATCTGTGTAGATTAGATAAGCAAGTGTGTGCGCGTTGTGCACGCTATACATTATGGTCAAGCATGCGCCCTTAAAATAGCATAATGAACAACGCGCCACTGACTTTAGACTAGTTTTTTCTGGTCAGTGGTGCAATTGTTTTTTGAAACTGGAAAATAGCATCAGGAATGGTATGCGCCAGAACACGCCTCCTTTTTCAAGTTCATTCCCTAGTTTGCCGACGTGTGTCTGTGGAGGGAAAAACCCGCTGTGCGCCGGTGCAAAATACAAATGATACATGTGTCACTGACAAAGTCAATTGCGCTGGGTGCAAGATAGGGCCCAATGTGTTTGCATGGTTTCTGGTTAAAAAAAACACATAAGTTTCCACATACAGTCCATTTTTGGAGCTCCAGATTTCACTCTCTTCCTGAAACGCACAGATTTTCTGTGTCCCTGATTGGCAAGCTGTATACCTCTGACCGGAAATATTATGCTCCTTACCATGTTTGAAAGATTCACTCATAATGCAATGCTAACAGGAGTTAACTTACAGGAGTCCGAAGCAGGAGGAATTATGATGAATGTTGTTCTTGTCTACACCACCAATTCCAGGAAGTAAACTGTTGCCTACAATCCGTGTGTTTGTTGTAGTCCAAAAAAAAGATTTACGTTGGAGAAGATAACTTGCGTTATCGTTTACTTTGGCGTTTCTACCTTTTGCATATCGTTAACATGTACTAATACACACTTACACACCAAAGAAAATGTAAAAACGTGAATCGGACAATAGGTGCTCTTTAAGACAATCTGCTTGTTAAGTCTGACATCATGCATCGCTTCCGGGTCCAACCGATCTCAAATAGCATAAGGAAAAACAGAAAAAAGATGCTAATATAAACTTGTATTATAATGCAAAATTACCCTAATCCTAATTTTTATCTCCATAACAAAATCCAAAATGACCTGACATGGACTCATGGACAGTGTTGGGGAAAGTTACTTTTAAAAGTAATGCATTAAGTTACACCTCAAAAAAGTATTCTAATTGCGTTACTTAGTTACTTCTCATGGAAAGTAATGCTTATGTTACTTTAAAATGTATGTTGCTTGATCACTTTCAGGCTTTGCAGGTGTTTTTATGACAAAGAAAATCTCCATTCAGAAACTGCATATTTCCGGCGCAAAAATGTCAAGCTCTGGCCTGCCATCTCTTTTTCTGTTCCCACTCAGAGTGCCACATTCTATGTTAATATGTAAGGAATAATTGACGACGGGCCAGTGAATTATAAGAAAATAATGCACACCCAACACCGCGGGACCAGAGTCAATTATTCCTCTACGGTTACCACAAACATCGCTCTGACGCCTATTTTTAAAACATTTGACAGGTTAGGTGTGCGGTTAACAGGAAAAAAATTAACACCCATGGAACATTTCTCAGCCAATCAGAATAAAGCATTCAACAGGCTCGTGGTATAAGTTCAGTTTAATTCAGTTCCTTTTTTTATAAAATTAATTAAACTGAAAAGTAACTTGCATTACTTTTTTAAAAAGTAACTAAAATCTTAATGTGTACATTCATAAAGTAATGCGTTACTTTACTCGTTACTTCAGAAAAGTAATATTATTACGTAACGCAAGTTACTTGTAATGCGTTACCCCCAACACTGCTCATGGACATGGATTTTTTACAAATTATTTATATATTGCTGTCTGTGATCCATGAGCCTTGTGACTGCATTGCACACTGGGATTTTATAAAATTTGCTCATAAATGGCTGGTTATATAGTATCCTCCACTGAAATGAATGTAGGCTTGGACCTGGAAAGTGAACAGTATTCCTTAGGTCATGACAGTGCAGGGGTGTCCAATCCTGCTCCTGGAAGGCCGGTGTCTCTGCAGAGTTTTATTCCAACCCTAATCAAACACACCTGCTCCAGCCATTCAAGGTCTTACTAGGAAGACTAGATACTTTGAGGCAGGTGTGTTGAAGGAAGTTTTAGCTAAACTCTGCAGGACACCGGCCCTCCAGGGCCGACTTTTGACACCCCTGACTGTAACAAGTGATATTTGGCCGAGATACAACTATGAGGCTGTTTACACTTGGCATTAACATGCGTTTTCATCGATCGGATCACAAGTGGATGATGTTAATGCCAGGTGTAAACGGTGTTCAATACGTTTTGAGCTCGTCCACTTTCAACCACATTCAGAGGTAGTCGAAACCCCTTACGATCGGATTGCTTTTGTAGTGTAAACGCACATGTGGTTGAATGTGTTCGAACAGCCACACGCGACCGCCTTCCCTCCACCCATTTATCTAATCTGAGGTACTAAAAACAAGTTTTACGTCTTTTCTGAATTCTGGCGTGAACATACGGTGAACAGCGCAATTTTTTGCCTTTCAATGATAAAATTACTGCGGGTGATCTCCGTAGTTTCATTTTGAAAGTGTGTGCAAGTTGCGCGATCCTATTTAATCAATTGCGCTGAAAATTCAGAGAAAGCTCTAACATATGCATGTACAAAAAAAAACTGTGCAGCATGTTTACTTGCTAAACAAGCAGCGGACTCCGACATAATATTTGTTCGCGTCCATATAAACTCATAACTACTCCCGCTCGCGTTTGAATGACAGCAGAGAGACTCGCCCACCGTCTCACAGACCACCCCCTCACAGTATTCAGGACAGAAGCGGTCAAATGTGGACAAAAGAGACAGATTTAAATACCAGGTGTAAACGTGATGTGTCTCTCTCATCCACTTGTGATCGATCGATGAAAACACATCTTAATACCAAGTATAAACAGCCCCTAGTAAAAAAAAATGTATATTAAGAAACTGCCTTTAAAGTTGTCCAAATTAAAGTCCTTACCTAACTTTTGGTGAAAATGATGATCGTTTTACTAGATAAGACCCTTATGCCTCGATTGGGATTGTTTAGAGCCCTTTGACGCTGGATTGAAACTGGAAACTGTTGTGGTCCATTAAAGCAGTGGTTCTCAAACTGGGGGCCACGAGATGGTGCCAAGGGGGCCACAGTTTTATGACATTTTATAAATTAAATTAATTTATCATGAATTCTGTGGAATAAAAAAAAATAAAAACAAGGCTACTAACCAAAAGCACTACTTGTATCATTCAATATGTTTTGTTTAATTAAAAGTTGAGTTTTAGAACAGTTTAATGCAACGTACACAAGGGGGGCCGCACGCTGGAAAAGTTTGAGAACCACTGCATTAAAGGACTATATGAAGGAAAATCCTGGAGTGTTTTCCTAAAAACATCTTGGATGACATGGGGGTGAGTGAATTATTAGATTTTATTAATGAAAGTGGAATATTCCTTTAATTCCTCGATTTAAATAAAATGAAAATCACATCAAAATGGTAATTCGAATTAATCAGTAAAATCTGTAAAACCGGCCAACTCTACACTAAGGAATTCCAACTCACCTGAAGGAAATTATATGACTCTATAAATAAAAAACCCTAATATTTCAGTAAATTCCTGGATAACACACACATGCATGCACGCACACACGCGCACACACACAAACACACACCCACAGCCTCAAAGTAACTCAGATCCTTAAATCCTTTAGACAAGTTAGATCCTTCAACAACTCACAAAGACAGTAATTGGGCGCTCAGTGACCTCACGAAAGACTGGCTGCTGGAAATAGTCTAAATGGCAGAGGAGTAACTACCAACATGTACATTAAGACAAAGGTGGGGTGGAGGTGCATATGTGAAGGTGAAACATCTGTGCTTGACTTTTTTAGATCTCAAAGCCCTTCATCTGGTGTCGAGTATCCACTGAAATATTTTTTGAAAAATTACACAGAGCGCTCCTCTGATCGTATTACTCTTCTGGCTTGAGAATAGCCCAAGAACCCTCATCCAAGAATACAATGGTTCACGACATGTAAATCCTAGGGCTTACAAAGGGAAGAGAGACGGACAGACGTGTCACATATGTTGCTGGGGAAGGGTGGAGAACGAAATGACAAAATTGCACACATCCTCACCCACATAAACGTCTTTTTGAACATCTAACACCTAGATCTTGTTTCAGACAACTATACATTCGACCTGAATGGAAACTCTTAATCGTGTCCCACTTTGACATACCAGAGGTATTATTTTGGTGTCTTTGATTTCGAAGAACATAAAGGTTACAATGAACTGACAAACCCGGTCACAAGAGAGGCAATTTTGGTCTCCATTCCACGGAAATGCAATTCTGAGAATAACAGTTCGCAAGCTGCGATGTCCTGATCTCCGCAGGAAATATTTGGGTGGCTGGTTGGTGACTCTGGAGTCCTGGAGGTTATGGGGGTTATCGTGCCCCTTCCCCCCTGGAGGTGAAGATGTAATTTACAGCACACGGACAGCGGCATCTGTTTGCAACATTTCAGCAGCTAAAAGTTTGTCTCCTTCTCTGGTTACACTACTGGATAGAGAGGCCTTACAAGTGCTGCTCACTTAGCAAACTGCCTCCATTACGTGCCGAATACTACTCTAACCTTTCTCTGTTTACAACAACATGCAAAGCTAAGGGGGAACTATAAATATATTGAGAATATCAAGGATTCTTTCCATTGACAATACAATGCAGTCTTGAATTCCGAGTGTTGTGCGGGGTTAAAGGTGCAACAAGTGTCACCAACTGTAATTGCAAAAATAATTGCTATAAACAAGTTTCCTGGACATTAGCCGTCTTCTGTTGGTCACGAAACGGAAACGTCCGTAATCAGTTCCCAGCCAGTATTGCAATGTCCGGTCAGGATAATATGTGGTCCGTGTCAGATCAACAAGTTATTTATATTTTGACATTTTCTATTAAAAACGATGTATGATTTGTTGGAATCTGACAAAAATTACAAAGATACACCTGTTTGAAGTTGATAGAGTCTGCAAAGTCAATTTTAAGAAAAATGGAGTTAAAAGATTTTTAAAGGTTCATAAACTATTCACTGCATCCATACCTCAAAAACAATATCTGAAAATATATGTTCAACAATTACACCAAACATGACAGAAGTGCAAATGTTACAACTTACCCCATAGGTGGGGTTAATTGTAACAGGCAGGGGGTTAGTTGTAACACTTGCTAAAAATTAAGTTTGCAGGCAAATATTTCAATACTATTTTGTCTATATACTTGAAGTGGATATTGTTTATATATCTGTCTATAATAGACAGGTATCCACACTGTATTCATTCATCCACCCCTTTTCTAACAATACTTCAATTATAAATGGATACAAATGTCTAAATATGTGAGAAAAAGCAACACAATTATGACAAAAAAAATTATTAAGTGATCCAGTCTGTAAAAACCATACTAATGGCTCAAAACTAATTCTGAGATAATAAAAATCAAAGTCAGATTTTTGCCATTCATTTCATTATGATTTCAATCTTTGATGTGACCTTATTCAATCAATATTGAAGATATGAACAAAAAAATTTTTTGACAATTTTTGATTAGACAGGAACATTTATTTTGTTGGTAGCCAGCAATCATTTGTGTGTGGCTTATTTAAACAACAGCAAGAATTACACTTACGTTAGCGGTTTTCAAATCGTAAGTGCTGAGGGGTTAGTTGTAACACAGCGTTACAACTAACCCCCGCTGGGTGAAAATAATTCAAGCCTACCAAAAAAGTTCATCATATTTCAAAATGATGCGATATTTAGTCAACAAGACACTGATTAAGATGACATAACATTGGTTTTGGTATCTTACACACCCAAAAAAAAACAATAAGGTGAAATAATGTACTTACATGCCACCAAATCACTCTTTCATCAATAACTCTCTGGAGAAACATTATACATTTCCATAAATTTGTGGAAGACCATCTTTGGGCAGCATGAAACAATACAGGAAAAAAAATCGCTCAACCCGGTGCGACAATGTAAATGGTCCGTGTTACAACTAACCCCGTATTTTTCTCTGTACGCCCTACTTTTTTTTGTCTCTATATCAAAATTACACATTCCGACTCATTACAAATATTAAGATTGAACAATTTATATTTATTTAGATTGAATTTTTTTTAAATTAAAATCTGATGATGTCAGCAAGCTTGGGCGGGGGCATCCGTTAACTCCACCCCCCAACTGTCAGTCTGATGCCAGTTCTATTTCTGAATGAAATGCCTACTTTCCCATATCCAATCAAAGCACAGTAGAAAACAAGCCACAGCCACTTATTTTTATTTGGAAAAGCTGCTAACTGAAGGCGGGCAACAAACTCTACTTGAAAAGTAACCACGACTTAACCACAGTAACCATACTGTAGCCTTTAAAAAAAGTGTTGCATCCTTTCCATGAGATGCAATACGTCTACAAGTGAAAAGATTCCTTTAAATTGATAAAAACTGTGACATCTATGCTGTTTTAAATGTACCTTTATACAGCCAGATTTAAATATTTTTCTGAAATAAAAGAAACTTAAGCCTTGTTTTAAATGCCATGCTCCATATGGATTTAAATGGTGCTGTTTGGGAAGGTCCTAAAGCACACTGCTCAGTCAATAGCAAAAATTCAAACCAGGCCCTCCATTTCACCTTGGGACAGACATTTATTTAAGAACTGCAGCAGTAAGCATTTGTTTGGCCTGTTGTCATTGTCTAGGATAATATAGCATGTGTGAACGGTCAGGAATCGCTGTTAATAATGGCTTCCTCTATAAGGACACTGTCAGGCTTCCAGAGTTGTAAATAACCTTGATTTTTTTCTGGACTGTAAGGAGTGTGGAGGGAGCTGGAATATAAAACTCTCTGTGTTTTTTAGAGGTCGATTGTCTCTGTTTCATATAACAATAAACTTTTTATAATATCCATTTCAGGGTTTCACAGTACTGTAGATGGATCAATATAGTTTTAAAAGACAGAAAATCTGAACATTTATCTTTAAAAGAGATGGAGATAAATTGCAGGTAAAATAAAAAAATTATTCAGAAATACTCTCACATATGAGGACCATGAATCTCTTATCTAATTTATTTATCAAAGACTGTAATTAGATGAAATGGGAATCAATTGAAATCTTTTGTCTGCCTTCTTAGATTTTTCTTCTTGGAAAATGTACTGTATCTCTGGAGTTCTCAACAACATCTGTGCTCAGATTTGCCAAGACGGCAAATCTGCTGCAAATCATAGATTCAATCCAGAACAGAAAATATTTGATCTATGCTGGTTTAGTTCATTTATACCTCTATAAACCATATGTCAACAATTGTCAAAACAATGTTTTAAAAAAAGGAGACACATCTGAAACAGAAGTTGACATAATTGACTTGATTTTGTATACATGCAACCTCTCTAGCAATGACTTAAGAAATAATAGACAGTGGAAGCTAGTTATTATAGTTTATAAAGTTTTAAATCTGGATATATATTTCTTTAAAAAATCGCATTACCCTCAAAAGTCCTCTATTAAACCCCTGGAACCACGGATTAGGGGAGAATCGGGGCAAAAGTAACACGGGACGAAAGTAACAAAGCGATTTCCTTTGAGTCTGATTGATTACATTTGAACTATGACAGCATCTGTAGCACGCAACCCTTGACAGAGCTGAAAAATATTGCGTTATTTTTTTCACCGTTTTGCGTGGGTAGGTCCAAAAAGCTGTTTTCAACCATGACAAGTAAATTCATATAGCGTATTTTTTTTATTATAACGCGTTGTGTTTCTGGTTTCATTACAGTACACTGTAAAAAAATCCGTAGAAATTGCAGCTGGGTTGCCGGTAATTTACTGTAGATTTAAATTTATGTTATTTACTGGCAACATTTTGTTCAAAGTTAAATGAACATTAAACATTTACAAGTCTTTGTCTTTACAGAGTAAATCTAAAAAAACAGCATCAAGCAAAACAGTTTGGGAAACAAAATCTGAAGCAAAACCCAGAAAAAGGTTGATGATGATTTCTGGTTTCCAGAATTCTTTGCATGAGGCTGTTATTGTATAGTTTTATTCTGTAAAGATAAAGACTTGTTAATATTTAAAATGTATTTAACTTTGAACAAACTCTTGCCAGTAAATAACATAAATTTAAATCTACGGTAAATTACCGGCAACTCAGCTGCAATTACATTGTAATTTCTACGGATTTTTTTTACAGTGTACTGATCAATCTACAGGTTATTTAGTGACCTCAAACATCCTGAAGTTTGCTGCATTAGAGTTTTTCAAAATAAAAGTAAATCGGTTTAAATGTCAGGAGTTCCTTTCAGGACGAAATTAACACTTGTTACTTTTGCACCGCTGCTTCTGTTGGTGAAAAACGTATATTATTCTAATTTAATTTAATTTTATAGTGTTCATACTGTCTCAACAATTCAAGTTTGTACTGTCGGGTTGCCTTTGAAACATTTCATGAAACTGAAATTTAAAATGAAAATGTACTTTCATTATTTTTCGCAAAGATAAATGACAAAATATGTCTGCAGTTACATATTAACAAGGTCAAAGCCATGTATATTTACTAAAAACAAGTGTAACACAAAATTCTACCTTGTTCTGTTGTGTTACTTTTGACCCACCTGTATGTTACTATCATCCCATCTGACAGGGTCGAAAGTAACGATGCGCTACTCATGTTCAAAGTGAAATTATACTGAAGTCGTTTTACATTTGTTCAAAATTCCACATGTTATTAATAGACCATGCTTGTGAGTTAAAATAGCACTTTCGCCTACTTCTGTGAAGGATGAATGCACTTTTTTGGGCTTCAAAGTTGTGGATCCTGTTTTCTACCATTATAAAGCTTGGAAGAGCCTGGACATTTACTAAAATAGCATAAATCATGTTCATCTGAAAGATGATGGGTGTATGTCTCTTGGATGGCATGAGGATAAGTAAATCATTGTGTAAATGTAATGTTTTGCTGAACAATCCCTTTAATAAGTCGCGTGATGTTATTTGTTATCAATAACACTGTGTTAACCCTAAGGTTGGTTCAACCCTAAATCTGATTAATAGTAATAAAAAATATTTACATTGATGCTTTTCTTAGCAAGAACTGCTAACGTTCAAATTGGTTGTTTCCAAACATGACCATTTAAAGCTAATCAAGAACAGTGTTATTTTAGACACAGAACATTTGTTGCAAAAAAAACCACTGTTTATCTAACCTAAACAACAAGCATGGTGCAAAGCAGATTTATCCAGAATGCTCTACTGTATGCAGAATCAAAAGCAATGCAGCCATGAGTGCCTTGCGGTGCACCTGTGTTTCATTAGGATATCATTAAGGTGATTGGAGGGTGCAAGACCTTTATATGACTATATTTAAATCGTGCGTGGTTAAAAACACAAACAAAGAGAGCCTGTGGTGATAGTTTCTCTAATTAGCCGGACGAGCACGACAGGCTTTAGAGATCTATAGTTTGTTAATGCTGTACAAGGAAAATGAGACAAGGGGTTGGGGGTAGTCAACAAGAACATTGGTGTTAAATCAGGTACACAGTGTGGTGAGCCTTTTCAGACTCGTACCGGAAAACACACTGTGCAAGTTAATAGACAAATCAGTGGGTTGCATGCTATATTCAGACTTTCAAGCAAGAACCAATTTTAATAGGACAATGCCAATTTTTACAGTGCATATAGGAATCCTATATTTTTAATATATCAATATTTACCTGGACAAAAATAATAAATATTTAACAAATGTAAACTTTTGCTGAAGTCTCCCACTTTTGATTTCGTTTAAAGAAAATCACAGTGATCTCACGTTTCAAAAGAGATCTTAACAGTTTTGGCGCTTTTCCATTGCGTAGTACCCCATGGTTTGGTTTGGGTCAAGACGGGTCAGCTCACCTCACTTTGGCGTGGTTAGCTTTTCCATCGAGTTTAGTATGACTTCGCAGTGGGAGGGATTATTGGGAGTGTTGTTGTAATATACATCCCCATACATTTATTTATTTCTCAGTCTGCCACAAAATCAAAATTGCCCCCACAAATAGATGTTTGCACATTACGTTTATCACTACCTCTATCTCACATGACACTTTCTGTACAAACACCCGTGGCGTCATATATACACATATAATGCTCACGTGCTTGTCGCGAATGTGCCACCACAAACTGCAAGTCTGGAAAATGTTATGGTGTCCCTGATTATCAACCTGTGGATGTTTTCATGGCTAAAAGGGAGTTTGGGAACTTATAGCAGAGCACAGATGACAACTTGTTTGCTCGAGACAGCGCAAGCTAGCATGAAGGTAAAGCTAATCTTTACATTATAGCGATGACGCTGGTAGTGACGATTCTCTCAGACCAATCAGTGATCTACAGTGTTTTCGCGCCACGTTTGGTGTCAGCTCCGGTCACTTGGAACCCCAACCGAGATGGTACGACAAAAGTATTGGGCCCAGTGGAAAAGCCACCAAAAGTAAGCCAACCCGACCCAAACCAAACAGTGGGGTACTATGCAATGGAACAGCGCTAATAGTGTGTTTAGGGCCTTTTTACTAGGGGTGTAACGGTACGCAAAAATCACGGTTCGGTGCGAACCCCGGTTTTGAAGCCACGGTTCGGTTCATTTTCGGTACAGTAAGGGAGAAATGCAAACATTAAACTGCAGGTTGTTTATTACTTTAAACTTTTTTTTACAATTTGTTTACACTTTTTTAAACACTTTATTAAAGTATAAAATATATATAAAATGAAAAAATAATAAATAAAATACTACTGCAAAGTTAGTTTTTACATTATTTTATAACAGAAGGTAACTCTTATCTTAACCTTCTCTTAAACTTTTTCTACTAAAACCTTGAACTAACAAATTCAATTCCTGAATACATTTATGAACTATTAGCCTACATTTTTGCCACTAAAAATTTTCTGTTTTGATTTATTTTTGATTGTTTAACTCACAGAATTGAATTGGCTATGTACCATCTCTGTATAAAAATAATATTACTGCTCTATGTGTAACTGCATAGCAAGCAACATGATGATATACTTATTATACACTCATTTTGAGATTAGTGAGCTGCATACATAGCCATCTTTGATCTTTTGCACGTTTCTCCTAATCTTTGCTTGTGTCATCAATGTAAGCTGTGACTTTACTTACGAACCCCTCCGCAGCTGAGTAACAGCTGAGTAAGCCCGGGTTACAGCTCTTCTCTGTCCCGACCAGCTGATCGCATTGTGACAATGATATGATTGACGTGATATGCAGATGAAAAATCTGATCACGCATTCCTTATTCTTGCTGTCACAGAAAGCGCGTCTCATGAATGCGTAGCAACGAAAGACGTGCATCCTCTCACGCACTTTTGAAAGAACAAAGCAGCGCGTTGACACGCGTTTAACATGCGCTTTTAGATACGACACGTAAACGTTTACATCAATAATCAAACGGATATACAACTAAGTAAATAAAAATCTTTCTGCGGGCCGAATTATGTTATATGTTTGACAGAAGACTTGCGCTGAACGCGGAGACTTCCGCCACTTAATATGTTCGTGCGGAAACGCACGTATTATGTTCCGCACAGGCGCACACAAAATACTTTCGGTGCACGTGCGCACCGTGCCGAAAGCCCTGAACCGAAACGGTCCGGTTCGAATACACGAACCGTTACACCCCTACTTTTTACCACTGGTCACTTCATGTCTTTTCTCTGATCAGATAGCTATCTGATTTGTTAAAACTGTTCCATTTACATTTGATTTGAATCCGATCTTCTACTCCCGTGCGAAATGCAAATACACTTTTCGTTACTCCGCCATAAAAAACTTGAGACAATGTTTATGTCTTTCTGATCAGAGAAAATGCATGAAGTGACCAGGTGTAAAAAGCCTTTGTGATCTGCCACAAACCAAAATAGTTTTTCTTTTAAACTTAAACGTTTCTTAAGTTCATTCAAGACTAACAATATGCTACAGTATGCTACGTTGATTTTATATCTCAATGTGTGCTGACAAGTAAAATTTGTTCCTATTATCATGTCTCCTGAAGCAATTGTAGAAGAAACATCTAAAAGAAAAAGAAACCTCGGAGCTATACATTTCTTCTCCTGGAGTGCAGTGGTTCTGGTTCTTCATTGAAAACACATTGCCAAATTTTCTCCAGATATTTCTGCATTGGTGTGGGGGGGGGTGCATCCGCAGATGACTTATGCGGTGTTGCAAAGCATGCTCAGCGCTCTAATAAAATTCTGGCTTTTTTTAACCCATGGATGGGAAAAAATATAGACAAACCCAACTGTTGGGGTTAAATAACCTGTATGCTGGGTTGTTGCAACCTATCATTGGGTCGAAAAGTGATTTTCCAGTTTAATTTAACCCAACAGTTGGGTTTGTTCAAATTTTATTTTATTTTACAGTGTTTAAAATGTATTTCAAATTTATATTAAGTGTCAAAAAAGCAGTATTTGTGTGCCAAACATGATGTGTTTTTTCGGAATATGAAAGATTCATATGTAACAATCTTGCTTTATTTCTTTCATAGACTGAAAAAAGATGGACGATGCCCATTCGCTCTTTTCCATTGGTGAAAAGTGAAGCCGCCAGTGTTCCGATAAGGCGCTGACATCTTGGGTCTTGAATCTGCGCAATAGCAATTTCTGGACCAGTCCTGCGCAGTAGTGAGCAGGAAGTAAAGCCGCAAAATCAAGGCCCGCCCTCGCTCTCGCAGAATGCACATATCACAGCTGTCAATCATGACGTGACGCCACAGTTTTTATAGCATTAAATAACAACAATACTTGAATTTACATCAGCGTGATAAAAACTACAGTAAATGATGGAAACCAGCTTCGGAAAAAAAGATAATTGAAGTGTAATTAAACTGTTTAGTTGGACTCAAGTCCCATTGAATAACATGGGGAGGCGGGGTTTATGACCTATACTAGGACCAGTCACTGGGGGGCGATCGAGACATTTTGGCTTCACTTTTCAGGGCTTGTGCAGCACGCTTGATTTCTTTTATGAGCAATTCCAGTGCAGGAAGTACAGTGGAAGTCCTTATATGGGCACTTTCACCAGAACAGGGCAAGCACACACATTCTTTTCCACATACCATACATTTTTTAACCCCAGATTTCACTCTCTTTCTGAAACGCCATAATTGAAAAGCTCTGTGTCCCTGATTGGCCAAATAATCTTTGGGTTGTTATTGGCCTAAATACATCTGACGTCAGCCGGAAATGTGACGCTTCTTACCATGTTTGAAAGATTCGGTCACAAGCCGAGTCCAAGCGGGAGGAATTATGATAATGTCGGTCTTGTCTACATCACCAATCCCAGGAAGTAAACTGTTGCCTACAATTTGTGTGTTTGTTGTAGTCCAAGAAAAGAGATTTACTTTTTTGGGGTTTGTACCTTTTGCACACTTACACATCAAGGGAAATGTAAAAACGTTAATCGAACAATAGGTGCTCTTTAATAAATGTCCTCAGAAGCCAAGAAATCCATTTTGCATTCTTTAAGTCAAACTGGAAATTTACCAACAACATGATACCTTCTAAGACTGTAAACAATAAAACCACGAGAGTGCATTTAGTAAGTAAAAAACCTCTATCTAGACTTTATATTACTTTAAGGTCAGTCGTGATCAAGTTTGAGGTAGCTCTTATTAAACTAATAGTTGCAGAGGATCAAATTTACACTACTGTGCAAGTCAGCAAAGTAGCAAAATCTGAGGTAATGTGGTATCTGACATGTCTCAAATCTGCAGCACACAGGGAAGACCCTTCAGGCCATCCTATTTCACACCGTTTAGAATTAAACAATATTTTATAGTTTTCTCTCCGGGCAGTCGATCTGGATGACACCACTACAAAGATTTAACTTGTGGAACTGCACATTTACCCAATTTGTAGATTTATACCCTGCTGTCACTGTTCAGTTAAAAAGCTGTCCCCGCACTCTTGGACACATCGCATACTGGGAATCTCTGGAGCCGGGACACAAATATTTCACTCAACATGGCTGACTCACTGCTTGTGCCAGATTATAAATCAAATAAGCTTGAGAGACAATATGAAACTCGCTGGCTTCTACTTGTGAGAATTCAAATGAAAGCTGTTAGACACATTGCACTAATGAACTCCAGTGTGGATTGTGTACCTCAATCCCGGGATCACAGGGATGTCGCTGGCTCTGACGGGATTCTTCTGCACATTAAACATCAAAACACATTGGAATGTGAACCGCCTGTTCTGTTTCAAACTCAGTCCTCCTAATTTCCTCCACCCCCTCCCCTCGGGCCTGTTTCTCTGGCTATCTTTATCTTCTGCTATCTTTGCTCGTTCCTGATGGTCTTCTTTTTGTTTCTCTTCAAACATCTTTATTTTTGAACCTCACAAACGTATTAAAGATGAACAATCTCGCTGTGAGGGCCCCTGGAAAGCACTGATTGAATTACCAATAGGGTATGGGTTGTTTGTCATCGCCATCTGAACAGCAGCCCCCACGGTGACTGGAATGATCACTTGTGTCAGGTGTGACACAACTGCGTAATCCTACAGTGATTTCTTCAGACTGAGACCACGGTGAAATACAGTCCCCCGTCCCGCCCCTCAGGCTGTTGGGACGGAGGCATGGGAATGGAAAATTATGAAAGGAACAATTGGTGATGATGATTTTATATTTTGTTTTTAGTTTTGTGATGATGATGGGTCTTAAAATTACAGTTAGAGGTATTCAACTATGACGGTTAGAGGCTATCATTTAAATAAATGTCAGTAGCTTTTTGCAAAAAAATTAAAATTCACAAATTGTATATATAAAGAGTTTGGTTCCAAAATGCAATAAATCCATTTTGATTAATTTTTGTAAAAATGTGGTTTCTATACCAAGAAAGTGACAAGATGAAAACCACTATTATCTGTTACACACTTTCACATAGCATCTTTAGGTTAGTAAGTGTTTTTTTTTTCAAAATGCTAAAAATCTATTGAATCAATATATAAATGTGCATTCATCTTTGCCATGTTATATTCATTTAGTTGACTAGTGGTATACACTGATTTAAAAAAAAAATAACATTAATGGCATTTATCAAAACATTTACTTTATCATATTAAGAACACTGTCATTGCTGCTGTCACCCTTGGGAAGTCGTCGCTGAACTTTGTTGACAGCGATCAGCTTTAAAATGTTTTGGTCCTTCTCGATTTTCGTTGACTTCGAGTAAAATAATGGAAAGTTTTTCATAAGATCCCCTGGGGTCAATGTGTTAGCATGACAGAAGCTTGATGCTATCATGTGAGAACAAGCCTCTTGCGTAAATTATTTGATTTTGATGGCTTACGTTTCTTCCCCGCCACAGAAAACCACCACAGGTTTATCAATCCCATTAAAAGTACTTATTTTGTTTTTGTTTGTTTGTTGATCACAAAGTACAAAGCAGATGAGGAAAAATAGGATTCTGTGTGTATTCAAAGCGACGCCATTAATGTTTACAATGCATGAAATGGTGCGCTGTGATTCGTTGAGCGGATTTATTGCATTCTGTAGAGAAGGAGGACTGGCATTTGTCATGGTTTGGAAAAAAGGCAGAAAATAAGGGTGCGACGAGATCTCGCGAGATTAAATGTGTTTTGCGAGATTACATGTGTCTCGCGAGATTTCTTGTGGAGGCACTGGCTGTTTCTCAAATAAAAGACTGCATCCTTCGTAGGTCGCATTTTTAAACTGCATTTACTTTGTCATTGTCTTATTAGAGACTATTAACAAAAATAATATTTTTGTAATATGCTCACAACTTACGAATGTAATGCTCAGTTAATGATCTGAAATAAACCTTGATGACGTATGCAGTCTGCATATGCGACCTCCGGAGGATGCAGCTTTCTGTTAGACACTTTTACAGTGCACATTATATTTGTCTTTTACTGCGTTTGCTTTTTTGTTTAGGTTTCCAATAATGTTCGTTTGGGAGCTCGTGTGAAGTCTGAAACGCGTTGTGTTTGTCTGTTGATCAGTGTCTGATGTGTCTCAGCAGATTAAACCCTCACACAGAGTTTACATGATTTAATGTCTTCATGTTCTCGCTCAAAAAATGACATGGCTGTATCATTTCTCGTGTAAAGAAATGGACATATATTAAATATTAATATGGATTTAAACATTGTTTGACTAAAAATAAGCGTTTCCCTTTCAATACGGTTCACTTCGCATTGCGTCAGTTAGCTGACGCTATGGGGGGGAAACTCCTGTTTACTCCGTGACTGAAGCCTATTGGTTAACGTCTGTACAAAGTACAGACCAATGACGTTTGAACCCGCGCGCGGGAGGAACGCGTCCCTATATAAGCGCGGTTCAATCGTCAGGAGCTCATTATTTTCTCCTTCAGCGCGAACCTCTCGCTGCTCCGAAGAAAAAGAAGAAGCCTTACCTCACCGTTGACAAAAGCCCTGCAGCGGAGTCCAGGCCTAGCGTCTTCCCCTGCCGTTTTCCGGCTGAGGACCGAAGATAGCAGAGTCCAGGTCTAGCGTCTTCCCCTGCCGCTTTCCGGCCGAGAACCGAAGATAGCCTTCGCTTGCCGTGGTACGAGCCCTGTGCAGCGGACACGCCTGACGAGGTCTCCCCTGCGGCCGCCCGGTAAGATCAATATTTTTAATATAAAGCTATAAGCTAAAAGAGCAGGCGCTGTTGTAATAGCGTCCAGCACAGCGGCTCGGTGAGCCTCTCTGCTATGAATTTCCTCCGAGCGCGTTACCGGTCTGGCACCTCCCACGCCGGGACCGCGCTTATGCTTTGGTTGTCTTATCCATGTTTCGTGCTCCCCCTGCTGTTCCTCTCTCGCCGGGATGAACACACGGCGAGCCATGAGACTAGATGGATGCATAGACAAGCACACACGGACTAACCCCCCCTGTGTTCTGTCACACCGCAACCGTTCATGCTTACAGAGTCCCTTCGCTCCTCTCAAATTCAGTGGCGAGATCTCTGGCACATATATTAATCCCCCGAGTGCATCGGGTGATACCGTCACGACGCATGACTGTTCTGTCTGTGTTGCTGCTCCCCTCTGCCGTTCCTCTCTTGTTGAGATGAACAAGCGGGGAACCGTAGACCTGGATAGATGCATACGACAAGCAAACACGGGCGGTCTGCCCCTGTCTCTGTCATAGCACAGCCACTCGTGCTCCACGCTCGCGGAGTCCCTCGCTCCTTTCCCCACAGTGGTGAGGTCTCTTAACGGCTTAGCTAGCACGCGGTATTACGGCTCGCTGCCTCTAAATGCAGCTGTCCAGTGTTCAACGATTACAGAGCTTCATGCCCCTCCCCTCTGGAGCGGCGCGATCTCATTCGTCTGCTCGATAGGGCCGATTCGCCGCTATTGGAGCACCAAGAACACTCATTATAAGAGAGCTTCATGCCCCTCCCCTCCTGGAGCGGCACGATCTCATTCGTCTGCTCGATAAGGCGGACACGCCTCTATTGGAGCGCTAAAACACTTATTATAGAGCTTTACTGGCCTGAGCCGATCTCACTTCAGATAGCTCATTTTTCGTCTGCCTGGTAATTTCTCTCTGGTTTAGACGGAATCAGAGGCAGAACGATTTTGTTTATAATATACTGAGGCCCGAATACCTCCCTTTATTCAGTCCCGTCCTATATCAGTGCGCTGAATATTGGTACATTCTTATATATATACCCGGTTTTTCTGCCCTTTTAATAAACGGCAAAACCGCGGGCCTCACGGCAGACTTCCTCTCTGCGATGGGTTCAGTCTGACATTAAACCACCTAGACATACTGCTCTGCTCCGTGAGCCGTTCGGTCACCGTCACTACTGAGGCTTGTGCACCTGAACGGCTGAGCTCTGGTCTCCGCAGCACAGCTGCATCAACAGAGAACGAAACTGTCTGGGAGAAAAGGGGTTATGTCGCGCCTCGGCTGGACTGCCCTGTAATGTTTTCTGTGTGCTGTTTATCCAAACATACTGTGTAATACTGTCGGCTATGCGACCTCACTATAGTGGCGAACGGTATTTAATTCCTCTAAAAAGAGTAATTTCCGTGCTTACTATACTGTGTATTGACACCCACGGTTGTACGGTGTCTCTAAACACTTTATCGCCTTACTGACAAGCAATCAGTAATACGCACACACGGCCCGCTGTCCATAATTCTATCGACGCTAGCCGAAAAAACCCCGGTTTGGCCATATACTGTGTATTGACACCCCACGACTGTACGGTGTCTCTAACACCTTTCTGCCAAATTCGCTCGCAGCCCACCTCAGTTTCTCCGCTACGATGCTGATGGCGCAAACGAGCACGGTCTTACGGCTGTTATTCTCTCTTCCTAGAGGAAGGACAGCCTCAGACTTTTGCATGGCTCCAAGCGTTTGAATCGCGCCCTCTCCGGACGGCCACTCAAAGGCTTACAGCCAAGCGGTTTATGACGTTTTTCGGCCATATAGCTGATTTATATTAGCGGATCCGAAGACGCTCACACCTCCGCTCCAATACTCGGAGATATTAAGGGTAATATCAACCTCAAGTGAGCTTGCTACCCGCCACAATAAGTTTCAAAGCTTAAAGCGCGCGCACAGTCAGACGCGCGCGGCATCTCGTTTAAGACGGGCACACGTACCCCTCTAACGAGCCTCAGAAAGCTGAATATCGTGGCATTCTGTTCATAAGTCCACTTCAGTTTGACTAAGCAAAGGTCCCGCCCCGAGCTGATGGCCGGGAAGCTTGCTTAAGTTACACACGGCTGCATGAAGTGCTGTCATTACGAGCTAGCCCAGCATTTGCTGTGGGTTGAACACGCTTTACGACGGCAATCAGCCTTCGGCGCGTGGAACGCCGTTTGTCTCATATAAATCACCTTGTACTGTGAATACGGTACATTAAGAGGATGATTTAGCACTGCAGCACTCTCGACCGTGTTATTGTGATAATGCGGTCGGGCAATCTACGGTGGTTTCATTATTTACCGAACCAGACTGAGATCTCGCCCCCTGAACAAGCTGACGAGTCATCTCCTTTATAAACTCATTGCATCGCTTTATAAGCTATGTTCAATCAGAGTGATACGCATCTCATGCTTAAACTACCAATATTAACCCATTACGATGGGCGTGCGGAGATGGCATCCGTGGGACACGACCTACATTACGTGCCTTATGACACATTGACACAAGCTGCTAGGACCCCTTTCACGAGGCGTCCTTATGCAAAGTCTGATCCATTCTGTCTAGTGACATTTGAAAGTCAAAACCCCCCGCGAATCGCCGGTGGAACACTTTTCTCCTCACTACAGAGGCACGGCGGCTCTCTCCCCTACCTATATCTATGTGGCCGTGATAACAGCGAACCACGCTTTTACGACCGACCATTCATTTAATTCACAAGCCTGTCATCTCTCAGATGCGGACGGCGGCGGTAACAGCGAACCATGCTTTTACGGCTGGCCATTCACTTTATTCATAAGCCTGTCATTTCTCAGATGCGGACGGTGCCCGAGGCACAGCGCTCTGGAACTGTCCAATGTCCTGTATGACACATACGTCTGACGTACATCAGACGATCAGCTGTTTATCTGCGTCACAGATCACTCACTAGAGCACCTGTCAATACAGGCTATTTATGGATCGTTGACGTTATCACCTCCCGTGACAATTATGCTCACTTGTCTTAGAGCATGGGCATGGTCTTAGAGGTTTCTCATTTGACAATTGTGACACGGCCGGCTGGTCCCCGCCGTCCACGTTGTCAGTTTACAGCTTCGACATCCCTGCTTCGCGCACTACTGAGGTTTGTTGCATTAGAGGTGCGCCCATTAGCTCACCTGTATGCACGATATGGTTTTTAATTATATGCGTCCACCGTGCGCTTAGAGAAGCTCACATGTACACGCTATAACATTTTGGTATACAATAAGATGCGCTTGGGAAAGCTCACCTGTATACACAGCTGTGTTATGCTTTGTGACACATACATTGTTGTTCATCTGTGTACGTTCACGGTGCGTTGGGTGCCCACCGTTACGTTCATCAATCATATCTGTACACATTCACGGCGCGTTGTGTGCACTGATTTATCTATACGCATTCACGGTGCACTGAAGAGTTCACCCGTGTGCGCACAATTTATTATCAGAACACATTACGGCGCGCTCGAGAATCTTGCCGGCCTGTGCATTATAACACTCTGATTCATCTATATGCATTCACGATGTATTCAAGTGTTCACCTGTGCCCGTGCAATTTATAGTCAATACACATTTACGGCGCGCTTGGAAAGCTCACCGATCTGTGCACTATAATACTACCTATATGCATCCCGATGCGCTCGAGGGTGCACCGGGGTTCACACTATTGTGGTATCTGTATAATCCCACGCTACGAACCGTTCTGCCGCATATTATAGTCAGATCGGCCGTTCGTGAGCTGCGCAGATCACTCACTATGTCTGTTGCTAACAGTGGTTATTTAGATGGATCGTTGAAACCATCGCACTGGCTCACGCCCCTCTATGAGCTATGTCCTATATAGAGCCCACTCTGTGCGAGTTTGGCTTCTTCATGAACTTGGTCTACAGGGGTATCTATATCTACATTTGATATCTGCTACGCGGCCGGCTGGTCTTCGCCGTCTACGTTGTCAGATTGTACAGCTTAGACGTCCCTGCCCTACGAGCGCAGGTTCTCTCGGCTCAATCATGCACGCTCATGCGTTTTATGTGTACACCACGGTGCGCTCAGCGAGCTCACCAACGTGACTCTGAATTTACTTATTTCGCACAGCCGCGGCGCGCTCGGTACCTCGCCGTCTTGTGCTATGTTATGTGCCCCCGGTGCGTTTAAAACCCCACCGTGTGCGCGTCAACAATTTATATGGTGCTTACACATTTGCTTTTAAAGCTGTGAAATATGCCGGGTATAGGGCCACACGCAGTGTCTCTCCGGTAAGGCACTTCAGTACGTTGTGTATGCACGGCGTGATGGGATTACGTTCCCCCATAGCGTCAGCTAACTGACGCAATGCGAAGTGAACCGTATTGAAAGGGAACGCTTAGGTTACTCACGTAACCCCGGTTCCCTGAAATAACGGGAACGAAGCATTGCGTCTCTTGCCGTGCTACAAACGTCTACGCAGCGAGTGTTATTCGGCTGCGCGCTTCAGTCGAATAATAATGAGCTCCTGACGATTGAACCGCGCTTATATAGGGACGCGTTCCTCCCGCGCGCGGGTTCAAACGTCATTGGTCTGTACTTTGTACAGACGTTAACCAATAGGCTTCAGTCACGGAGTAAACAGGAGTTTCCCCCATAGCGTCAGCTAACTGACGCAATGCTTCGTTCCCGTTATCTCAGGGAACCGGGGTTACGTGAGTAAGCTAAGCGATACAATACTGATTTTGCCGATAACTTCACAAAATCATTAACAAAATCAAAATGGCGTTTTGGAACCAAACTCATCATTTCTATATTCCACCTTTTATCTGAGCCTAAATATTTAACAGGCCATTTTGGGATGTTGTGCTTATATGTAATCTGCCTTGAAATAAGAGATGTTAACACACACACACACACACACACACACACACAGAGCAAATCCCATGGATAAAGTTTGCTCCACTTGTAAACAACACTTTGCACATAGTTACGTCATGTTCCTCGCTGGTATGCTTGCATATATTTTGAATGTTTCTGGGGTCACAGTCTTAAAAATAAAGGTGCTTGAGGGTTTTTCCACAGTGGCACCATAGAAGAACCATATTTGGACCCTAAAAGGTTCAAAGGTTCTTTAAAGAACCACTTCTTTCATACCTTTTTATAATCTAAAGAACTACACTACACTACAAAGTCAAAATGCTTTACATCAGAACCGCTGTGCACCATGGGCCATCTGGCAGGTTCTCAGAGGAGCTGTACCCACATACTCCCAAAATGAATGCTACTCAACTGACTGCAATGTACTCATTTACTCAATTTAATTAAGCTAGCAGAACTAACTTGATCAATAATTGGCTCTCAGAAATGTCACACAGACTACATTTATACCAGCAACTCTCCGTGAAAATTGCATCTACAGGAAGCTCATCAAGAAAGCATTACACGAGTCCCTTATCAAGTTTCTTCTAAATAAAGGCAGTATTTTACTCAGAGGAGAACCATGTCTTGCTTGCACCTCTCGAGAGAATTTACATGCTCATAAAAAAACTAGGCACACTTCAATACACAGACTCCTAGTTCAGCAAGGGACCGGCAGACAAACAGAGCCATCGTTTCCCATCTGGAGTCCCACCTGCCGAAGTCATGCAAGTCAATGCTAATCCTCTTCCACTTCAAACTTCCCCCTCGGTACGCTATACCCCCAATGCCAGAACCCTGCTGTGACCCTGTAATGTTCACCGCCATCAAGATCCTAAAACATCATAAGCACAGGGCTACAGGACAGCTTTATAGAGGAAAAGGCCTTGATGTTTTTTGGTTTCCTGATTTGTGTCCTGTTTGTTTCTAAAGTCAGACGGTTAAATCACGTCCTGCAAGGGACACTTAGTGAGATAATGTCAGCATTGGATGTGCACAGCATCAGAATGAATTAGGCCGGCAATGAAGACAAGAGTCGTTTCTTAGAAGTTAGAAGTGGAATGAATGGACAAAAATGTCTTATGAAAGACATCCACTGACCTCTTAAAAAATTGCATGTGATTCCTTAATTGTAACCTGTAATGAACAACAGCCCTTGTAAAAAAGAGCTTGCAAAATAAATGTACACAAATATTTCCTGAAGCCTTTTCTAATGGATTCAGGTTTCTGTGTAGTAGTCCTTGGTTATAGCGGTTAAGGACTTTCTCTGTTGCCTCAATTATGATTGATTTTATTTAGGCATGTTATATGATATATTATATAGCTAAATATTTTATGAGAATGAAAAAGTATTTCCCTAAGAGTAAACAAGTCACTCTCAGCACTTTCAAAAAAGCTCATCTAGCCAGCTAGATATCATTACACTGGAGACATATGTGACCAGTCACGGAAAGTAGTGACACAAGTCGGAATTGAGATTAAAGTCAAAATTCTGAGATTAAAGTCAGAATTCTGAGATTAAAGTCAGCATTCTGAGAATAAAGTCAGAATTCAAATATTTTTTTCACCAGTGGCCCTAATCCTCTTCTGTACACATGCATGTAAAAAAAAATATATATATATATATATATATAAATAAATTATGTATAAATATAAAAATGTATATACACATCTAAATATGTATTACATATATATTTGCATTTGTGTGTATAATTATTATACACAGTACACACACATATATGATGTAAACAAAAACTTTTATTCTATAATTAGTCACGATCAATCATTTTGCAGCACTAGTTGTTTCTATTCATGGTTAGGTCAAATTTGTACATTATCTAGGTACATTTTAACCAACAGTTCTCCAATAACCCAGCATTTTTGAGTGTTTCTTTCATAAAAAACACTTCTGTCTTTTCAGTACAATCAAAGTGCCATTGTCACTGTCGAGCCTGGACATTCTGCCCAACATACTTTTGTGTTCTGCAGAAGAAAGTTATATAGATTTGGGAGCACATACAGTATTTCTGCTTGCAAATGTATTGATGTGACTTTAAAAAAGCCATACGGGAAATCATGTTTATGTTGTAGAGTTACGAAGACTGAACTTAATTGCAGTGGACAGGCACATTCCCGTGTCAGACATTTCATTACACTAATATTACGGTAATTACCTCACACAGAATCCAGCAAACCACAGAGGAAAACTCAGGACCAAACAGAATAGGATGGAAAACAGCTGGTGATTTGGTGCGCTTTTGTCTTTTTTTCTATCGACATCCCAATTTTTCAGCTAACCCAATCCATATGTAGCACTTATTGGAAGGTTTAAAATAAAGTTGGACGTGAGGCTTGGAAATGTAATTGAGAGCCAAAAAGTACAATTCTCTGAACTCTACAGAGTCCAGCTGCAGGTTTGTACCATGACATCATCCCCGAATAACATCGTTTTAGGAAAATTAATTCCAGATAACCCTTGGAATGAGTCTCAGAGGAAAACCACAGTTATTGACATTCATACGCGGACATTGATTGGAATTTGCATCCAATATCTTCTTTCACACCTTTCTTAAATTGCAGGGGTCAAATGCAAGAAAACTCATTTGTGAAGAATCCAATTAATAGTGTTTGCATTTGCAGGCACTGACTGTGAAAAAGAATATCAATTACTCACACTATAGCATTATTTTAGCATCTTAAAGGTGGGGTGCATGATCTCTGAAAGCCAATGTTGACATTTGAAATCACCTTAACAAACACACAATAGAATCTGGACCTTCTTTTGATAGACCCGCCCCACACATACGCAATCCAGGCAACGATGTCAGTTAGTAGACACGCCCCTTACTGCTGATTAGCTACAAGTGTGTTGCGGTACTCAGTCTGACTACCTATCCAAAGTGTTTTTAAAAAACCATGCACCCCGCCTTTAACTTCCTTTCACACAAAGCATTGATTCCAGTGCCTTCTGTGTGAACGCAAACAATTACCGGGATTGATCCTGGACCGATCCCAGGATGGGGACCTTGTAGCATTGCCGGGATCAGAAGTCATGAAAAACGTGTGGGAATTGCAGGGGGTTTGATAGTTGAAAAAAATAATCAATTATCATTTAAACATAAAATGTAAATAAAGAATTGTAAACTTAAAAAAAAAAACACAAACAGAAATATAAACTATAAATTTTATTTGTTTAATCTGCATGTCATGTGATCATTACACAACACTACAATATAACCGAAAACTTATGAAAAAAAATTACATATACGTTTTATGTTCAAAGGCAGCGTGTTTGAAATATAAACAGAGAGCGCCTTTGTGATAACTAATCACATATTTGAAAACTACAATATTAATTTCTTGCTAGAAATGCAATTAAAATGTGTAAAAAGTGAAAATATACATTTATTTACACTAAATTTGTGCTCCATTCGCATTTTTTTTTTTTCGAACTCGACCACTGTTGTCATGTCGTTTTTACGTCAGTAAAGGAGGTGACAAAGGGTCACATGGATATTAACGTCATTGACAGGAGACTTCACTGCCCCGTGTCAATGTTTTGAATGGAAATTTTCTCACGATTTACAAGTAGTTAAAAACATTACAGATATTGATAGTAATCAGCTGGACAAAATATATAACACTGGCCTCATGGTTTTTGGACATTTTACTGCAAATATTTTACAAATTGCACCTTTAAATGCAACTAATAATAATATTTACATTTTATATGACATATAAAAAAAACTACTCGAAAGTTATGTATATACATGGGCAACCATTCAGAAAACTGGTATTTTTCTGGAAAGATTCAGACTCTGGTTCAGTGAACTGCAGCTTAAGGCTACTTTCAAATGCACCGTAGGGACCCTCAAGTTGACGCACTCTGACAGCCAATGCCTATAGTATTCGCAAATAGCTCTTAACTCATTTTGGATGGCCATCCAAAGAGAAACACAGTTTGCAAGTTCTCAATTGAATTGAGATTGTCACAAAGGCCCTTATGGAGTAATTTTGCAGGTTAGACACACATATTACCTTCGTCTCCGACCACCAGACTCCATGCATTCAACATGCACCCGACAAAAGCAGTTAAAATGTTCACGTCATGAAAATAAGACATAAAAGTTCCAGCTGCAGTACTCACCGCAGAAATTTTCCTTTTCTTACTGGGGATTTCAAAAGTAAAAGTACTTTCTGTAAAAAAATCAATAACTAAAGAAACTATAATATTCTTTTTGCAGTTTCAGCTCCACAATCGTTGGTACTGTGAGGACCGTAAGTCAGGTTTCGCACAGCAAATGTAACAAACAGTGCTATTCAAATGACTACTACTGCCTAAAACCAGATAATTTAAGCAGTTTGTAGTCTGTACTTTGGGGTATGGGTAAGTAACCATTCTAATATAAATGTTTATGCACTTGGCAGACACTTTATCCACAAAACAGACAGTTTATTGGTACATGCGTTTCCTGGATATTGAACACTTAACCTTTATGTAGCAGTTGCGGGAATGTTATTTTTAAAAAACATTTAAATTTACTCAGAAAACACTTTTGTATGTATAAAACATGCATAAAATCAGGACAGGTTTTAGTTACACTGCTGCTTCCATGTGCGGTGTAAAATAGACCTAACTGTGCGTTCACACCAACAGCTGTAGAGGCGTCAAAAATGCGCTATTTGCGCGTAGTTGGACGCTTGAATATTCTGAGTTTACTCGCTTCATTCGCGCGTGAAATTCCAGTCATGGGGGGGATTCTGCAACTCAGCTTCCTCCCTGTAATCACATCACTACTACAGCGCACTCCTGATTGGTTAACGTAACGCGAATATCCGTCAAGTTCAGATTTTTCAACTCAAGCGTTTCCAGCGGCAGCGCTCAATTTGCACGTTCTGCGCAATTCGCGTACCGCGCCGCATGATGCCTATTCGCGTCTTTGCATTGACTTAAAGATGCAATTTGTATAATCCGTGCCGCTAGAGGGCGCCAGATCAAATCAATAACAATGATGTAGATTAATGACGCTCTGAAGTAGCGTAGACTGATGGGATTTGTTGTCTTTAACACAAACGCTGATGGCCATAGATCAGACAGGAACGAGAAATCATGTTACACATGAGGTAATCAAGTTTTAAAAATGTTGTGTTTGATGACATCGGTTTTTTTCCATTATGTTAGGTTTCATGTAATGTTCAATTGTTAGTCATAGATGTTACAGAATTAGTCCAATACGATGAATTGTTAACACAGCACAGAATTAAGTGTTCAGATGAATAAACGTACCATAAAAAAGCGAGTGGCCCGACAGACGCGATTACTTTCGCATTTGTCCACGACACTGCTGTCATGTGGTTTTTACGTCAGTAAAGGCCGTAACAAGGGGTAACGTAGATATTAACGTCATTAACAGGCGACTGCACTGCCCCGTGTCACTGTTTAGGGCAGCAATTTTCTCATAATTTACAAGTAGTTGAAAACATTATAGATATTGTTAGTAATCAGCTGGACAAAATATATAACACCGGACTAGTGGTTTTTGGATATTTTGCAAATATCTTACAAATTGTACCTTTAACATGTAAATCACTCGTGCTTGCACCCTCTTCCGCATCTAGTGTGAATGCCACATAATACATTTAGCTTCTGTCGTGATCTGGAGGGCTACTTTTTAATAACTTTAATAACTTATTTTGTAACTTTTACTTGTTGATTTTATTTTATTTTTATTGTTGATATGTTTTTTATAATTGTTTAAATTGTTATAAATTATATTGTATAAATGTTAACATTTTTATATTAGCTTGGCTTCTTTTATGCATATGTAATAAATAAATATTAAAACTGAGGCTTTCAATAGAATGTGCTTTGGCGGCAACTCACAGACTCCATGCGGGCAACTTGGTGCCATGTTGGAGACCACTGCTAAGGACGCACCTTGGTTGTCGTGGTTACGCGCCTGGCCTAAAGGTAGCTTCCTGTCTGTGTTTGTTTATCGATCTGGCAAGTTATAAATATCTTGCAGTCAGTATGAAGAGAGGTTCGGCAGCAAGGCAAGAATTCAAGGATCTGAAGCTAACATTGTATACATTCATAATACACAGTAATGTTAGATCAGTGTGTAGTTGACTGAACTAGGGTAATTTACTTGTTATATATGTTGCTTGTTATCAGTATTAATCTGCTCTGAGACTATATTGTTATAGATTTTTGTGGAAGTCTACCCAGAAGTTTGGGCCACAAAAGCAGCTTGTTTATGACTATGTCTATAGCAAGAAAATCTATTATGTGATCAGTTTAAGATAATGGCTGTCAATCTATAAAAGCTAAACTGGCAATTAATTACAGCAGGTGGCAAAATCTTTTACTAACCCACCACAAAGAAGAATTTATCAACCGTTTGCATCTATTTCTGAAATTAAGCCTTTCAAACTGAATGCATCCAATTTAAGAACCTGAATATCCCTTCTTTGCACCCAAGATTTATCTCTACCTCTCCTCTGTCTATTATAATGAATAAACCTGAAGAAAACTGCTTAGCAAAATGTTCATTTTTCTCACAAAAAAACTCAGTTTCTGTTATATTAGTGACATACACATTAATCTTAACAAAGCTTTAGTTCTAAGATTATAACTCAAGTTTGACATTTTCATGATTATGTGGTCCTATAGTACAGAGAAAATTAACTCCGCTATACCTGTGCATTCATTACTAATTTGACAGTTTTTTTCAATTTGCATTTATTGGATGGATTTTGTCAATTAACTGGCCTTTAATCTCGATTAAAGAAGAACATTCTCCGGAAATCTCTCTCCAGCCAGTCAATATGAAATGAAATCTTGATGTACACTAAGGGGTTGTTTACACTTGGTATTAAGATGTGTTTTCGTCGATTGGATCACAAGTGGACGACGCTAAAGACAGGTGTAAACAGTGTATAAAACATTCTGAGCTCGTCCACTTTCAGAGTCAAAAACAATTTCAATCGGATTGCTTTTGTAGTGTAAATGCGCATGTGGTTTAATGTGTTCGAACAGCCACAGGAGACTGCCTACTCTCCACCTATATATGTAATCTAAATCGGCTTTTAAAGGTTTAAATATAAAAAATACCAATTTTAATAAAAATGAAAACAACACCATCTTTCAACATTAATCTTAAACTGGTGGTCTTCTTCCTTCGCTTAGTTTTTCAGTTTACAAATTCCCCCTTTTAAATAGGGATTAGGCATGGCGTGAGCGCAACTTGCTTTTAACTCTTTCACCGCCATTGACGAGATATCTCATCAATTAAGAGAAAACGCTTCCCCGCCAATGACGAGATTTTCCATCTTTCCGCAATACCGCTATTATCCACCAGGTGGCGCCCTTCCGCAACTTTTTAAACCCGGAAATATTGCCCTATGGCAAGCGGCTGCATGTCTGTGTCTGTTTTAAAGATCCCTCTGAATGGGATCTCTATGAAAAGTCCATCACAAAAATGGAATTATCCCTGCTTTTTGCTCAAAATGTGGTGTTTTTGCAGAAACCTACCCATATTCAAAAGCTGATTACAAAAGAACCACTGAAGGTAGGATGAAACGGTTTTTTTTTTGTTTGAAAGCAGAGGGTCTTTTCTTTCATTTGGTATATTGTATGTTTATATATTTAAAGAAGAACATTTTCTGGAAGGCATTAAACTTTGGTGAAAATCATGAAAAACGCTGGCAACTTTTTTTAAAAACGCTGGCGGTGAAAGAGTTAAAGGGGATGAGAGCTGAGACCCTTATTGGTTTATTGCATGTAACGCCCAAAACACACCCATTACTCATTATGAGAATAGGAACAACCCTTTTAGGCCATGCGCTTGGCGCATAAACCATTTTTCCTGCTGTTAAATTAGCAAAAGTGGAATCGGACACACCCGTTTAGACTGTGCCCGGTTCCAGACAATAGTTAGCCTGTCTGGAACCAAGCTGATTTAAACCACATCACTGTGTGACACTTGCATTATATTAACGGCCCCTACGCTAATAGGATTTTTTTTCTCTCCCTGTCTCGTCCTCGACCCCGAGGACAATGAGACAAACAGACCCAGTTCCGGTAAATGTGAAGGTCGGCACACCTCTGATCTATTGGCCGTCCTTCAACGTGATGCCCAGCTGATGCCTGACCAACAACCACCGGCAGAACCCGGTTAATCTCCTTATCTGTTTACATGTGTATATAACGGATAATATATATTTTCCCTCCTAGGACCTTTTTTTCCCCCGGCTAAAAAATCCAGGGTTTCTTTCTCCTACGGGGTTTTTCAACCCGGGGAGGCAGCCTTCTTTGGCTTAACTTAGCACCCTCTTCTAATGTTAATTCATAGCGGCAGCAAAGTTAGCTGCTTATGCTATCGTGTATTATGTTATGCTATCTGTCAATTTTCTGTGCTTTTCACTGCTTCTATTAATGTAAAGCTGCTTTGAAACAATTACCAATTGTGAAAAGCGCTATATAAATAAAATTGAATTGAATTGTGTGCCATGTGCTTTAGACAATGCGCTTAGATCGTTAAAACTTTGCAGATGTTTATGCTCAAACAGCAATGTTACACAATGACTGCACTCAAACAAATTCATTCAAAATCAACTTCACCTTTAAAGTGTCCTATGCCTACACTGTTAGAAAAAAACTGGTCAAAATATGTACCTCTAGGGCAGTACTCTTTAAAAAGGTCCTAACATATACCATTCATGTACCATTCTCATGAAAGCTGAGCAATTCTTGGCATCTTTTCCTCTTCTAACCATTCCAACTCAACCCAATAAACTATGCGTATTATAATCTAAAATAAAAACTTTCTACAAACTTAATGTCAAACATTTTAGCATAAGCCAGGTTTAAACATGAAGAGGTTGAACAACAAGTGTGTCCAAACGTTTGACCCGTAACATGCATATTAAACTGAAATGTCATTCATGGTTAATCGACATAAGGGGCCCTATTTTAACGATCTGAAACGCAAGTGCGAAGCGCAAAACGCAAGTGAGTTTGTGGGTGGATCTTGGGCGCTGTTCCCGGCGTGAAAAATAACTCTTGCGCCAGGCGCAAATCAATAAGGGGTTGGTCTGAAGTAGGTTCATTATTCATAGGTGTGGTTTGGGCGTAACGTCAAATAAACCAATCAGAACGCTATCCAACATTCCCTTTAAACGTAAGGGCGCAAGCTCCATGGCGGGTTGCTATTATTATGATGGATTTACCAGGCGTACGCCAGGAGCGGCTTACAGCCGAGGAGACTGACGTTCTTGTAAGAGCAGTCAAAGACAGAGAAGTTGTTTTGTATGGGGATGGGAGAAACCCGCCCAAATCAGCGTAGGTTAAACAGGCGTGAGAGGAAATAGCCACAGTCTCATCAGGTGGCATCCCCATCGTTGCGCCAAGCGCTACAATGATGTCAGGAGACGGGGGAATCCCAAGCTTGCCAGCATAAATCGGGCACGCCGTGTAACGGGAGGTGGATCTGCCTCTACACAGGACCTGACGCCAGCAGAGGACATCGCTGCATCCATCCTCACCGCTGAAAGGGTTTGGGGGCTTTGAAATCGGACCCAAGAAACGCAAGCAAGGTCCAACCCCAAAGTAAACTTACAAATCAAGTTCATATACATTAAGGTTTCTTATGAAAACATTTAAATTATTATTTACATAAAATAAACGTAATACAGCCACACAACAAACTTATGAAAATATTTTAATCGTTATTTGCATGAGAATTTTTTAACGCAGCCACACAATAAATAAAAACTATCACCACAATGCTCACCACTATGATTCCCCTTATCTCATGTGTTAATATTTTTTATTGTAACAATTTATGATTTGCAAAAATAACTGTTGCATCTGTGTAGATTAGATTGCACACTATACATTATGGTCAAGCATGCGCCCTTAAAATAGCATAATGAACCACGCGCAACGCGCCACTGACTTTAGACTATTTTTTTTGGTCAGCATCAGGGATGGTTTGCGCTGCAACACGCCTCCTTTTTTGCGCTGAACCCCCCAGGGAGCGCAAGTTCATTCCCTAGTTTGCCGATGTGCGTCTGTGGAGGGAAAAACCCGCTGTGCGCCGGTGCAAAATACGAATGATACATGCGTCACTGACAAAGTCAATTGTGCTGGGTGCAAGATAGGGCCCAAGATCTCCATAAACAAGTTTAAATTTTACCATTTGTTTTTAATCACCTTCTTGCTGCTTCAAATAGCCCCACTAAGTGGCAAATGAATTTCCAAAAGTACACTGCAGTCTGTCAATTAACATGAGGTCATTAAAACAACACACATAAAAATGTGTTTTGCACGATATAATGGGGTGTGACACCGCAGGATGCAACAGAAACTGAAATTTCGTGTCAACCACCCACATGCGTGCTAATTTCAATAAAGTAACACTCAAGCAAAGACGACATACAAAGTGTGTGAATTTGAAACAGTATAACTGCAGGATTTCAAAGTAAATGTAGAAAATGTTAATTTAAAGAATCATTTAAAATGCACATCAGATGTAAGCTACAGTGCCATGCTGAGCATTCGCACAACGTCAGGGATTCCATCATCTTCGAAGTCACGGCGGATGCCTCTCTATAAAGAAAACATGCTGAACACCATGCTCACGCAATCTTTGAAGAATAGCATATCAAAATTGAATTCTCAAATCCAAGGGCATCATTTCCTTTTTTGTGCATCTAGCAGAGAACAAACTGAAAGAAATGGCATGCATACTGGAAGATTCTTTCGACCGAGGACAACATGTATGTAAATCAGCCACCATAATTCTGCTCTCAGGCACAAAGGGAAGAAATTTGTGGTAAGGACAAAGCCATAATGCACCTGTGAAAATGAAGACAATGTTTACCACACACACACTGAAAGAGTCACGTCAGTAACACTGCCAGTTTGTTGAGTCTTGTTGAGAAATTCCAGCATCGCAGTGACTGCAAGTGCTTGCTTTAATACACACAGACACAGCTCATTGAACTTGGGGTAAATCTTCACATTTGGCTATTTACGTGAGTTCCCAAAACCAAATACAGACTTGTTGCTCCCTACGAAATATATTGGGTTTAAATCTAATATAAAACAGTTCATCATTTTTAAAGATGATTTCACAATAGTTAAGAGACACTGTAGGAAACTTTTCTCGCTACAGGTCGCATTTTCAAAACAATGGCGAAGACCCTGAGATCGGCTGAATGGATTCCCACGCGTAAAAATCAAATATTTAACTCTAGGGGAGCTGGCAAATGAGCATTTTTTCCCAAAAAAAGTGGAGTGTCCCTTTAAGTACACGACTGCATGAAATATATCACACACTGTGCAAGTGATTTTTGGATATTTCATTACAAAAATCTTACATATTGAGTCGGAGCAGATGGTGTAGTGGGCAGACACACTTTCAGCAACCCCATCTCGAGGTCCTTTGCTGTCCTTTTCTGTTCTCTCCCTACATACTGTCTATCAAATAAAGGCAAAAATCATCTTTCTAGTTTGTTTCTAGCGTACTGGATCATAGCCAATTGCTTCCATAATCTACAATTATTAAAGGGATAGTTCGGCCAAAAACGATATTAAACCCATGATTTACTCACCCCCAAGCTGTCCGAGTTGCATATGTCCATCGTTTTTCAGACAAACACATTTTCGGATATTTTAGAAAATATTTTAGATCTTTCAGTTGATTAAATGTAATGTTACGGGGTCCACGACCTTCAAGTCAAAAAAAAGTACGTCCATCCTTCACAAATTAAATCCAAACGGCTCCAGGATGATAAACAAAGGTCTTCTGAGGGTAATCCGCGCGGTGTTGTTGTAGAAATATCCATATTTAAAATTTTATTAACGAAAATAAATACCTTCCGGTAGCGCCGCCTTCTTTGACTCTTCTGTATTCAGGAGAGAGTATAAGCGTAGTGTACGCACTTTTCTTAGTGACGTATGACAAATTCGGAGGGCGGGGGCACAGAGCAGCAGCAGAGTAGCCTCCGTAGGCTGCGTAAGCTCTCATCCTGAATGCGGACGCGACTAAGATGGCGGCGCTACCTGAAGGTAGTTATTTTCGTTAATAAAGTTTTAAATATGGATATTTCTACAACAACACCGTGCGGATTACCCTCAGAAGACCTTTGTTTATCATCCTGGAGCCGTTTGGATTTAATTTGTGAAGGATGGACGCACTTTTTTTGGACTTGAAGGTCGTGGACTATGGGTGGACCCCGTAACATTACATTTAATCAACTGAAAGATCTAAAATATTTTCTAAAATATCCGAAAATGTGTTTGTCTGAAAACGATGGACAAATGCAACTCAGACAGCTTGGGGGTGAGTAAATCATGGGTTTAATATCGTTTTTGGCCGAACTATCCCTTTAACAATGGTTAAATAATGTCACCAATGAACATGCAGTATTATCTGTGTTTGATAAAATCGTTAATAATTAAGTGACTGACTTATATATGGTCCAATTTATAATGGATGGGCCAAATGCCTCTAGGGTCTATCTACAATTTGTGTAACTGCGAATCAGTTGACTGTGTGATTTGACTTGACTCCAGTGAGACTTTAAGCAAGGCTATGTATTGCCATGCAGCAGTATCATTGGTGGAGCACCTACAATAACTGTCGGATATCAACACTGAGATCTTAATGTATGCAAAGCTGCCTGAAGGTGATGAAGTATTAACATTAAAAGATAACATTTCTACAAAGATACTGCAGATGAAAAAGAGATACACGTCGACAATGGCCTCATAGGATTGCGGTCCCTAGTACAAAAAACAGAATGTACCGGAAATAGAATAACCTTGTACTACCACCAATTCATTTTGCTAGGAAAACCATAGCTCACTTCTTAAATTAAGAACATGTGAAAAAAACTGACTTCAATTGAGGAAGCTAATCCAATTTAATGAAACTGAAAAGGTAGATGAATGCCCCAGGGAAAATAAATGAAAATCGAAACTTGTAATCAAAGGTCCTGATATTGAATTTAATGGATGATGCTTTCATGGCACTTCTGCATAGCAGCTTTAAGGCGATTTTTTTTCATGGTCAGTGTGCATTTTTATGACATTTCAGTAAATGACGGCTGATATGATGAAAAGAAGCAATTATAGGAGAAATAAACTAAATAAATGGGTCTGTGAAAAGGTCACAAAACGCACTGCCCAGCTTGGAGCTAAAATATTTCAATTTGTTTCACATCGTAGTTAAAGTCATATTAATATTTTCTATCACTCAATATTCCATTTTGTTATTAAATTATAAAAACAGACAAGTCTCGGTGAACTTTATGAATCATGTTCTTGAGGCTTCATAAACAAGACGCTGAGAAAGTGCAAACAGGGTGAAAACAGATGCCAGAGTCTTTTCAAAATCAATTTCTGTAAACCTTTCAAAGTGTGATTCCCTCCAAAAGGCATGCCGGGTAAATCACATTTTGTGCATTTATTTTACCCAGGAACGAGGATGTCATTATTTTCTCGCCCACATGTCATTCTAAAACCATATGCTGTTATTTTTCCTTAGTGGAACATAAAAGGAAATATCTTAGAGTCGTTGCTCCACGTGGCAGTTCATTCAGGCTGTCATTCTCCACAAAAACACCACAGTCATTTATTCATGTATTTCACATTTCTAATCCTCAGAATTCATTTGATAGTTTCGTGTGAGAAACAGACTGAAACTCAATACCCTATACTGATAATCCTCCCTTGTGCTTATTTGAGTTCAGATTTAAAAACGACATCAGGTTTGATGTCACTAAAGCCAAAAGCAAAGAATATACAGAATGGAGATTAGAGAGCTGCATCAAAACTATTTAAATTTCAGTCTGTTCATTGCACAATGATATCCTATGACTTTAAAAGACTATAAATAATACAGAACATGATGATGTCATATGGACTACTTTCCATTACTATTTTACGGTGTAAAGAAATTGGTATTTCTTGCAATATATAATTTCCCTTGAGAAATGCTATTTTATTAGCTATATATTTTTATGAGTTACTACCAAAATCAGTATTGTATCTGGTCAGTATTAAAAAGTAAATTCTTAATTTTACGCAAAATCCAAAATCCGCTGTATTATTCTGTCATCTTTTCTCCCTTTTTTCCCAAAACGCGATAAACGGCACTCCTCCTACTCTGCAGAATGCAATAAATTCGCTCAACCAATCACAGCACACCATTCCACGCATTGTAAACAATAATGGTGGCGCATTGAGAACAAAGAATCCTAGTTTTCCTCATCTACTTTGTACAGCATGATCAACAAACAAACAAAAACAAAATAATACTTTTAGTGGCATTGATAAACCTGTGGTGGTTTTCTGTGACGGGGAAGAAACATAAGCCATCAAAATCAAATAATTTATGTGAGAGGCACTTGGGAGATGGAAAAATGCAGACGTTGCTTGTTTTCACAGGACAACATCAAGTTTCTGTCATGCTAACAAATTGACCCCAGGGGATCTTATGAAAAACTTTCCATTATTTTTAGTGATGCACCGATGTATCGGCCGCCGATATTTATCGGCCGATTTTTGATGAATTTGAAACATCGGCAATAGCACGAAAAAGGCCGATACCGATTGTTTATTAATTAACTGCATAAAGAAATCCATTATATGTAAAAAAAAAATGAGTTAATGTTGTTAATAAAATAAATGCTGAATAGCAAAAACCACCTTTGAAGGTTGTCATGCTATATTTGTTTTAGCTTAATTTGTGCCTCTCTTATTATGTTGGTCAGTTGAATGTCAATTAGATTCAATCCATGTTCAGTAAAAATAATTTGATTCAAAAATAAACTAGCTAATAGACCAACTGTATAGTATTGTATACAAGTGTTTAATATCGGTATCGGCATCGGTATCGGCCAGAAGTTGTCTGTTTAAATCGGTATCGGTCCAAAAAATCCTATCGGTGCATCCCTAATTATTTTTCCTCAAAGCCAACTAAAATTGAGCAGGACCAAAACATTTTACAGTTGATCGCTGTCAAAAAAGTTCAGGGACGACGTCCCACGGATGACAACAGAAATGACAGTGTTCTTAATATGACAAAGTAAGTGTTTTGATTAATGCCATTAATGTTTACTTTTTTTAATCAGTGGAAACCACTAGTCAACTAAATGAATATAGCAAAGATGAATGCACATTTATAAATTTATTCAATAGATTTATAGCTTTTTAAAACAACCACACTTTTTAATGAAAAAAAGTGATAATGATTATGTTTGACGAGTGTTGCTTTTTCAAATGCATGTACAGTAATAAACGACTCAAACTAGCAGTGATTTCAGGTCGATAAGGACTTACTGATCAAAAGTCGTACATAAAATAGCTGTGCTTAATATCGGCTGTGCAATTCAGAATAATTATTGGCCACTTATTATTAGTGCATTTATCGTCGCATGCCTAATTTCTTTAAATTTGTCAGCATGTCTGTCTGCTAGGCATTAAAGTCCTTGTGAAAGTGCAAAACAAAATGACTCAGTGTGCCGAGCGATTACAGGAGAAAAGAGGCTTTGTGAAGGTGATGTGGTTTGAGGGAGAAATCGATTAGGGGAGCTAATAAAATCATGCTCTGAAAGCCGGCTAACTCGCCACAGCTCTGCTGACATGACATTGATCTGCCAGAGGAGTTAAACTTCATATGCACGGTCAGACACACACACACCGCCACACATTAGAAAGGGTTTACAAAGACAGAGGCAGTGATAATATTGTCAACAAACCTAATGAAGATAATAAAGACAGATGCATCACTGGGGGTTTGATTGACAGGCGTCCTGACGATAACACACTGTACACTGTGCAAGTCCTTCAAGATTGTTGCTTGTTGTCACACTGTACGAACATGATCCCAGCTAAAAGCCAGGTCACACTGTGGAATCACTGTATAACAATAAAGACTTTAAAACAGGCCCACACATGAAGACTCGTCTGTAGTTTTACTTCATAGCCACACTGCAGGACTGCATCTCAAAACATCTGACTTTGATCGTAATGGTGGTCATGTTCGCAGATTCATCTGTTCCCTAAACCTGACAAACCCATGGCACTAACCAAACGTTATGTCACACTATAGTCTCCTGTTATAGTAGTAAACACTGGCTAGGATGATTTAAGAAATGTGACGTTATAAGGGCATACTGATTTTACCTTTTAATGATGGCAATAGTGCGTAGAGAGCTTTCCAGCTTTATAGGAACACTGTTGCTTGTCAGTGTTATGATTCTCAGTCTCCATCACCAGATGATGCAGTACTTTCAGTTTATGACTTGTTTTTATTTTGTTTACTTCATTCCGTGTCACTTTCGCATCCTGAATTTATACTTCAAATGCATACTGCAGAACTTCTGTCTGCTTCTGTCTCAAATAAACATGCCAGTTTAATGTGTTGGATTTAAAGGTGCCGTTTTTCATGATCCCATGTCTCAAACTTTAGTTAGTGTGTAATGTTGCTCTTATAAAGCTCAAAGTTCAATACCAAGCGATATATTTTCTTTAACAGAATTCGCTTTTCAAGGACAACCGAGGACGGACGGTTTGGACTACAGCCCTCTACTTCCCAGGTATATGATGACAATATTTGATGCACTTCCACGGAAAAAGAAAAAGAGTTGCGTTAGTAAAGTGCTTTTGTCGACATGCCATCGAGACGCTGTTTTTTTTCATCCCGGAGTCAAATCCTTTGCCAAAGACAGCTTCCTCAATCCGGCATGACCTTTCTGGACAACGTGCACTGCTGCCGAATCACAACACACTAAACAAACTACACAATCAGAACCCTTTACATATTTCTGAAGGAGGGAGTTCATAGAACAAAGACGACATCAACATGTTTTTAGGATAATTGTGTGAAAAAATATGTTTTTTTTCCACACAGGAAAAATGAACACGTTATATTGCGCGACGTAAACACAATCAAGTCTTTGAAAACATGGGAAAAAATGCACCTTTAAATTTTTCTAGAAATTATTATTTCACGATAATCATTTCTAGTAAGGAGTGCTTTGGCTGATGTCGGAAATAGCTAAAGGGGGGCGGGTCTTTGCGAAAGGTCAATTAACTTATCCATACGTATTTGAAAATTAACTGCAAAAATGACAAACACTAAATACATTTTTTACCATTTTGCTTAAAACGATGAGTGTGTTTTAATTCAATTATGCGTAATAAACTGATAACGTGTAAGGTCATGTAAACGCGTAAAATCGGGGAAAGGTCATAATCGGCAAAAGCAAAATCCGATCATCACAGGCACATTTTTGCTTAACACCCCGCTTTTGCATAACACATAAAGGCCGTATTAACAGTTTTATCACAGTTTTGTTCATGTGCGCACGTCTCTGCATGTAAAGGTTAAATGTCACAAACAGATGCAAGCATAAAGTAACGCATGAAAGTCATTGTCACGATAATGAGTATATCGACTTATATCACGATAGGTGAACATGACAACAGTAGTTTTTTGAGAGGCGATATATTACCATAGTGCTTACAGGTGTTAGTACATAAGTACTTGTTTGTTTACAAAAAAATGTATATCATTAGCATTCGATCGCGATTGCCTCTGATATCTGTCTGTCTCGGAAGAGTGGCACGGGCATGCACACTAGGGCTGGGAATCGATTCAGATGTTCCAGATCGATTCGATAATGATTCTCAATTCGATTTTCGATTCCGATACTCAGCCCGGTTTTTATGCTCAATTCTCGATTCAACTCAGTGAATATAGATTTAATACAAATACTATATTTATAAAAAAAAAACAGTGAACATACGTTAACAAGGGTAATTAATAAAAATAAATTAACAGCCACAAACCTGTATTTTAAACTCTTTTATTTTAGGTTCACTATTAAAACATTAAAACAGAACCCATCTCTAATTTTTAAATGCATACAATTATGTTAAATACAATACAATTTTGATGCAAGATGAAAAATGTATGCTGAAAAAGGAGAGAAGACTGGTAATTAGATTAATGTTAATCTTAAATTCAATATTTGCGGAAATAAATATGAAAAAAACAATCGATTCATGGCCTTGAGAATCGATTTTGAATCGACCATGTAAAAAAAAAACGATTAATTGAAAAATAGATTTTTTTGCTGAACCCTAATGCACACAGAGAGAGAGAGGGCGAGCGGACAGTCACAGGAGACGAAAAAGCTACTCTAGCTGAAATTTCGTGTTTTTTGGTGAATATATACAGTTTGATTTAATAAATCCGACTGGAATTGGTTTTAAAGCTAAGTTGCAACCCGCATCTCCGACATGAGGAGAGGAAATTAACGTAAACAAACCAGCATAAAACTAAGGCGATGAAAACAGCTATACAAATAAAAAGTCATCTGAAACATAACCACATCTTCTAGTGTTTAGATCTGATGTGTAACTATTATAAAAGTAACTGTGCATACTCACAGATGCGAACAACAACTCGTCTAACCCTGTGAAGATATTAGCTGTTTAAAATTTAAATGCATATTTTATCATATTTATTTATGTTTTAAATATTTAGAATATTATTATTTTTCTTACATTTCAATTTTAATTTAATATTTCATATTGTTTATCTTAATATTCTTAAAAATCTAAAAAGTTGTGTTTTATTGTCATATCTAATCAGTGACATAAAATGGTCTTAATAAGACAATACTATTGACTATCACCACTATTTCTGAGGCAATTAAATGCCCTATGAAAAGAAGCTAGCGTGACAGGCCTATGAAAGTCTGCTCTCGAGTCATGAGGTTGATGGAGAAACTAGTGTAAGATATACAGTACAGGGTCTGCAGTCATGAGAAGGGATGCAACAGTATAGCTTTCAACATATTTCTGGCAGGCTTTTTGAATGACTAGGTGGACTATAGGTGGTGAAAAACCCCAACAATCTCCAAATACCATTTTTTTTACATAGCCAGTTATAATTTTGGCAATGTAAATGCACTCAGTGTTGACCGAGTCAATCACAAAACATGCACGCTGGGTTTGCCACATACATATAACACACAAGCCATTATATGAAATTTGATCCCAGTAATGAATTTGAAGATTCTCAGGCCAGCACTGCCAACGATTCTAGTAAATTAATGCAATAATGCCCTTGATGTCTCAGCTGGATGGTTAGACTGCTCTCCCGAGTGTCATTGTGGAGTTTTATCTCACATGGACACCTTGGCCTCCCTGATACCACATCAGGGATAGACATATAAAGGCATAAAGCATTGCTGACCATCATATTAAAAGACCCTGCAAGCGGTGTAGGAGAGCACGCATTAAATGCGATTTCATGCCTTCAAAGCACACTGCAGAAACAGAGAACAGTTTAAAGTTCAAACGTCTGGTAGTAAAGTTATTTATTTTTGTGATATTCGTTTGATGACACCTATAATACTGGCTGAGAGCTATCCTTATAGCCTATATAAATTTATATCAGCTATCACGCACCCCTCTTAAAGTACATAACCTGTTTAATGTTTATGAAATATGTGGCTATTTCATACTGTTTTTCAAGAGCCGTCCAGTCAAATAAGTCGTTGGCAAAACAACTGACTGTAACAATGAAATAAGCGTCAATTAAAGCTTGTCTTAAGAATACCTGAATACCAAAACCTGACCCTTTGGATGATCCTATTAAATGAAAAAAAAATTTTTTTATTGTGCTTTAGTCATTCAGGACAGCTCATATCTATGCATTATTTCCTCCTCATCTGCATGCAGGAGCCGTAATTTAATCTGCCTTAAATCCATGTTTTGCTCCATATTGAGTGTAACATGCTAAATTCTCTCTCTCTCTCTCTCTCTTTCTCTCTCTCTCTCTCTCTCTCTCTCCTGATCCCAGTATTCTCCTTTACGCTACATGTCACACTTCATTTCCTCATACACAAACTGAAGTGTGTAAGCTAAGCCTCGCGGACACAGACGAACATCCGCAGACACCCCCCCCCCCCCACGCTGCCCTACTAATGACCTGCAGGCGAGAAATAACATATGGATGAATACACAAATACATCAACGATTCTGTCAAAGATTAAATTGTGAGACAAGCTTTCCTTTAAAATTGTTTACTGTACTAACATTGTCACAAAATAATCATTCTGCGTAAAATATAAAGAGTTTGGATCCAAAATGCGATAAACGCCTTTTTTTGTTAAATTAGTTACCACCATAATCAGTTTTGTATCTGGTCAGAATTAAAAAGTTAATTCTTAATTTTACGCAACATCCAAAAACGCAATAAACGGCAGTCCTCCTTCTCTGCAAAATGCAATAAATCCGCTTAACCAATCACAGCGTACAGTAACATTCCTCGCACTGTAAACAATAATGGCGTCGCTTTGAAAACACACATAATCCTAGTTTTCCTCATCTACTTTGTAGTTCGTGATCAACAAACAAACAAAAACAAAATAATAGTTTTGATGGCATTGATAAACCGGTGGTGGTTTTCTGTGGCGGGGAAGAAACGTAAGCCATCAAAATCAAATAATTTACGCGAGAGGCACTCGGGAGACGGAAAAATGCCGGCTGTTGCTTGTTCTCACACGACAGCATCAACCTTCTGTTATGCTAACAAAGGGGTGGCGAACGTCGGTCCTGTAGAGCCGCAGTCCTGCAGAGTCAACGAAAATCGAGCAGAACCAAAACATTTTACAGCTGATCCCTGTCAAAAAGGTTCAGCGACGACGTCCCAATGATGACAGCAGCAATGACAGTGTTCTGAAAATGACAAAGAAGTGTTTTGATTAATGCCATTAATGATAATTTTTTTAAATCAGTACCACTAGTCAACTAAGTAAGGGATAATGTAGAGGCAGCCGGTAGTTATCGGGAAATAAGCCCCGACAGTGTGATCAGGACGCGAAGCGGAGGGTCTTGTATCACACTGAAGGGGCTTATTTACCCGATAACTACCGGCTGCCTCTACATTATCCAGCTTATTACACGGCTACTTGCCACATAAGAAAAAAACTGGACATGAATATGAATTTGAAACATTTTATTGGCATATTTGTTTTAAATTAACATTTTTATCCTTCCGCGAAACTTTGCACAGATGCATAAAATGATCGTAATACCTTATTAAGATCCTCTGCTTCATACTTGTCCATTTTTTTCTCTTTTAGCCAGTCTTTGAGAAGTTTTAATGCCCATTCTGTATTTTTTTGTGTGTTGGCTTCGTAGCTGTCATGCACTATTTTGTCAAGTTTAGTCTCAGTAAGCTGTCTGTGTCTTGTCATTGTTCGTTCTTCTATCCACTGTTTAAATGTTTTGTTTTTTCCCTACATTTTAAAATTAATCTCAAAATGTTCCATTTTTAATTGTGGTTGTCCAGTGTTTGTCACAAGATGGCGCCCAACAGTAATCTTTATTGGCGCGGAGCGATTTTAATCGTACAAGTAGTACCGGCTATGCGTTATTACTTTGGAGAGGTTATTATTTGAAAAGAACGAACTTGCAAATGTCTCAACTGACCAATCAGAATCAAGCATTCCAGAGAGTCGTGTAATAAATAAATATATAACATGGCAAAGATGAATGCACATTTATATACTGATTCAATAGATTTATTCTATTTTGGAAAAAAAATTATTGCATTTTGTAAAAAAAAAAACAGGTTTTATAATAAATCTTTGGAAATCAAATTATGGATTTGAATGTTATTATAACGTAAAGATGCTATGTGAAAGTTTGTAACAGAAAATAGTGGTTTTCATCTCGTCACTTTCTGGGTATAGAAAACATGTTTTTACCGAAAATAGTCAAAATGGATTTATTGCATTTTGGAACCAAACTCTTCATATATAGTACAGTATAGCAGAAAGCTGTCAGCAGACTTTAGTATCCTATAGCAAATCTGAGCATAGTTCGAAGCAGTTCATCTTTACGATACATTGTTTTAAGATTCTTCTTTGGCGCAGGAGAAAAATGTCCCTCTCCCAGCTGTCAAGAAAAACAACTGAGATAATAAATATGTCATTTGTGATTTTTCTGTCTGAGGGGTACTGCTGCCGGAACTCTTTAAAAATGATTCTCAAACCACGGTGTTAAACTCCATACGTAAACATGATGCTTTTAATTTCAATTAGGCAAAAAACACAGTTCGTTACTCTGCATGTGAAAAACAAGCAACACAATTATGTGTAATGCTCACCTTTGCTGAGAAATCTAGTCCACATTTTCACATTTGACAGCGCATGTTTGCTAAAAATAAACAAAATCGTGAATATGACACAAAAAGAATGTGTGTGGTTCTTTAAGCAGTGCTACGATGATTCAGCCCCTTATCTTATCATCTGTGTGACAATACTCTTTAAGATCAATTCACCTTCAAAGGTCCCCAGACGCTGCTTCATTTCCTGAGTGGAAATCCCTGAGTCCCTGGCATAAGATGCGCACACATACAATACACAGACACATTTATTTGAGCAGGAGACGGAGATGGAAGAGAGTAAGAGTAGAAACGTGTCAGGCGGTTAATTATCACGGGTCACTGATGCTCAATGTGCCATGCAGATCACATATTCACATCATAATGCATAACTAGAAGATAACAAACATCCCTCTCCTGCTTTCATTCTACAGATGGCATAAAGCAGCTTTATAGATGTTCATAACTGAATTACATGAGAAATGAATGTATTAGGTAAATGACATATAAGTAAAATAATTGAATAAAAATTATATTTTAAAAAACAAGTCAATTTTGATTGAATGGCTAAACATTAAATCAAGTGATGCAGGTAACACTTTATAAAAAGGTTGTATTTGTTAACATTAGTAAATGCATTAGCTAACATGAACTAACAATAAGCAATATAGTTTTTTTTAGCATTTATGAATCTTTGTTAATTAGATAATCCTAATACAATTGTTCATTGTGCATTAACTAATGTTAACGTAACAGTTAACTTTTGATTTTAGAAATTTGAAATTAACACAGCATGATTAATAAATGCTGTAAAAGTATTCATTAGTTGTGTTTTTAATACCCTTCATATTGCGCAAATTGAAATAGCGAATTGAAAACGTGCCAAATGAAAACACGGCAATTTTGCATAATCTCCTATAGCCAAAAATAATGCTCGGGTGAGGTGCTTTTTCCATCAATTCGAAAAAGAAATATATCGCAAAACTGCAATGGAAATGGTCCTTACCCATTTACAACTCACTTGACTTCTGCAAAAGTCATGCCATGGTTTTTGGAATTACTTCTCGTTGGACAACAAAATTACTTTTTAGTCACACAACATCAATTAATGGAAAACACCATAATTTTGTCGACATTTAAAAATAAAAATAAGTTTTGCGCAAATCTTTAACGGAAACGCAGCTATTGGTAGTTAATGTTTGTTAATGCATTAACTACCACATACAACCTAATTTTAAAGTGTTACAGCGATGCTTTAAATATTTTCCATAAACCATGTTATTTCTCTAAATTTCTAAAGATTTCAACTTCTAGCTAGCCTGGGTTTCCCAATGCTGCCTTGCGCGCAAATTTATTCACGTTGCAAGTCTAGCATGGAAACTATGGACCAATTTTTCCCCTGAAATACGGAACCAATCACAGAACGGGGAGGGGGCAGCAAGATGATGACGAAGTCTATGCAACACACCGTTTTGTTTATCCAACACGGTACCAGACGCTACTTTTCAATACATCCTTAGATAGTGTTCGAAGTAGCTTTGAACGCAAGTTTATTTAAAAAAAGAGCAACTTTTGACGTTAAACAATTTCATATCCAAGAAGGATGTTTGGATATGGCAAGACATGATAACCACAGAGTTTTACAGGACCAACATGATAGGCATCGCCGTCGACGAAGTCCATTTAACTTATAAATAGTAAGTGGTATTTATTAATATCATATGGTCGTTATGCCTGTACTGTGGTTGTCACAGTGCCTTTAAATTGTGTTGCTTTTCAATATCAGTATACAGCTAGTTGGTTTATTTGCATAGCTTTCAGCTGGTGTGCACGTGTACCCGATAACAGTTGTTGACGTTTGAATTTATGTCGCTCTACATACGTCATCTGGTATAATTGAAATGATTGGCTATGAGCTACGTACAGACGCATTTGATAGACATTCGTAGTGCCCAAAAAAATGGCTCTATGAGAGTGGTCTGGTGTTAGCCAGGCTAACTTATAGCACCTAAGCATTTTAAATTTGTAGCCTTACAAAACATTAAAACTAAATTAGCTGTAACAGGTGGTAGCTGGGGACTCCACTAAACCAAACATCACATTCACTGCGCCCACATTCCCACAAAGAAGTTTGTCGCAAATCAAAGTGATTGGCGACTGCCGATACGCTGAGAGAGAAAGATCAGATAGACGGTCCGCACCATCAGAGGTGTCAAAATGAATAGAGAGGTGGCTTGCACAACCTGACACTTGTGTGTAAATAACTATGCTGGCGTAGATAAATGTGTGAGTGGATGTCATTGGACGAGCCCCGTTACCCTGCAGCTCAGGAAGCTTCTAGCCGCTGCCAAGCGACATACTAACACGTCGTGTAACTGAATATTCAAACCTTGGTTGGACTACACGAACCACCAGTAATGCCACACTGGGCTATCATGGTTACATCTAGTCATCGTTTCCAAAGAGGTAGCATCAACTGTTGCTGTGTGTGTGTTAATTACCGAACACTGAAGATGTTTCTCTGTACAGTATATGATTGGATTACCAATCTTTACTTAAAGGGACACTACACTTTTTTGAAAATAGACTTATTTTCCAGCTCCCCTAGAGTTAAAGGCGGGGTGCATGATTTTTGAAAAACACTTTGGAATTGGGAGTCAGACCGAGTACCAAAACACATGTAGCCAATCAGCAGTAAGGGGTTTGTCTACTAACCGACATTGTTGCCTGGGTTGCGTATATGTTGGGTGGGTCAATCAAAACAAGGTCCAGACTCTTTTGGGGTAGGGGCGTGTTTGTTTAGGTGATTTCAAATGTCAACATTGGCTATCAGAGATCATGCACCCCGCCTTTAATGCTATTGAAAGTTACCAAGGGGACATTTTCGGGCGCTGTTGCACCCATGGTACGGCAGCAAAATCCTTGACTATTACGCCAGAATGAGAGTATAGTTCCTAGCCATATCGGCCTAGAAAATCACAACTTTAAATTTTCCTTCGTTCTTAACACATGATGTAACTACAGACTAGAAAATAACGTTGGTTATTTTTTAGCGCGATACTAATGGTCTAATCAGATTCAATGAATTATGCTAAGCTATGCTAAAAGTGGTACCGCCAGACCTTGAGATCGGCTGAATGGATTCCAAAACGTTAAAAATCTAATGTTTAACTCATTAGGGGAGCTGTAAAATAAGCCTATTTAAAAAAAGCTTCAAACATGATTCTTAAAGGGATAGTTCATCCAAAAATGTAAATTTTACATAAATGTATTTGTTTTGATGAACACAAGGGAAGATATTTTAAGGAATGTTTATAACCAAACTAAATAAAAGCACTATTTACTTCCATAGTATTCTTTTATCCTACTATGAAAGTCAATGGTGCTTCTGATTGGTTTGGTTCCAACATTTTGTGTTCATCACAACACTTTATGTAAATCATTTTTGTGATGTACTGTTTTTTTCCATAATTCATCCTAAAAAAATTTAAGAAAATTCTTTGAAAATATAACTTAGGCCAGTGGTTCCCAAACTTTTTCAGCCTGCTGCCCCCCTTGGGTACGTTGCATTCCTTTGCGGCTCCCCAAAGAAAATTTGTGACAAAAAACTGTTCTAAAACTCAACATTTTAATAAAAAAGAACATTAAATTACACAAAAAATAGTGCTTTTGGTTAGTAGCCTTATTTCTTTTAAATTTAATTACACAGAATTCACGATAAATTAATGTATTTCATAAAACTGGGGCCCCCCTGGCACCATCTCGCGGCCCCCCTGGTGGCCCTGGCCCCCAGTTTGAAAACCACTGACTTAGGCCATATCAAAGACTGAAATTAAAGTGAAATCAAACTTTTGTGCTCCTAATCTAAAAACTAGATTATGAGGCTTCACCCTGCATTTCACAGACAGGGTCACAAATCTTGTGGACATGAAATAAAGGGTCTGTTTCAAGAGCTTGCGACTCCCATAGGCAGCTGCCTCCAAAAACCCAGTCCTAACAGAGATGAGACCTCATACTGTAGTTGACTAACTGAATTGTTTGGGTCCTAGATCAATACGGACACTTCACAAGCTCCATGTGATCTAAACAATGAGCCACCTAACAACTTAACAACAAGCCATACTTCACAATCTAGACAAAACCCCCGAAGAAGACAAAATAATGGTCGATCATGCGGTTAAATGCAGAGGCTGAAGTCATTAAGCTTCAAGCCATTGTTAATGAAATGTCACACTTCTGGAGCGTCTGTGTTTCTCTGCCTCTTTTCTGTCGTCTGCGCTCTTCCATCCACTTCACTGACACCCTATAAGTAGGAATGATTCATTGCGTTCGAGAATAATGTCACTTCTTTTCTCTCTTTCAATTCTCTTTGTGATTTTGCTGTCTTGGTAAATGCATGCTTGTTATATAACAGATGGTGATATATGTTATACTGTATGTATTCATATAAATGATGTATTGTCACTGTCAGCCAGTACAGATGAATGAGTGGATAAACAGAATCAATGGAAAAAAGAAGAAGGGAATTTTGAGGCGAACACAGTGATAAAACTGAATGTTACTACAAAGCCTGCTCACTAACAAATTGCCTAAATATCCTAAAAACGCTTTTGTTGCACTGCATAGTTTTACATTATGTTATGTTATGTAAGGAATAATGTATAGGCAGCTGGTTGTTATCAGAGAAATAAGCCACGACAGCGTGATCACGATAACAACTGGCTGCCTTTGCATTATCCCACTTATTACACAGCTATTAAAGGGATAGTTCGGCCAAAGATGATATTAAACCCATGATTTACTCACCCCAAAGCCTTCCGAGGTGCATATGTCCATCATTTTTCAGACAAACACATTTTCAGTTATTTTAGAAAATGTTTTAGATCTTTTAGTTAATCAAATGTGAAGTTATGGGGTCCACGTCCTTCAAGTCCAAAAAATGTCCATCTATCCTTCACAAAATAAATCCAAACGGCTCCACGATGATAAACAAAGGCCTTCTGAGGGTAATCCGCGCGGTTTTGTTGTAGAAATATCCTCATTTAAAACTTTATAAATGAAACTAGCTCACAGGGGGGGGGGGGGTCTGTGCTGCTGCTCTGTGCCCCCGCCCTCCGAATTTGTCATACGTCACTAAGAAAAGTGCATACACTACGCTAATACTCTCTCCTGAATACAGAGAAGTCTAAGATGGCGGTGCCACCGGAAGCTAGTAATTTCGTTTATAAAGTTTAAAATATGGATATTTCTACAACAACACTGCGCAGATTACCCTCAGAAGCCCTTTGTTTATCATCCTGGAGCCGTTTGGATTTCTTTGGGAAAGGATATATGCAGCAGAAAGATATAAGACATTTTCTAAAATAACTGAAAATGTGTTCGTCTGAAAAATGAGGGACATATGCATCTCGGACGGCTTCAGGGTGAGTAAATTATGGGTTTAATTTCATTTTTGGCCGAACTATCCCTTTAACCTCACAAGTAAGGTAAGGAGCTTTAAATATTGATATTAAAAATTATTAGCTCTTTTTATGGAATGGAGACCTTCTGCGAGGAAAACCAGTTTATTTTCAGTTTTAAGATGTTGTAAAAAAAAATTAGTGCTGGGCAAAGATTAATCCCGATTAATCGCATACAAAATAAAAGAGATTTTTTGCATGTGCAAACAAATATATGTGTGTGTAATTATTATGTATATATATAAATACACACACATTCATGTATGTATTTAAGAAACATTTACATGTGTATATATTTATTTATTTATATTTTTATATATTCTATATGATATATACATTTTTAAAAATTATATATAAATAAAAAAATTCTGAAATGAATATATGTATGTGTGTGTGGTTAAATACACATAATAATTACACACAGTACACATACATATATTATATATTATGCAAAGAATCACTTTTATTTTGTATGCAATTAATCTTTGCCCAGCACTAGTAAAAATATTATGTCATATATTTTATTAAAAGTATTATATATAAATGAATATATATATATATTCATTTTTGTTTAATATTAAACTGTACCTGTCAAAATGATTTTTCTTGAATTTAGTGTTTAAGAAAAATGTTCAAGAATTTTTGCTTACCCCATTGGCAGTTTTTTTTTTTTTTTTTTGCTTGTTTTATGCACAAAATCACTTAAATTTTATATTTTTGGTCTAAAAACTAGACTTATTTTCTTGGGTCGTTTTGCTCATCAAGAAAAAGCATCTTAATTTAAGAATTTTTTGCAGTGTAATCCCAAAACATATGCAAATTAACCATGCAGGGTGACATAAAATGTACATTATTGCGATCATGTCTATTGTAAACAGCTTTGTTTTTTTTTAAAAAAAAACAAGGAGCCGTCCTCTGTCAATTTTCTGGAATCATTTTAAAACTATTCACACATCTCTACAAGGTATGTTTTGCCAGGGCAAACACCAAAGACATAAAAGAAAATAACAGTAAAAAAGTATATTATTATAATAATAATACAAATATCTTTGTTTACTTCCAAACATATAGGCTCATTTGTCAACTTCAAACAACTGGTAAAGGCTATTACTCAAACTCAAAGTCTTAGAACAAGGTAAGACATTTTCAAAAAAAAAAAAGCTGCACAAAACTAACCCTGCCTATTTTACAATGCAGAGCTTCAAATGAAGATAAGGGGCCTGCTGAATTTAAACAAACTGAAAGTAAGACATTCAAGCTGCACACAGACATCCATGAATAACTTTCCTACTGACCTCACTCAGTCTGTGTGGCCTAAACAATTTCTCTCCGGGGTATATTTTGAAGGTTAATCTAAAGGGGCTGGATAGGGGTACGGGCTTGTTCTTGAAGACATGGACGCATACAGAAAACAGGCCGGCGGGAAGGACAGACCATCTGCTGGGAGGCGTCCGAGATTCATTAAATGCCTGTTGGGTGGGTTCTCTTACCCTGTGTGTGTTTGACAGAAAGAGTTTGATGGTGTTTGAATAGCAAATGGCCCGTGTAGCGTTGCACTCACATGGAAAATTGCATCTGGACATTTGCATAATTTTTCTTGCTCATTCCATAAATTAAAAGCCTGTAAATTCTTTTATTTCAATTCTAGTGTTCAAGAACACGCATTTCACCTGGCAATAACAAGCGCTTACATCTAAATGGACCACCCCATCCCTTCTCCAAATAGCCCATTTCAAAACTAAAATGACTTTAATACTAAGCAGCTGCAAGTTGGCGCTGCACTGAACAAACATTCAGGCATTCATTTTTAATGTCTAACATCAACTACATGCCTAACAACTAAAACTGGATGAATGGTACAGTATGATTCCTAAATAATATAACACTTCCTAGCGATCTCACTGAAAGAGACAGGCGACACACAGCAACAAAGTCGCACATTCCTGCGTGCACGCTGCCAGCGACATGTAACTGTCCACAAACAAGCAACTGTCCTCCCAATATCTGATGAAAGACAAATTATGTGAACTCCATTTCTTCACTCCAATTGGTAGTCACTCCTGAAAGTCGCTCTTTATATGCATAAAGTTAAACTTTTTAAATTTGTCACGTAGCTGTACTGTCGCCAAAGGTCACTGTCGCTCGTGTTGTCAGAAACCGGCAAGCTAAAATGAATGAGAATGCGGTGCTCAGCGGTTAGTAGTCACTTGCAGTGTGCACGCGGCTTCACAGTACCGTGTCGTGGACAAGTTGCCACCAGGTCGCAAGAACATCTTGAAAAAATGCATATAATAGCTACGTAATAGCTTAATCAGGTGTTTTGTCCTTTAAGAGCCGACTTCAAATAACATTAATCATTTCCACTTTCATACCGGGCCACCCTCTCTTTCTCTACAGAATTATCCAGCGATCATGCACTATAAAACAAGCAATTTAAATCTAAACTTAAGACATTCTTCTTTAACAAAGCATTCACATAGAATGTCCAGTAAATGTACTTTTCCCCCAGTAGTTATTTTGTCTAGAACAAAGCACTCACATACCTCATATGGGTAATATACTATTGCCGCAATAGTTAGCCTGGAACCGAGCTGACTTAAACCACTATAATGTATGACACTTGCATTACATGCGAACGGCCCCTACGCTAATAGAATTCTGTTTTTGTCTCCCTGTCTCGTCCTCGACCCAGAGGACAATGAGACAAACAGACCCAGTTCCTGCTGCTGTGAAGGTCATCGTACCACTGATCTTATGGCTGTCCTTCAACGTGATGCCCAGCTGATGCGTGACCAACGACCACCGGCTGAACCAGTTTAATCCGCTTCCCCGCTTCCTATCCCTACCGTGTCTATAAATATAAATATATATTAATTTCTCCCAAGGGTTTTTGTCCTTCTAGTAGTTTTTCCCACCGGGTTTTTCCTAGGGGGTTTTTCGTCCCAGGGAGAGTCAGACAACTTTGGCTTAACTTAGCACTATACTGTACACGTTACATTATTAATCCGCTCGCTTGTACGGTTTATTCTTAGCCGCTATATTCTACTCCTTATACTATCTATTGTTTTTCTGTGTTCTCCTCTACATCTACTCATGTAAAGCTGCTTTGCAACAATTAACAATTGTGAAAAGTGCTATATAAATAAAATTGAATTGAATAATATGATAAAAATAAACTCTTTTACTGCAGTAACCATATTTTAAAGGGTACACTTTTAACGTAGGGTTGAAAGAAACATAAATATTTTGTCCTGTGTCAATCATCATTAAAAAGCATATAAACAGGAGTCTCCGTGCCTCCATGTGGAGTAAAAATGGTTGGGGACCCCGTCCTAGAAATTACCTCACGACCCTGGTGTCATGCATCATGCTCCGCTACTGTAAAAAAAATACTAGAACAGTGGTCTCCAACATTGTGCCCGCGGGCACCAGGTTGCCCACACAGAGTCTGTGACAAGAAAACGCTTTTCCGGCAATCCGTAATTCCGCTATTATCCATCAGGTGGCGCTCTTATCCAACTTGAAGTTTTTCAGCACTGAAGTATTCCCTGAGGGCAAACCGTTCAAACTCTGTGTATTTTTTGAGAATCACTCTAAATCTGTTAAGGGCGCTCGATGCAAAGTTCGTCAAAACATGTATGTAGCCTATCGTGTGTGGTTCGTCGTGTTCTGCGCGTCAAGTTATCCTATGTGCATCACGTGTCTTGTCAAAATAAGTGCCTGCTGCAGACGCGTATATGAAGGGTATATGATAAAAGAGATGCTCGCGTAATCAAAGTTTACTGTTAAGGGAGTGTCTTGTGTGTATTTCGTGAACGTAAGCGTCTTTTCATTATAAACGGTTTTGACGTGTGTGCACCTGGCACTTATTTTGACAAAAAACATGATGCACATGGTTCACATGACGCGACAAACACATATTTTGAAAACAAAATCAACATACATGACACTCCAAACTAGGGCTGTGCAAAAAATCGACTGCGATTATCATGCGCGTGTCATCAGTAAAGCCGGTTCCGTGATTAGAAGTAAATCGCCATCAGCTGCTTTCAAATGGCGCAGCATTTATTACACAGACCCGTAGTTCACCGAGAAGCTAGGCAAAATCGCATAGAAAATCGGAATCGATTTTCCTCGATTATGAACCCGATTTTGCCTAGCTTCTCGGTGAACTACGGGTCTGTTTAATAAATGCCGCTCCATCTGAAAGCAGCTGATGGCGATTCAATACTAATCACCGAACCGGCTTTACTGATGACACGCGCATGATAATCGCAGTCGATTTTTTGCACAGCCCTACTCCAAACACATATTTTGAATTTGTGTCCCTCAGATGAGCGGTCACGAGCTGCCACTGGTTAATAGCCTCAATTTGAATATTTATTTATTACATATCTTTATATTAGCTTGGCTTTTTATAAATGTTAACATTTTAAATACAATAAATTAAAATCAACATATAAAACAAAATGTTTTAAGTAGACTATATCAAAAATAGCCTCCAGATTGTTTTATCCATTGTGGTAGCTCACAAAAAGGTTGGAGACCTCTATACTAAAACATCATCAGCACTGCCAGTGCCAGCTAACTAAGATTACTTGCTTTTCGACAGACGAGTGGATGACAGAACATGTAAGGACGACAAGCTTCATTCGCAGAGATCTAATTGGAAGGGAGACACACTGGAACACTAGTTGTATTGCATTTACATCTGAAGAACAACCAGATACCAAATCTATGTCAACAGGATCTATGTAAATGGATCTATGTGTTTGAAGTAAATGGTAGATAGGGGAGCGTCCGGGGGCAACATGTTCTCGTAGATGGATTCTAACAGCATAATTTTCTCTGACTGAGATGAGGGCCACAGTCAGGACACCGTGTGTCAGATAGCTGCATCACACCCTGTTGCTCTTAATAGTATGAATCTTTCAATGGAAACCATTAAAGTTTCATTCTGGAAAGGCTCGTTCCTCTCGCACATCACAAGTCATCAGCTGGGTCTACATCACAAGTATTTACAATAACACTGCAAAAATTACTTTCTTATTTAGTATTTTACCTTGTTTTCAGTAGAAATATCTAAAAATTATTAAATTATAGTGCTTTTTCTTGATGAGCAAAATTATCCTAACAAAATAAGTCTAGTTTTTAGACAAAAACTATACAATTTAAGTGAATTTGTGCTTAACACAAGCAAAAATATTGGCAATGGGGTGAAAAAAAAAATCTTGAAATAAGTTTTCTTAATCACATAATTCAAGCTAAATTTTCTCACCCCATTGTTTTAAGCACAAATTCACTTAAATTGTATAGCTTTGTGTAAAAACTAGACTTATTTTTTATATAATACATCTTAATTTAAGAATTTTTAGATATTTATACTGAAAACAAGACAAAAAATTGTAAGAAAGTAATTTTTGCAGTGAACAAAAATAAGACCCTCCTAAAAACATTTGTGTTGATGACATTTGCAATTTTGACATGGACCACCTTCATATTTAAACATTATCATACTTTGTATGAAAATAGAATAACTTTAGCAAAACACATTCAAAGCAAAGGCAAAAAAAATTATTTTCAAGAAAAAAAATTCTTCATATTTGTGTCTTGTTTTCAGTAAAAATATCTAAAAATTCTTAAATTAAAATATTACAAGTAAGAGATTTTGTTCATAAAACATGCAAAAAAATTTTTTTGATATTTTTACTGAAAACAAGACAAAAATACTAAGATATTTTTCCAATAAATTTTTTTTTTTTGCAGTGTACTATTCGTAAAAAAATATGATTGCTTTACTAACATGGACAGATCAAGCACACAGAATAAATATTGACTGTTTAAATAAGTTAGACATTTTATATTTTTGTGTTTGTTAATATTGCATAGGTCTATATGTGATACAGATCTGTTGTGGGAAATCTTTCATTACTGTTTAAAAAGCATCTCAGAGACATCTTGAAGCTGCTTGATAAAGTGACAAATTGTGAATTTGAGATATTATTTGGGGTTTTTTAGTCACAACACAATTTGCATTTGTGTTATTTATTTTTTAGTTCATAAAGTGTAATATTATTCTAAAACGTGAAAAAAATGCAAGTGACCCCAAACTTTACGGTAAGTCCGACTGGTGTGGGCTATGACTCAAGCAAGTGGAAAAGTGAATCTGTCTGGTTTATATTATTAGTCATTATGATGTTTCTTGCCACTGATATTAAAAGACATATAAACAGTGGGCACAAAACTCTCCACTCTCTCACTCCACAGCTTTATGTCTCGTCACGCTGTTCTGACAGTCTTTAGTATGACTAACGCTCTTATTATCCTAAAGTTAAAAATAACCCCATAAATCATACCATACCTGAATGACAATAACCCGTATGCTTTTTTAAAGATGACCACACCGCCATCTTGTGGTCACCGCTGCACCTACACACCCACTCACTCGGGTGCATATAAATATACATTTATACATAAACCACACACAGCTATAAAGTACACAGAAGAATAAAGTGGATATATTAAGTGCCACGTTTGCAGAAAAGCCCTCAATAATCCATCAAAGTCAGCGCACATGTGCGGCTCTTGTACCTCAGTGGTTTACGGAGCTGATCTGCTGTCAGTCAAAATGATACAGCAGTACAATGCGGTAAACACATCCTCCCCGCTGTAATTACATATGTCCGGCTCAGACTACACCGTATAATGGATAGCCTGTTTAAAGATTCAAGTGCACAGACACTCACATCCGACAGATAAAGTGAGCAACAGTAAGATTTATACATTACATCAAACACAATTTTACATAATAAAATGTAATATTTTTCTTAAGACATTTGGCCATTAAAACAATGCGCATCTCTGATATAAAAAAATGAAATGCATTACATGATTGACAATTCATATAGTTACATGTATGCATTTGGCAGACATCCCATGTACATTTACACATTTGGCAAAGATGCTTTTATCCAAAGTGACTTACAAGGCAAAGTTATCAATTTTTATCAGCAAGTGTGTTCCCTGGGAATCAAATCCACAAACTTTGTGCTGCTTGGCAAAAGTGAGCTACAGGAAAATTGAGTATAGCATAGTGACAACAGTATAACAGTGACATCAAAGACCACTTTTACTTTTCTAAATAAAATCACAGCTCCTGTTTATTACTAACATTCAGGCACACAGATGTGCTGACATACATAACGCCAACTTGTAGAAATGTGACTTCTCTACAAATGGGCAGAAATTATGCACTGAAATCCCATTTACATTATTAATGACATTAATCTTCGCTTCTGGTGTGAGACCACCATCACACTGTAGCTATATACTGTTGTCACACCTCTTCTTTTGATCATTCAGTATGCACAAATTTGGTTATTTACAGGAGCATAAACCAAACATGAGACATCTGTCAGCAGCAGTTTACTTACAGTTAAAGAGCATAGGAGAAGCACACTTAAATGGTACCTATTATGGCCTTTTTACAAGATGTAAGGTGTGCCCAGAATGTGTCTGTGAAGTTTCAGCTCAAAATACCCCATAGATAATCTATTATAGCATGTCCAAAATGACCTTATTTGGGTGGGAGCTGTTTTAATGTCTGTACCTTTAAATGCAAATGAGCTACAGCTCCTCACTTCCTTACAAACAGACAATGAGTGCTTTCAGTTTAGATCTGATTAATGCAGTTTGAGACAATAGTATCTATTGGACAGAGTACAACTCGCTGAGTGGTAATGCAGGACTGTAAGTGGGCGGGGCTTTGTCAGTATGACCTCACATTGATAAGAGAATTAAAACGGCACGTCTAATGAGACTGCTTTGGTTTAATAAGGATTAAAAAAGAAGGAGAGGGTGCATTTTTCACACACTGCCAAACACACATTTTGGATTTTGCATAATAGGTGCCCTTTAACATGTGAAATTGTTTATTGAGCTACTATGGCAACTAGAGGTCTTCTTGGGTCCAAAGAAATATACCCCGACCCAAAATGACCCGAGTCACTTTTTACCTGATGTGCATAATTCTTTTTTTTAAGAAAGTCCCGACCCGAGACAAACCAGAGTAAATTAGACCCGAGTCCGACCCACTTGCAATTTCATTGCTTTTCAGTCAGACAGAAAGAAACCCTGGTGGTGACCTCTCATGCAATTTGGCCCACTGCTCCATTTATTTTTGTTATCTGACAATGACACCAACGTAAACGGTTAAATATGCATTTAAAATTGATTGACAGGTCTGGCTCAACGAAAATTAACCCAACGCCAGCCAGACGAGCTTGAAAGCGCAATTGGCAAACAAAGGAGGGGTTGCAAAGAGACTCGATGCACCCACGTGAGATAGTTCAGGTCGTCTCTGGTACGTTCGGCAGAAACACATCCCTTTTAAATTACTCAAGACCGAATACAGCTAATATTATACCCGATCCGTGTCCGAGGCACACGTAAACTTTTAGACACGAACCGCTCGGGTCTCAGGTTTTCAGATCTAAGTGGACCCCTAATGTCAACCACTGTAAGTTCAGGAGTGACTCATGGACAAAACAGTGATTTTTAAAGGACAATTTTGGTATTTTAGACTTAAAGCCCTGTTTTCAGATTGTTTATGGTGAAATAGAATGGTTTTGACTGAAATTTCAACATTTGCGGCTGCCCTGAGAATTTTCGCGTGTTTGTGTTTCATCTCACACCTCTACAATGGGTTTAATGGTGCACTGGAACAATCCTTCCTAAAATGCATTAAACTTACGTTTACAAAGACGTGAAACTCACCGAGTGGTCAGGGGTTTTCACTGATATGCTCACACAAAAATCGCTGCAAAAGATGCTTTCCAACAGCTGTTTTAGCATTCGTTGTTAACTTGTGGACCTATTTTTCCAAACGCCTCACACCCGTACATTCTTCCGCTTAGAGCTTGAATAATAGACACTCCAGCCCAGGTGGTGGCGCTAATCCGCCATTGCCAATTGCAAGAATAGAAACAAAGTTCCCGGCGCGGAGTAATACCGTACCTCACAGCACATCTAATACTAGTCAATGGAGTTGGTAAAAACTACGATAAAACCTGTTGGAATGCGTCTTTTGCAGCGATTTTTGTGTGAGCATACCAGTGAACACCCCTGACCACTCGGTGAGTTTCACGTCTTTGTAAACGAAAGTTTAATGCATTTTAGGAAGGATTGTTCCAGTGCACCATTAAACCCATTGTAGAGGTGTGAGCTGAAACACAAACACGCGAAAATTCTCAGGGCAGCCGGAAATGTCGAAATTTCAGTAAAAACCATTCTATTTCACCATAAACAATCTGAAAACAGGGCTTTAAGTCTAAAATACCGAAATTGTCCTTTAAAGGATTTCCTCCAGCATTTATAAGTGGATGTCACTCCAAAACTTTGCACTGTATACGTGGCCAAAAACTCACAAGCGCTTATGTATAATGGTATTAGGTAATGAGATCGTGGAAAAAAAACATGTCTGGAATTCTTCATATTGGAAAGCTTCGAGATTATATTACTAGCATGCATATTCCATGAAATTAATTTGACATATCCATCATCTAACAGTGCAACAAGGTACTAAACCTGAATAAATATTTCCATTTTGCTTTGCTCATCAAACAAGAAAAAACACAGAGTTTTCCCATGGAGTTAAGCACAGTAAACCTGTCTAATGTCTGTAGCCTGTGTGCTACTTTTCCATCAATCTTAAGTTTGGCCACCACTTTAACTTAGAGTCTCATTGCCAGTCCTGTACCAACTTCACACGGTTCCTCTGCCCATCTTCTAACAAAGCCACCCAAATAATTTCCAAGGTAACGCATACAACAACCCCATGTTTGTTGAAATATGAAGGCAATCTGGATCCAGCTTCAAGATATTATCCACTCTTTTCCTCAACAGTGTAAATAGCTTTCTTCCACCCACCATTTAGACTGTGAACTCACTGATAAATTGTCACATACTGGTAAAGTGTAGGTGCTGCCATTCACACTAGATACACAAGCCAGCATCTCCACGGGCCTGTTAAACAGATAAATTATTCTCAAAGGTCCATGGAGATTATTCATCAGAGACATGACCGGTCGGTTATAATGAGGACACACCGTTCTGCTCTCACCCAAGTCAGAAATGAACAGGGGTTGGGAGAAATGCCCCAGATATTAAAAATGCCCACATAGTGAGTTTATCTAACACAGGGGCTGGCCAATTAATCAAAATGTATTCTAGCAAAAGATTTATTGTGTTATTTCTAAAACATTACACACAGTTATGTTGATACTGTATTTTTTATTACTTTATAACAGGTTTTCCCAAACTGGGGTTCTGGGAATATTTATATTTTATGATTTAATTGTAACTCGAACCCCATGTTCTTGAGTTACAATTAAATCATAAAATGTAAATAAATAATTTTAAAATTAAAAATCTAAATAAAAAGATAAATTTTATCGGTTATACTACGTGACTATAACACAACACTACAATATATTGTCAGGAATGGCAAGACAGATGAACCCAGGTGCAGACACGGATAGAACACTGAACGATTTATTGGCCAAAACAAGAAACCTAAAACCCACGAGGGGTAAAACAAGATAATATACACAGGACCGGATGAACACTGAACTGGACTATATGACATTAAACTAGACTTGACTGACTAAACACTAACAACATACAATGAACAGACAATAAACTTGGCTTACTCAATATTGAAACAAACAGCAAACAGATAAGGATAACACAGTACGATCGCAGACAGAACACTGGGCACAAAGACTTTTAATAGGGACGAAATAAATTACAGACACCTGTAAAGAATCACAAGTAAGGGACTGGGGAAAAAGTGACGAGACGCAGGAAATGCGTGGTCAGAATAAACCAATACTAAAACCACGCATCTCCCACATAAAACATGGTACTGTCAGAACCCTGTCACAAAGACTAGATATAATTCAAGACAAGATTCTGACAGGATCCTGACATATATCAGAAAACTGAAAAATCATGGAAAATGGACAGACACATTTTATGTACCAATAAAAGAAAATTAAAGTTTAATAACAAGTATTGATAACAATAATAACTTCGTATGAAATTAGTATATTTGTTTATATGTTTATTATTAGGCTACTATTATTGCTAATATATTCATATTTGTCATTTCATATTAATTGAATGTATTATTATTATTATTATTATTGTTATTATTAATATTATTGCTATTATCACCCTACTCATCCATTTTTTTTATAAACTCTGATTATGCCTGTTGTACTTTCCCACATGCTTCTTTGTTCATATACCTGTATTTCCACTCTCACACCCAGTTACATTTACATTTACAGTTACACACACACACACACACACACACACACACACACACACACACACACACACACACATTCTGGTTTCCATGTTTTGTGGGGACATTCCATAGACGTAATGCATTTTATACCATACAAACTGTATATTCTATTCCCCTTACCTGCCCCATTCCCTAACCCCAACCATCACAAAAACCTTTCTTGTACCTTAGATTTTCAATAAACATAATCTTGTTTAATTTATAAGCTTGTTTCCTCATGGGGACATCAAAATGTCCCCACAAGGTCACAAAAACACTGGTATTCCTATCTTTGTGGGGACAATTGGTCCCCACAACGTGATAATTACCAGGTACACACACACACACACACACACACATACACAAATTTTACTGGCTGTAATGTATGTTTGTATTTTGCATTTAATTTCTCATCTGTAAATATTGTAATTGTACGGAAGCCGAGAGAGGATCACAACTTCATTTCTCGTTATCTTGAGATAACAAAAGTTGTTTTCTCGTGAGCTTGACATAACAAAAGTTGTATTCTTGAGATGTGATTAAAGCTTACGTGTTCTCGACAGAACGTGTTGTTTAGTTTGTAAACAGCAAAAGCATATTTTGCTAAATTAGCATGGATGAACAAATGAGATTTTATTTGGATCAGAGATTCGCTCAAGCTGGAATAGATTTGTCAATAATTACAATTTTACAGTGGTGAATTTAGGGACCGTCTTTAAGTTACAAAACCAACGTGTTTATGTGGTTGTCAGCTATAATGCACACTTTTTAGATTTTTGATATTTATTTAAATAAACTGTTAAATATTGAAGATAGAAACGTGTACAGTATTACTTTAGAGATGGTCCCTAATTTCACGAACATGAACCGTCCAACTTTATTTATTTATTTAGTCTATTGGCTACACATTAGTTACACGTGTGGTAACGGCAAAGACCCCAACTCATGCATTAGCAGTCCATTTCAAAATACACTAAATATTATGGACAGGAAATTAAATATAACATTTGGATTATCATGTCAGGATAAAGAAAAAACAACTTTTGTTTTCTCGAGATCATGGAGAAAATTAAGTCGTGATCTCGAGAAAACAACTTTTGTTATCTCGAGATAACAAGAAATTAAGTCGTGATCCCAGAAAAACAACTTTTGTTATCTCGAGATCACGAGAAATTAAGTTGTGATCACGAGAAAACAACCAAGCAAAAATAATAATAGTGAATGTCCTCTCTCGGCTTCCGTATATTTGTCTGTTTGCAAAATAAAAAATAAAAAATAATAAAATTATGAAAAATACTACTGATAAAAACTTTTAAACAGTTGAAAAATAAATGTTTTAAGACAATTTAAATCAAGGGGGTTCAGCTGACAAAAACATTTAAAAACCCCTGCTTTAACAACCTTGAAAAAAGTGTTTTAGCGCATTTTATCTTAAGAAACAGAAGTTACAGTACAGTTGATGTCAGGTTAATTGTTGGTCAGAAATTTTTTTGTAATTGAGATTTTATAACAATGATTTTAGAGATATCATTCTTTCCCTATTAAAGTAGATGAGACTTTAGTCTAGCATGACTTGAAAAACTGCCCAGTGGCGTTGCAAACATGATCGCCTAGTGGTGTGACTTTCCTCAAGGACAAAAAAATCTATACAGTTTTTACTGCAGTTATGAAAATGATGTGGCTGAATCTCAGGCCCAGAATCCTTAAGGTTGCGGGTTCGATCCCTGCAAAGGGCACATGATCTGTCATTACTGTTGTCTTTAAAAAATTCTGCTTTGTTTACTAAATTGCTACTTCCCATAAAAAATAAATAAAACAACCTCCTTTAGAGCAGACTGTGCACATGTCATATACAATCTGTTGGTTTAGGTTAAAGTCTGACTTGAGTAGTCTTGATCTCATGTCCACAACTATTTACATTTTCATTCATGGCTTTGCCAGACATACAGTGCAAGGCATACAATGCCAGACATACAGTCCCAAAAATACAGTGCCAGACATACAGTGCAATCCAGCATATATTTCTCAGCATTTCCTGAAATCAGACCCATAACTTTTATGCTTAGTGAGCTACATGAACACCAATACCTCTCTCACCCAAACATTCCTGTCACATCACTTTCCTATAATAAAAATGGCAAAAATGCCACAAGAACTGACAAGCCAGGCCTCCGAGTCTAATGCTAACTCAGGGTGCATTACTGTCAGAGCTGTTTACGCCCGCACAGCCAAACGTGTGTCATTTCAAGGCAGAGTAAAAACACAGGGGGATTTTCTCCTATGCCCAGAAGGTCTTACCTTGACTGCTGTTGCTGGTAAGAGGAAGAAGAGGAGGGGGAGCGACGCTGACACTCGCCGTGGGCACCTCTCCATTATTCAACTGCTTGACCCTCTTAAGGTGAGACTTGCCATTAAAGTGGACCTGGGCCTGCGCAGCCGAGTGTATCTGGATGTTGCATACTTCGCAGAGAGAGTAGAGTAGTTTCTTCTTCTCTTGTTGCAGCTGCATGTCTGTGCTGCTGACATAACCAGGTTCCTTTACCTCCACGCAGCCAGGTAGGAAGCACAACTGTCCGTTTTCGACCAGCTGGGTGGGGCTCAAGGGGGTCTTCATACCTGCGGGAAAGCAAAGAGATGAGGGTTATAGGAAAGTGTTTAATCCAAATCCAGATGGCACTCCGGTGACTCACAGTCTGAATTCAGCATAACCCCCCAAAGAGCTTTTGAAAACAGGTGGGGAGAGTTTACATCCCAAAACCGCAGAGGTACAGGCTGTATATAAGACGCGTGTGATCGCGGATGTCTGGAGCGCTTGTGTGGGCTACACGGGTGGCTGAATGTTCTGTCCGCTGACTCCTCCCCTCACATGCTAAAGCCAAGCTTCCCCACTTGTGGAGCGGGCACTGAGCTGCGGACTGACCTCCTGTGCCCATCTGTTGCCTTTTCAAAGAGACCCGACTCGCATGCCTTGAGCCCATGGGTCTTACGTAAATTGACCAGGATGGCGTCAGCTTGATGCATGCTTATAAATGATTAAAAAAACCATTATAAAGAAACAAGTAAGTTAAATAAAAGGGCAGTTTGTGAAGCAAACTTAACTAAAACTAGTAATTTATTTATTTAATTGAAAAGATAATTTATTTAATTTATACATGTAGCAGGAGCTTTTATCCAAACAGTACAGTCTGAACCCGGCATAAACGAAACTGAACTGAATTTGAAAACAAAACACAAAGAGAGATGAAGACAATTTCCATGTTCACCACCCCAGGGAGGCACGTGAAGCTACCAGGGTTTAATTTCTGTCAGCGACAGCAGACGCCAACCTCTATTGTGTGTTTGGGATCTGTAAAAGCGAATAAATTTCCTTAAAGCTGTGTGCAACCCATCCTGACCTCTCAAGCACTACAACTGAATACAGCATAATGGTACAAAGAGCAACGGTGCGCTCTGGGAAACAGAGACTTATATGATCTTTTTAATCGGAAAATTGCAGAAACTGCATATCTAGTCAGCTCTAATGCTACGGCTGAATGATATGAGATAAAAGAGCATAAACATGTCAACTGAGTCAGCAGCATCTCTGCTTTGGTTGTAACATCCATCACTGTGCTTGCAAACGCGTGTGTATATGTGATTATGAGAGAGTAAGAATCTTGCTAAACCCACAAGTTGGGTAAATCTAATAAGAAGTCACATTTCACTCCAAAATCCAAAGATAAAGAATTGTATTTTGCCTGAGGAATATTAAGACTTTTGGTCCATTATGATATCGTTTTATTTTAGGTGAAATACTGTATGACCTGTACATGTTCTTGGTTAACTCCATAGTTCTCCGTCGGACCTACACCATACCCTCAACGCGTTAAGGCCGAAGAATAGTAAATTTTGTGTACACAAGGATCTGCGTACAGTGCACATTATTTATTATAAAAACTGATTATTTTTTCTGCAAAATGCTGTCCGAGTTGCATATGTCCATCGTTTTTCAGACAAACACATTTTCAGATATTATTCAAATCTTTCAGTTGATTAAATGTGAAGTTACGGGGTCCATGTCCTTCAAGTCCAAAAAAAGTGTGTCCATCCTTCACAAAATAAATCCAAACGGCTCCAGGATGATAAACAAAGGCCTTCTGAGGGAAATCCGCGTGGTGTTGTTGTAGAAATATCCATATTTAAAACTTTATTAACGAAAATAACTCGCTTCCGGTAACGCCGCCATCTCAGTCGCGTCCGTATTCAAGATCAGAGCTTTACGCAGCGTACGGAGGTTTCTCTGCTGCTGCTCTGTGCCCCCGCCTTTTTGAAATTTTGGTCAAAACATGTTTATTATTATGTTATCATGTTTTTATTGTGTTTTATTGTGCTACTTAGCATAATATTTTTAATTAAAAGAAATCAACTGCAGTTTGAATATTATTTGGAACGCACAATCAAAAAACAAGATTTTTACAAATGTATATCGTTATCTCGTTTTGGAACAAAACTCTTTATTTATTTCTACTTTTTGCTATTTTATAAAAATCTATTATATTGCATACAGAGCAGTACAATATATAAAAAACTTAACTATATGTTGTTATTACAAAAGTACAGTACATTAGCAGCATGTGAATGTAAAAGATTGATATACAGAGTCTATGCGTTTATCCAGTGTGTCCAGTAATCCTCTGACAGCATCTCAGTAATCTCTGTTGGCAGCTGTAAACTCTAATCCCTACAGATAAACTTCCACCAACTTCTCTTGCCTCTCGGCCCATTCGGCTATCTGCGGTTCCTTACCGCGTTCTCGTGAATCGCTTGTATTCAAAGAAAGAAAAACTGTAAGTGGAAATCCCTGATGTTAATCACTTTCTTTCAATGTTGTGAATCTATTTCTCTAACCCCCTGCTATTACTTAAGCTCGAGCTTTGCTCTACTTTGCGGTAAAAATGAGGCCAGTGAGAAAAGCTGCAGTGGTTTTGGTGACCTGTATACGCAGGCGGGTTTCCAGATATGCTGTGCGGTCTGTGTTTTGGGGTTTGGAGAAAGTAAATCAACTGTGATGGTCGATTCCTGGTTGTTCACAGTCGCATCTGTTCGCTTAGTGGTTAAATAATGAACCTGCCGGGGTCTCCACTTTCCCCCAGTGTAATCTCACACTCTTTTGGGTCACATCAATATGCAAGTCCTTCTCAGTTCATGTTCAGAATGAATTACTAGCTTACTATTTATTAAAAAACGCATAACATACTGTATACTGCTTGCTATTTGTATAAGCCACAGGAACTCCTTTTACTGAACTAAATCAGTTATGTCATACTTTATACAGAAGTTACAAAAGCTACTGTAGCACTCATATGGTCTCCTGTGGGTTTAAATTATAATTATTAAAACCTTCATTATGTAAAATGAACAAAGAAAACCTTCTCAGGATACAGCAAAATGTTCTTTGAAGGAAAATTACATTGACATCTACATAAACAGCAGTTCAATGCCAGTTCATTTTCAATTGGTGTGCAGCCAGGAACATTTTTCTATTGCTCAGATTTTTTATTGTTCAACCTCTATGAGGTGAAGTAATGGAGCTCTTATGTTTATGTAAATTATAAACAGTTTCAGTTGTTTCTATTAAATGTCCTTGGGAGGAAAAAATTGAAGAAACTGAGACAATTTGCTGTTGTTTAGATCATTTGGTTTAAGAGAAATGTTTAAGTTTATGGGCCTTATTTTAATGATCTGAAACGCAAGTGTGAAGCGCAAAACGCAAGTGACTTTGTGGGCGGATCTTGGGCGCTGTTGCTATTTTCCCGGTGGGAGAAATAAGTATTGCGCCAGGCGCAAATCAATAAGGGGTTGGTCTGAAGTAGGTTCATTATTCATAGGTGTGGTTTGGGCGTAACCTCAAATAAACCAATCAGAACGCTATCCAACATTCCCTTTAAAGGCGCTCTAAGCGAATAATGTGCGACGTCACTTCCTGTTGATGTTTGAACTGTTTTCAAACAGACAGAGCGTAGCTAACTCCTCCCCCTCCCCCTCCCTTCCGTGCTTTCATGAACGCGCCCAACCCCCACCCCCAAATCCTTCTTGTCGTTTATTGGCTGGAATACTTTGTTTAGTTTTGTGCTGGCTAGGTTTGGCCATTTGTTGATATGGCCGTTTGTGAAGCCTGGGCTGTCTACAGAGATCGCGTTTTTTTACAGTTTGATCAGGAGACAGGCAGCAAGCAGATAGTGAGGAGATGTTTCCGGTATGTAACAAAAAATGTTTTATGGTCTAAAACGCTTCAATTCGCTTAGAGCACCTTTAAACGCAAGGGCGCAAGTTCCATGGCGAGTTGCTATTATTATGACGGATTTACCAGGCGCACACCAGGAGCGGTTCACAGCCGAGGAGACCGACGTTCTTGTAAGAGCAGTCAAAGACAGAGAAGTTGTTTTGTATGGGGATGGGAGAAACCCGCCCAAATCAGCGTCGGTCAAACAGGCGTTGGAGGAAATAGCCACAATTGTCTCATCAGCTGGCATCCCCAGGACGTTGCGCCAAGCGCTACAATGATGTCAGGAGACGGGGGAATCCCAAGCTTGCCAGCATAAATCGGGCACGCCATGTAACGGGAGGTGGATCTGCCTCTACACAGGACCTGACGCCAGCAGAGGACATCGCTGTGTCCACCCTCACCGCTGAAAGTGTTGAAGGCGATTTGGGGGCTTTGAGATCGGACCCAAGAAACGCAAGCAGTCCAACCCCAAAGTACACTTAAAAATCCAGTTCACATACATTAAGGTTTCTTATGAAAACATTTTAATTATTATTTACATAAAATAAACGTAATACAGCCACACAACAAACTTATGAAAATATTTTAATAAAACTATCACCACAATGGTCACCACAATGATTTCCCTTATCTCATGTGTTAATATTTTTTATTGTAACAATTTATGATTTGCAAAAATAACTGTTGCATCTGTGTAGATTAGATAAGCAAAGTGTGTGCGCGTTGTGCACGCTATACATTATGGTCAAGCATGCGCCCTTAAAATAGCATAATGAACAACGCGCCACTGACTTTAGACTAGTTTTATTTGGTCAGTGGCGCAATTGTTTTTTGAAACTGGAAAATAGCATCAGGGATGGTTTGCGCCGGAACACGCCTCCTTTTTTGCGTTGAACCGCCCAGGGAGCGCAAGTTCATTCCCTAGTTTGCCGACGTGCGTTTGGAGGGAAAAACCCGCTGTGCGCTGGTGCAAAATACGAATGATACATGCGTCACTGACAAAGTCAATTGCGCTGGGTGCAAGATAGGGCCCCAAAAGTCTATGTTTTTACCATCATTTCTCAAATTATCTTCTTTTGTGTTTATCAGAAAAAAAAATTCATACAGGTTTAGAACAACATGAGGATGAGTAAATGATTACAGAATTTTCATTTTAAAGTGAACTATCCCTTTAAGCTACGTATACAGAGATACTTCATGACAAGCTTTGCCCATTTAACAAGGCATCTAAATACATACATATAGGGTCCAGACATCAGGAGAATAAGAACTCAGTTCTGACTTAGCTTTGATCCAGCGGTGACCAAAAAAGTATTATTTTTGGAAAAGAAACCATCTTGTAGAAATGGACAATTCAGAAACAACAACAGGGCACAAAGCCCCCAAGGTACAAGGCTGTTTTTTAAGATTTCTAGTTTCGTTCAAGACAAAATAGCTTTTCGGTGAAAGCTGTGAAAGTCCCACTGCGGACAAAAACCCACTGTGGTTTACTGGCCACCCTGAGCGCAAGAAATGCTACCAAAACCACTGTTAAGTTGGCAAAGAAGGACAATGCAGAACGCCTGTAGTGCAACAAACTGTTTTACAGAACTGAAGGTGAATAGATTTGTTGTGAAGGATGGAGAAAAGTGGACACACACTGACTGCTCCATTCACAACGGTGATTTACAGTACCTGTGAAATTCGCCAAAAAAGAAGAAGTTCATAAATATATATGAGATGTTTTGAAACACCAAACGTCTATAGATTTTCTATACATATAACAGAAATGCTATAAATACTGTACATTTGAAGCAGATGGCAGATCAAAGCAATAGCCCAAGAACTTAAGCTATAAAACATTATGCATGTGACTAAGCAGAACTTCACAAAGCACAGACATTATTAAATTTGCTTTTCTGATTTTTCGAAGAAGTGCTTTTATATGACAAAAATAAACATTTCTTAGAGTTTTAAGATAAATCTTATCAATAACAAAGTCTTGTGATCTCTCATTTAATCCCATGTGATAAGATCTTGAAAATGTTACTTTCGTATTGATACAATCTTTACGTGTAACAATGAAACAAAGCAGTTTCTGAAAAATCATTTACAACTTTCCAATTCAAGGAAATATGGACTTAAACATTTGATTGTTTCACGGTACGGCTGACGTTGCGTAGAAACGCTAAGATGTGTATCACACAGCAATGCTTGACTGCTCATTAATCCAGGCAGGGAGCAAATGCATATTTAAGATATGACACATTGAGAGGTTTAAAACAGTGAGAACAATCATATTAGCATGACTGTGAAAGATAAGTGTGATGTTGGTAGAGATTTAATTGGTGTGTGCGTTAAAAAAAAACGTTATACCTTAAATTATATTCAACTCATCTGTGTGCTAATAATCTCACTCTCTCGCACGTGTCTCTACCCACAATGCACCTCTGCCTCCTAAAGGTCAGGTGATAATTTCTTTAAACAAATATGACATGATAAGTATCTAGCTTTGATCATGTCAGATGTATGCCTGAAGCTATACGAGACTGTTGGCTGAGGAAAGCCACGTTTCTTGTTTCAGCAAACTCCCTCTCTTATGCCTTTAAAAAAGAGAGCTGTGTGCGCCCAGGCATGTCATGTGCAATCAATGCTGAGATTTTAAAGTTAGACAAGAAGAAGTTAATAGGTGCTCACAGGTCAACAAAGTCAAGTGAAAAAGTACTTTGGGGAGATGCTTGATGTATGAAGGAAGAGAGATAAAAGAGAGAAGACAAGAGAGCCCCTTCTTCATAACACTGTTATCTACTATTGATATTCAGTATGTATTTACTACATCTTGAATACATACCTCGGGTCTTTAGTGACCCAGGGCATTATTCACTACCCTCCCCCTCGCTCATTTTTATGCTGCGTTCAGACCAGCCACGGTAGAGGCGTCAAGCACAAGTGATTTCAAATCGAATGAGGCGTTTAGTGCGACGTGGCAGATGGCGCAAATTGAGCGTTGCAGCGGGAAGCACGCGAGACGCGAGTTAAAACTTTTGAACTTTGGCGGAAAAACGAGCCACGTTAATCTAGCGGAGTCGCAGAAGCCCCTCCCATAACGCGAATTTCCGTGTGAATGTCTCGATGACTAGAATTTCACGCGCAAATATACTCAAAATGTTCAAGTGGCAAATTAGAAGCGGTAGACGCGAATTTGACGCCTCAAATATTTTTAGTATTCCTCAATCTATGTCTTATCAACAATTTAACAAGATAAAAACACAAAAATGTAATGTTTTATAATTAATTTAAAGATCCCCTAACCTAGATAATGCACTTTTAAATGTGTTTCTAGCAGAAAATGAATGGACACTGTGTGTGCAGAAACATCCTGTTTAGGGGTGGCACGGTTCACAAAACCCTCGGTTCGGTTCGTATCACGGTTCTATGGTCACGATTCTCGGTTCAGTACGGTTCTTGTTGTTATTTTTTCTTTTAATTTTTAACACTCCAAAAATGTATTATCTTATTAATGTGTTAATTATCCATAATTTAGGATACAGTATTAAAAAAAAAGTTATATAATGTAATCATGCACAAACTGAATTTGACTTTAAGCACATTATTGGGACCATCCCTGAGGAAAGCCAGATGAGATTTTGTACAGCAAGAGGGAAGACATTGATGATTTCAACATGCTTTTCATTTATTTGGCAAAAAAAGAGAATGTGTATTGCCATCTACATGAACTTTATGTGCATTTTTAGCACACAAAGATAACTTTTATTTATCAAAATGCCAACTTCAGTGTAGCTTAGATTTATCACTGAGAGGCTGCTTTAATACTGAGAGTTTATGTGGACGAGAGAGAAACATAACGTTTACACCTGTAATATTTACATCCGTCTCTTTTGTCCACTTTTGACTACTTCTGTCGCGATTACTTTGAGGGGCAATTTATGAAATAAGATCGCGCAACTTTAACACGCTAGCAAAATGAAACTACGTGGAAATCAGCCGCTTTCGTTTTATCAAGGAAAGGCTAAAAAAAGCGCTGAATACGAAAAGACGTAAAATGTGTTCAGTACCTCAGATTAGATAAATGGTCGGAGAGAAGGTGGTCTCCTGGGGCTGTTCGAACACATTCAATAGACTGCAGTTCTATCTAATTTTTTTATTTCCGCTGTCATCATAGGTAACATGAAATAAAAATGTTTTCACACACCAAACTTGATGGCGCATCCTCCAACTGCGGGCAGACTTACTTTTCTCTCCCACTTGCCATTTCTACAAGTAACATAACCTGCAGTTACTTATACTCCAAACCAGTCACCTCTTCTTTCGCGCGAAAGGGAAACACGCTATCTGAGGTCACATACAGGGCATGAGACTACATTGCGCATGCCATGAACCGTTGAACCGTGCGACACACACGCATACTTGATGTAGTTCCAAGCACACGTGAAAGTGCTCCACCCCATACTTTGCATAATGGGAGGGGAACAGCAGCTTTCTTTGTATTTAAAGAAACACACAAAAAAACAGCACATTTTTCATTGCAGCCACAAATGGCCATGTTTAACATCGTTTAATGAAAGATCTATGGTGTATTTTAAGCTAAAAACTTTACAGATACATTCTGGGGATACAAGAGACTACTTTTATATTGCTGAAAACATCTAGGTTAGCAGCCCTTTAAGGTAAAAAGTGTACAGAGTCACTAAAGACCCTAATATGTAATCATGATTGGGGAAACACTCGTGCATTTAACAACAGCGCAAATTAGGTTTGATTTACAGGGAACGAACATAATGATACAATTTAAAGCAAGAACGTCTGCCAAATGCATAGATGTAATGTAAATCTGTTCCTCAATTCTTCTTCTGGAGTATTAAGCCTGGTTACAGTTGCCAAACAATGTGCAAACTTTGCATTAAAATAAAATGTGCGATCACAGATGAAAGTAGAGTATTCTTTTTATAAAGCACCATGAATTATAAAGGAACAATCTATTTTTGTTGTGCCGTTCTGCACTGCACGTGTCCAGCGCAGACAACAGATGCATCTGAGGGAGCGAGAGATTCAGAAGAAAGCAGAAACTGTAAGAATATCTAAATATATACTCTGCGCTATCCAAACAGACTCACTCCTATGGTTTCAACAGTAAATGAGAAATTATTGAAAAACACATGTTTTAAGAATAATGGGTTGTGGCCCTTGGCAAAGACTTTGCATGAGTGACCTTTATGTAGGCAGGTGCTGCTGAATACTCCACAGGCCATATTTAAGAGCCACAGAAAATAAATGTTAATTCTTTGGCACCCTTAGATTCTATAACAGTTTGGTTTTAATTAACCGCTTTATACACATATATTGACTACTATGCCAGATTGTGGGTGTGGAATAAAAATAGCAACAGTAACTAAATGTCTGTTAACGTAAAGACCTCAGAGAAAGTGAGAGAGGGTTGAAAATAGATATGGAATGAGAAAAAATAGAGATGGATGATAGATCCTTTACTAAAACTTGCTGTTAAAATTCGTTCTTGCAAGCCATGAAAGCAATTTCTTTTTGAGCCATTCATGTCCCCACTGACTAAAGATATCATAGTCTCAGGTGAGATCTCCTGAGAAATCACACGCATCTCCCGTAAACAGAGAAATATGGGGCAAGAAGCGACCTGTGTGTTGTTGTTTTTAAAGCAACAAGCAATCTCGACCATATACACAGTGAGTGTATGAGATTTCGCTCTGCAAATCTGTTCACAAACCTGCGTATTAAACTTTAAATACATTCACTATTCACGTATTGTGTCAGGCCCGGTCAACCATGCCTGTTTTAAACTTACGGGCCATTAAGAAACCCACAGTTAAAACCTTACAGATGTAAAGTCTACAAATGTGTACAGGCTAATACCTTTCCCTGGAAGCTCTTAGTAGAAAATGAATGCGAAACTTTTCCACTCAATGTGTGTCTATCACAGGCAGGGAGGGCTTGGCACACACATGTGTAACATCTGGATGGGAAACAGTCTGTTAATGGAGGGTCGGGAGCTTACAGAAGAGTCAGGTGAGGACTGGAGAGTCTCAATTGCTAAGCTGACCACAGATGTCCTCTGCGTGCCTTTGACCAGGCCATGTGGACATTATATAGCCATTTACACTGATCCATTATATACAGGGGATAAAGTAATATTTTAAATTAGGATTTCAAAAACTCTCAAATCTGGTGGTGATTCTGGTATTTATTATATAAGATCTTCCCTACCCAGCCACAAAAAAAACATGATTTGCTATGCTAAAACTCTAGATAAATCATTATCAAATATATAGAATTATAGCATAACTAAATCATTACTTACCATGTATATTTGCAGTAAATTGATGGGTCAAAATAAAGCAATAAGTCCCAAGAAGCAGTGGGTTAACAGTGCATTTTATAACAGCTAAGGGGCGTTGTTAGGCACAACGCAAAGCGGTGTGCATTAGCTGTTATAAAATGCACTGTAACCCCACTGCTTTGCGGGACTTATTGCTTTTATAAAACGATTACTTCATATACAAAGCAGGATTTCATAAAGTAAAACACAAATAAGTTGTAATTATATTAGTACAAATATTACTCTTCCGCCAAACAAAGTAGTTCCTCAGAATCAAGAGTGGCTGCAACAGAGCGCAGTTCACAACCAACAAAGACGCAGCAAAGACACAATGAAAACATGATTTAAGACTGTGGTGTTTATTTTATAAATCAACATTCATCTAATTTAATTTATACATTAACATTTATATCATGCAACTGTTGAAGTGATGATCAAATATGCTTGGAAGCATGCACTCTTTCCCCGTCAGCGTTTTTTTTTTTTAAGTTGCCACCCAGTTTTAGTTTAATGCCTTACAGAAAATGTATCTTCTTTAAATAAACATAAAATATCAAATGAAAGAACAGACCATCCGCTTTCAAACAACAACAACAAAAACCCGTTTCATCCTACCTTCATTTGTTCTCTTATCAGTTATTATCACCTCTCAACTTTTCAGCTAAAAGCGGAGATAATTCAATTTTTGTGAAGAACTTTTGTAAGAGATCAGATTCAGAGCCATCAAAACTTTACACATCACGCTAACTCCACCACAACGCTGTTGTTTCGAGTGAAGGTGTCAGTGTTTAAGTTGGGTAAGATTGCCATCTAGTGGATAATAGCGGAAATATCAATTGAAGACATAACAACTCAGAGAACGTTTTCTCTTGTATTGAATATACAATATAAATATTTAGTACTTACATATAAGTGTGGGTGAATGAAAGGTACTTATTGTGTATGTATACTGTAACTAATATCAAACACTACTGTACTTAGAAATTGTAATTACATGGTGTGTAGTACATACAGGCTAGTGTACATTCATGACCAGCACATATAGCATGTATGCTGAACTAATGAGAAACATTACTGTACTTACGAATTCTATATACATGGTAAGTGTTTAGTACTTACAGGTCAGTGTAAGTAAATGAAAGGTACTTATAATGTACGTATATGATAAATAATAACAAACATTACTGATATGTCATTTTTGTACCGTATGCATTACCTACTGGGTACATTCACTAGTATGTCCATAGTAACTGCATGGAAACAGGACTGTAAAATAAAGTGCTGCATTTTACACAATTATTACACAGGACTTACCACCTAAGATATAGCATGGTATACATATGCCACTGTTAATTAACTAGTAAAACCATAAAATAAGATGGATTGTTGTCTATAACTTATATTGTACATTCATTTGTAAGTACAGTAGTTTTTCTTGTTAGTTACAGTATACCACTAGGGATGCACTGATACCGATACTGGTATCGGCCTCGATACCACATTTTCTAAAGTACTCGTACTCGTTAAAAGTCCCCCGATACCTGGAATTGATACCACGGTCTGAGAAATGTCTATGTTTGAGCGGCGTGTAAGGGGTTAATGCCTCTTGTGTTGTCCAAAGAGGCAGAGTTTACAACAAACTGGAAAACTAGTCCTTTGTTTTTTTGTTAAATTATATGACTAAAGCTGTTACCTGTAAATTTAAATAATGTTTTTTATTAAGTACTCGGTATCGGTATCGGCAAGTACTGAAATGCAAGTACTCGTACTCGTACTCGTATTCCAAAAAAGTGGTATCGGTGCATCCCTATATACCACTATAAGTATGTATCTGGTAATACCCAGTACTATCTAGAGTTACATAATAACTACAAAATATGTACCACTGGTAAGTACAGTAATGATATCATTTAATTACCAAGTAGATACTCAAAAGTTAGTACCACACATTTGTCTGCAAGTACAAAATATTTACGTACAAGGTAAGTACACATACTGTAAAATAAAGTGATACCCAAAAGTCTTTAGGATATTGTGTTAACATCATGCTCCATGAAATTTCCTACCGTAAATATTTCAAAAATGTATTTATCATTAGTAATATGTGTTGCTAAAGACTTTAGACAACTTTAAAGGTGATTTTCTCAAGATTTTTTCACTCTCAGATTCCAGATTTTCTAAAAGCTAATAGTTGTATCTTGGCAATTTGTTGTCCTAACAATTTTTTATTTTATTTATTAATTTTATTTGTCAGGGACAATGCAGAGAGACACATTATAACTAGGGCTGGAACAACGCGTCGACGTAGTCGATTACGTCGATTACGTAATTACGTCGATTTGCCGGAAATGCGTCGATGCGTCGCACTGTTTACATTTTGAAATGAAGGCGGCTTCAGCTCCGACCGGGTGATACAAGTGTTATACCAAACAGACAGAACGCGATCAAAAGTGTGGGAATACTTTAAGCAGAGACCAAATAAAACACATACTGTGTAAAACTGAAATGGCATACCACAGCAGCGCAACACCTGTGTATGATCATCTTAAAAGAAGAAAACCTGGAGATCTCCGACCTCAAAATGACGAGACGTCAGCGTAAGAATTTGAACTATTACAGTAAGTTTTTATACTTACTCTATAAACAATAGAATCAATACATATTGTGCTTAATACAGCTGCGTTTACATCTTCGTTTAATACGAGCTGCGAGACGCCTGACAGACGTGACATTGCATCGCTTCTGGGCAGTATGTTGAAACAGTAAATAAAGAGCAGGACATGTTTTTATATTAAGAAGTTATGAAATAATAAGTTACTGTCACATTGAGAACTGATAGGCATGTGCCCGCGTGCACTGAAAGCCAGCTGGCAGTGCGGAGTTCCCAATGAACGTCTTTTTTGCGAATATGTGCGCAGATATTACAGAAGCTCGTCTTGTAAGGTATTCCTGACATGCGTTTATTTAAAGTAACAGCGGCGTAAACGCTGTTTATAAAATATTAGAAGATCATACTAACTGAACTTGTTTTTTACCCGGAACTTAAGAAAAGTTAAATGTTAAAGTTAAATGAGAATGCAGTACTACTAATAGTAATAATATTAACAGTAATAATATAACCATTACATCTTATATAAGGGTTCATGAATCACAATGAACTTATTTTTACTTCAGTCTGAACTAATGCTGAGTTAATGCATGTACTAATCATAAACTAATGTTTAAAATATTAATATATGCCTATTTTATTGTTTAAGGTGAATAATGCCTCTTTTAAAGTGGCACTGCCACTTTATTTTTCATGTTGAACATTTTGGTTTGTGTGTTTGTTTAATTAAGAAAATGCTTAAATAAAATGTTGGCCTTAATGGCAGATGTTACATTTATTATTTGTTGGGGAATTATATGTATAAAAAAATCATTAGACTATTCGATTAATCGAAAAAATAATCGATAGATTAATCGGTTGAAAAAATAGTCGATAGTTGCAGCTCTAATTATAACAGGGTTACAGTAACTTGAACAGATGTGTTGCACATAGGGTTTCTGGGTGAAGCTAACATCACCATACATCAATGGAAAGCTTATGTATTTGGCTTTCAGATGATGTGTAAATACAAATTGTACCCGTCTGACTGTTTTTTTTTTGGTCCAGGGTCACATATACTGATATATACAAAATGGTGGCATGTAGGCTTTCTTATCACATCCTAATAAAAATGCATATCTTGAATGCACTATAAGTAGCTTTGGATAAAAGCACCTGCCAAATGCATAAATGTAAATGTACATGTTTCCGTCTCAGTTCAACCTCCATGAACAGTTTTGTATTGAAAATATTTCTGCTGTTAACAATATGAGCTGAGCAGACATATGTTAGCATGCATCTGACCTTGTGTCGCTGTCCACTGTTGTCAAATGAATGTTCACTGGCCCTTAAAAACTGACAGAACAGATGAGCAGAACGCTGTTAAGTGAAGCACAGAACCGGGAGAACCGCACAAAGCCTTAAATTTTCTATATTTATGGGGGTCTTTGATAATGCTGAAGCAGGTGGAAATACAAAAGTAAAATCTGCTTACAGTAGAGTACAGTATCACTCCATCTGCTCTACCGTTACTGTACATACAGGCTGTGTTTCTGCTGAGCAAACACATTACATTGAACCAAACTACTATATTTTATTATCTAGCCTGGTTTACAGCACAATGTTGATTAAAACTATTGTAAAATGATGTCGTTTCCATTAAACGATGCTATGCAACCAAACTATTTTTTCCTCTTGTGACAGATCATTTCAAAAGTCATGGCAACAGATGTTGATATGTTTACGTACATCACATCCATACTAGCCATTCTTTAAATCGAAGGAGATGCAAGTGTGTTATCCAAGCATTAAAGAGCCCCTATGGTCCGATTCACGTTTTAAAAGTACACAACCCCAAGTAAACAATGAAGTGAGTTATCATCTCCAACGTAAATCTCTTTTCTTGGACTACAACAAACACATGGATTGTGGGCAACAATTTACTTCCTGGGATTTATGATGTTGTAATAAAGGCCGACATTATCACAATTCCTCCCGCTTCGGTCTCACAGCCTGTCAGTTAACACCAGTTAGCAAACGAATCTTTCAAACATGGTAAGAAGCGTCACATTTCCAGCTGACGTCAGAAGCATTCAGGCCAATCACAACGTACAGATTAGCTGGTCAATCAGGGACATAGAGCTTTTTAAAATCCGTGCGGGAAATCAGGAGCTACAAAAAAGTGAAATAACTAGGGATGCACCGAATATTCGGCCACCGAAAATTTTATCACCAAAACAATACGGCCGAAATGTTGTGATGACGCAAACAGAAACTGCGACCTGCACGTGCTTGTCTGAAGCAACATGTATGCGGCGTGGATGTATTTAACTGCAAAAAGGCGCTAAAGTACGCACAGAGGCACCTGCGGTTGTGTCCGGTCCAGACGTGATCATCACAGTGAGTACGCCCTTCAAAGATCAGAACTCTTGATGTGTAAACTTTAGAGAGAGTCGCGCAAATGTGTCTCAAACTGTATAGTCCATTAACATACATGTGCCGAATAAAGCAATGAAAAACAACGTAACGTTTTTATGCTGCGCTGTTTGGGATTCGCCTTCGTTCTCTGTGTGCGCGCGCGTTTAAGTGCCCTCAATAGTGCACACACGAGTGAGACGCAAACAAGCGAACGTAAAATCTTTCTGTTATTGACAGGGCACATATAAACAAAATTATCTCCAAAGTATTCTTTTTCTAATAAAAACATTTGTTTATGTCTTAAGTGTATGTGTAGATTACAGTCATAAACCAGTCTCTGCTTATTTAAAGAGACAGTAACCTCAATTAACCTACTTAAGTCTAACAAAGAGACAAATAGCTCTAAAAATAATAATATATTTAATTTATACAATAAAGACAGTGTTATGACTCATTAAATTCGATTTCTGTACCTAATGCTAATGTTAGCCCTTATTAATGTGCAGCTTTGTTCTTTTTTATAAATGTTTGTAATTTCTTTATTTGTTATTAGATTTTCCCCACCCCCTTTTTGCTGATCTGAAAAATAATCCGATCCGTGCCTCAAAAACTGTAATGTGATCTGAACCGTGAGTTTTGTGATCTGTCACACACCCCTAGTAAAGTTAGTACACAGTGATAGCCATAAATGCATTTGTACTAATAATTGGCATAATAATTTATTTCGGTGTTTCGGTTTCGGTTTTTCGGCCTTGGTTTCCTCATTTTCGGTTTTCAGTTTCGGCCAAGAATTTTCATTTCGGTGCATCCCTAAAAATAACATTGTTTTTTAGCAATGAAATAGGTGCAGTTTAAAGTCAAGAAAAGCCTGTTATACTTGGGAGCGATCACGTATGCCGTGTTTCTGGGAGGTAGACTGCACCATTTTGCATATTTAAAAAATGATCACGTGACTTTTACGCATGTCAGGTGACCTGTTAATGCAATATATACATGAAATACCTGAAAATCCACTTTATCCGAGTATGCACTATACACTTTTTCGCAATGCATGTGGGTTTCATCTAAACTGTCATTTTGATCTATTTCAATTTCAATTTAGATTTTACAATATCAGAGAAAGAATATATGAACCCTTCTGTGAAATCCAGGGTTAATCTACACCGCCTTCCAAATTATTATGCACATGCCATTTTTGTTTATTTTTCAAATACAATCAGATACTTTAACACTTCGAAAAATATGCAAAATATGCTGTTCCAAATTATTAAACAAGTTGTAGTTCTCATACAATATGTATGAGAAAAAAGTTGAAAAAAGTTATTTCTAAAACCAAAAAGTGTGCATTATCTTAAAAAAGCTATGTATTTCCTAGAACAATTTATATTTGGTGGATCTAAACAGAAGTCATTGAACTATTATAAGATTCATGAGTGTTTCACATTTCTGAAAGATTTGACTATATAATTATATTCGACTATACATTTTAGGAAAATATTTGGAAAAGGCAGCAATAAAAAGCCACAGTTAAGAAGCAAACATGTATGTAAACCTGCTGGTGTCTCTGGAATCACAAGAACCCCTTTAATGCAGGATCCTTCAGTGCATAAAGCTGTATTTCTACCCCAGCCCCCAAACCAAAACTTGCAAAAATGAAACCTTTGCTTTGAGCTCAGAATACAAGAAGACTATTTTCAAACAAATTTATTCATTGGCATGCTGGATTGTTGGTGAATGGCCACTATGTCCGAACAAGACTGTAACATTAGGACGAGGTGGTGAAGTAATGATTTGAAATGGAATATTGGGAAGTAAGATGGTAGATCCCTTTAGGGTCCCTGAGGGGGTCTAGAAGATATGCAAAGTTCCTAAAAGATGTTTTTTACTATGGGATATAAAAGGAATCATGTCTTCTGAAATAAATTTACTTTCATGGAGGAAAATACACCAAAAGCTGCAAAAGCCCCACTGACTATTGCAATTCACATGGGCATAAAATAAGAAAGAAATCAAGGTGTGACCTCTGACCTTAGTCCTATTAAGATCATTATATGAAAGATCTGTGAGATTGACAGCACTATATGAAACATCATCTTAGGGATGCAATACTAGATACTAAACACGTTTAATGAACGGGAAAGTTAATGTCATTTTAAAGATATGCTCATATATTATTATGTAACTTGTGTAAATACATTATTTATTTTACATTGTGTTGTAAAATGCAGCACAGTTTGAGCTGTTTTTGGATCACTCTACTCCATTATATCATTATAAATTTGGTTAAAGTGCACTCTGCATAATGATTTGGAACAGCATATTTTGCATATTTTTAAATTAGTTAAAGTCTCTTTCGACATTTTAATTTCATTTAAATATAATAACATCCACACTGTCATATAACTGTGAGGGTGAAATAAAATTTGTAAACTTACTGACTTTATTGGAAAAATAAACAAAAATGAGATTAGGAGCATCAAAGTGGGAATACAGTCATTTTAATTTTAATCTTTGACATGACCTTACATTATGCACTCTAAGTTGTACATTAGTAATGTTTTTTACATTATGTACAATGATTATGTAGAAAACACTAAATCACAAATGACATACTAATGTTTATGGGTTTTATTATACATTGGAAGTTTATGGGTTCATACAAATCCCTGAGAAATGGTAACCGATGCTGGCACTTATGATGGCTGCATATGCCTGATAACAAAGTAATCAAGATCTACAGACGTAAGAAACGTACTACCATAGAAAAACAAAATTAGCACAGACACACACACACAACACTTTCTCAGACAGACTATAAATAACAGTGATGAAACAGGACTGTATTTACCACTCAGTACACCAAAATGATCCACAGAGACAAGTTGAGAGAGACAGAATAAGCAGGGTGTTACAGCATAAAAGAAGTAATGGAGAGATGAAGAAAAATGATATGTTAGGAGGAGATCAGGAGGAGATGGATCACAAAAGACAAATTTGGACAGGAAAATAATCACTGTGGGCCCGTTCATGCATGCCCAACTGCTCCCATATGTAACTTTGAAAGGGAACCGTAAGGAATTTATCACTTTGGTTACGCTTTTGTGTGCAACCAGTAATGCTCGGCCACATAATTTTTTTGTTTTTTAAACAAACTCGTCCTGGTTTTACAACCCTGAGAGAAAACATGAGGCACATGGCATGCTTTCATCCACCATGCTGTCAACTTAGTAATACAGCACATGCTGCTCTAATAAAACCATGACACTCACCATTTCCATGTAATCTCACCCTATTAACCCAGACTGTAACATTTGTTCAACTTATTTGTCTTCATTTCGGTCCAAAGTATATATTAGACAGCTCAGCCACATCCTGAAACTTACCAGACAAGCTGTTTGATGGGTAAAGAGGTTCAATCTTGTTTTCTTTATTTTGTGACTAAGTATCGACGCACTGGGATGTCTGAGTGGTGTCTGGTGTGACAACTCTCCTGCTTTGGCTCGCTTGAGAAAACAACAACATTTTTTAGTGATTCGTGCAATAAATCCAAAGAGAGAGAAAGAGAGAGAGAGAGAGAGAGAGAGAGAGAGAGAGAGAGAGAGAGAGAGAGAGAGAGAGAGAGAGAGAGAGAGAGAGAGAGAGAGAGAGAGAGAGAGAGAGAGAGAGAGAGAGAGAGAGTAAACATGGGGAGGAGACACTACTGTTTGGCTGTACAGTATTTGTCCTGGACATTCTTCACTGTCTGACACAAGACTGAGACTTGAATAAGACCTTATCCTGGTTAAACTGGCACGTCTAAGAAAAACAACAACATTTGTGGGTGTTTTCTCAACGTGACATCGGAATGGTAAAGTGTGACGCTTTTCTTTAAACTGTTGCAGAAGTTAGACTCAACACCTCTGAATCAGAGCTAGTGCTGCAGAAACACATTCATGAAAATCTCAGATCATACTCATGAGAATTTCAAGACTGTAATGATATCGATTTTCAATTTTAAGCACTTCATAATTAAAGCTTCCAAGTTAAACCAGGCTGGGTCTCCAGGTTAAGCTCCATCAACAGCATAAAAGCTTAAATATCCTTTTTATACACAAAAATCAATGCAAGCGCTTTAAAAAAAATGTGAACTGATATCTGCCCAATTCTCAAGTCCAGTAATGCATCTTAACTGTAAGTGCATTACAGTAAATGTGCAAAAAAAGAGTACCTTTCGTTCTTTTTTCAGAAACTAGGCCCTATCACAAAATCATAGCATGTTCCTGTAAAACTCAGTGATAGAGCATTACATTAGCAGCCCAAAAGGTCATGGGTTCGAACCCAGAGAACAAACATGCTGATAAATAAATGTATTAGTGCTGCCTCACGATTAGTCGCGACTAATCGTTTGCAGAATAATTTTTTTTTTAACATTGTATATGTGTTTGTACTCTGTATAATAATTATATATAAATACACACACACACACATGCATGAATATAATTAAGAAACATTTGCATGTGTATATACATGTTTATATTTATATATCATTTATATTATATATAAATATGTATTATATAAATATATTTTTTTCTTAAAATTATACATGTATGTGTGTGTATTTATATATACATAATTATTATACACAGTACAAACACATATACTATGTTAACAAAAACTTTTATTCTGCAAACGATTAGTCACGACTAATCGTGAGGCGGCACTAAAATGTATACCTTGCAATGCACTGTAAAGCCTGGAATATAGTTGTTTTTTTAATAGGATGCTCTGATCGATCGGCCGATTATGCTTGCTATGCTTCTAAATGAATTACGGTGAAATGCCACTACATCCAAAAGCCAGAGGGCGCTCGCGTGCAGAAACTTAATATGCGCTGCAGAAGAAGAACCATACACACGCAGCTATGACACAGAGCTCTAGGAAATGCCTTAAGGATATATTTATATTGCTGTTCTTCAAAGCTTTTCAGGTATTTTCATGATAATAAAGAATATGTATAATGATTATGTTTGACGTGTGTTGCTTTTTCAAATGCATGTTATAAACGACTCCAACTAACAGTGATTTCAGATCGATAAGGACTTACTGATCAAAAGCCGTAGTACATGAAATAGCTGTGAATAACATCGACTGTGCGATTCAGAATAGTTATCGGCCACGTATTATTAGATAATATCGCCATTTATTGGAGCACCGCTATTTTTTATGTGTATGTATGACGTGCATGGTCGAACGCACAGCCTTGCAAAACATAGTTTATTTGACTCATTACAGTACACAGACGTTCAACCCATGCACATTGCGACAAAATGCAATGCATCTTTTGGGCTATACCACATTCTCCTATACACGCATGCATGACCTACGTAATGATGGTTTCGAAGCACTGCTTCACATAATTTTTACGAATCTTCTGTTTCAAATCAATTGGTTCGGAGCGTGTTTCAAACTAGCCAAGTCACGTGATTTTAGCTAACAAGGCTTCATTATGTCATAACGTTTCGAAACGTTTCGAAAATCCGATCCACTAGGGGGAGTTGATCAAAAATGATCAGTGTCTAATATGGATAGGTGATCTCGGGTCAGTTTTATTATGCAAGTTCATAAAACATGCATCGTTCTGACCAATAGCAATACCATTTTGTCTACTTTTTGTTTATAGACAGATTTAATGAAAAAAAATGTGCATAATTAAAAGGGGAGATATTGTTCAATTGATTCAAAGCTTCGAAAAGCTTTGTTTCTCCCATCACTACCTACGCGTACAAAACTCCGGCGGTGCGCGTACAGTGAAACTCTTTACACACAGTAGCCGCATTCACAAACCCACATTAAACCAAATTCAATTCCAGCACTTCCATGCGCCTTGTAAGCAGTTCTCACAAGTTCCTGAATGAACTCTGAGACTGAACTAACCTACATTTAAAATCTAAAAATTGCTTTCTGACCACCAGGGGCAGTTCTAGGGTCAGATATATTCAGAACTTTCAACTTCTGTGGTTGCATATGTATCCTTAGATTGAATATTGGGATTGGTTGTATATTTGTCTTCAAAGTATGAAGTTTCTACATCTTACTGAGGTAAAAATAGAGAAAACGATTCCCAATGCTGGTCTCAGTCCCAGACATGTTGAAAGAAATCATGTGCTAGTTAAAATAAAAAAATCATGATTGTCCAACTTTGCTGTATTGTGTTGTTTCTAATGTAAGACCCCATCCTAAGTTAATGACCCCTGAGATTATCACCAATCTAAATAGATGCACTTTAAAAATTCCATTGAAATCAGATTCCCTATCCAATATCAGTAAATAAAAACAACTGCACATCTGACCTCGAAACCAGAGCACAGGGATACAAACATTTCCATTCCCATTGCATTAACATGTGCACTTCAGACGCATATTATGAACAGTTGGCCCTGCGTGCATGTGGAGTGTTACATTACATTAAGCCGCTGCAGGCATGCGTTTCCCTGCACTGCGGTTAGATCTGCCAAAGAGTGTAACGATATATGTGGAGTTCCCTATCTTCACCACATCCGTTGACTGGGAACATCATTATTTATGAGAGATTTAGAAAATACGAAAACGATGATGTAAAAATATGATACACTGTAACATTATATTAGCCGGTGGAGAAGTCTTACTGTGTTTAACACACAGCTATGGACCACGATTTCCTACTGCTATTGCTTCCTACTGCTATTGCCACAGTCACAACCCACCAAGCAATAGCCATCATTTCACCATCTAGGTTAGGTTAACTGCAGACCCTATAAGTATTCTAGCCAAAATAAACCTGAATTTGGTTAAACTTGAGTGTTGTTTTCTGCCTAAATAACTTGTGGTCAACAGGGATTACAGGGTTTGGTTTCATCTATTTATTTAGTTATTTATTTAAGGGCTGGTTAGACGTCAAATTTTTACTGACATCCCAAATTTGCCTTGTTTGAGCCTTGATGTCTGGGCTGTGTTTGGATGGCTATAAGAAGTCTTTTAAATGCAAAATCGCTTGCTGGTCCAAGACTTTCACCACACAACATTTCTGCACAGACTCCTGCATACTGTACATGGCTGCAACCACCAGATATGAAATGTTTTTCACATATCATGAATTTCGACATGCTTGCACTTTTATTGTCTCTTTTGATATCGTACAAATTACAATTGTGCAATACTGTTATTCTCAGGAGATCCGAAAAGGTCACACTATTGATCATCTGTTGGACACACTTCTTCACGCAATATAATTCGCCGGTCAGATTTCACCAACTTTGGAACGTGCGGAAATAAAAAAATTGTCTGAGCTTGCATTTTTTTCTGTCGCACTGTTATTGAACAGCGGCATTGAGCGGCCGATGATATTTCTTATTCTAGAAAACCTTTTAATGGATAAAAATTGGAATAAGGCCATCCTTTCAAGATGAATTGTTTATATTTTGGTCCATACATTTTAAATATGCATATTTTAAATATATTATTTTGATGTGAATTAAGACCGCAAATACTCCTAAAATGGACACTCCACTTTAAAAAAAGCTCATTTTTCAGCTCCCTTAGAGTTAAACATTTGATTTTTACCATTTTGAAATCCATTCAGCTGATCCCCGGGTCTGGCGGTACCAGTTTTAGCATAGACTAGCATAATCCATTAAATCTGATTAGACTATTAGCATCGTGCTAAAAAATAACCAAAGAGTTTTGATATTTTTCATATTTAAAACTGTAGTTACATCGTGTACTAAGACTGCCGTAAAATTCAAAAATTTTCTAGGCCGATATGGTTAGGAACTATACTCTCATTCTGGCGTAATAACCAGGGACTTTGCTGCTGTAACATGGCTGCAGCAGGCGTAGTGATATTACGCAGTGCCTGAAAATAGTCCCCTGCTATTGAAAGTAACCATGGGGACTATTTTCGGCATTGATTATGCTAAGCTATGCTAAAAGCGGTACAGCCAGACCTGGAGATCAGCTGAATGGATTCCAAAACGGTAAAAATCAAATGTTTAACTCTAGGGGAGTTGGAAAATTAGCATATTTAAAAAAGTGGAGTGTCCCTTCAAAGCTAACAGAGATGGAAAAAAGCCACAAAACTCCAATTTTGATTGTACGGTAGTTACATTTGTGCATTTGCAGATGCTTTTATCCAGAGCAACTTAAATTGCACTCAATCTATCAAACCCATAACTTTGCATGCTAATGCAATGCTTTACCAATTACACTGCAGGAACCAAGTAAAAGAGAGAAATGGATTAAATGGATATGTTAATAGATGAAGCGTGTTTATTTGGGTTCTCATCTTTGCATAGGTGTCAACGGCTTACCCAAGTGCCTGACACAGGTCAGGGTCATTGCATTTAACCCTGCAGCTCACCGCTCCTGCTTAGACAGGGGGAAAACGTGATGCTGTTACTGATGAATAAGAGCCACAAAAACTCTATGAGCAGAGACATGACAGATCATCATATGACAGAAGCAGGCTGTCAGCTCTTGCACTGAGGCAGACAGGGGGCAAAGTGTCTCCCTTTGCCCTTCAACATTAAAAGAAAGAAACCAGCCCATCTGAAAGCATTAAAGAAGACGGCTCTAAGGATCTGTCAACACACTACTGGCTCTTTCTGTCACTGCATTCTCACTGGGTAGGGGGGTGTAGGAGTCACGCAAATTCACATACAAACACCAAAAGCACACAAACAGTGATGGAAAACCTGGAAACATCAGGGAAATTTGTGTTTCTTATGCTACAATGAATCTTAAAGGGGACATTTCACAAGACTTTTTTAAGATGTCAAATAAATCTTTGGTGTCTCCAGAGTACATATGGGAAGTTTTGGGTCAAAATACCATATAGATCATTTAATATAGCATGTTTAAATTGCCACTTTGTAGGTGTAAGGAAAAATGTGTCGTTTTGGGTGTGTCCTTTCACATGCAAATGAGCTGATCTCTGCAGTAAATGGCAGTGGCGTGGTTGGATAGTGCAGATTAAGGGGCGGTATTATCCCCTTCTGACATCACAAGGGGAGCCAAATTTCAATGAGCTATTTTTTCACATGTTTGTAGAGAATGATTTACCAAAACTAAGTTACTGGGTTGATCTTTTTCACATTTTCTAGGTTGATGTCTGTGGAGAGTCACTAAAATGTTATGCTACAAAAATATTTGATTATGTATTTGTTTTTCCATATTACTAAAACATTTATTATTATAATTTAAGAAGTAAAAATGCATAAGACACTGAGACTTTTATAGAAAATATATCATGAATAATCTTTTAATAACAAAAGTAAATGATGTTTATGTTTAAGACAAGAAAAAAATACTTTCCAACAGGAGAAGAATAGTGTACTTAAAGGCACAGTTCACCCAAAAAATGAATATACTGTTGTTTACTCACGTTGTATATTTTTTTTCTGCTAAACACAAAGAAAGATATTTTGGAAAATGTTTGTAACCAAAAAATTTTGAGCACCATTGAGTTGCTCATGTTTTCTGGTGGATTAAAAATATCTTAATTTGTGTTCAGCTTGAGAATTTTAATTTTGGGGTGAACCATCCCTTTAATTTGACATATTTTCTATAAAAAAAAATGTGTCTGATGTTTGATATTTTTCTGAAAACTGTTTATTTATATCTCAATGCCACTCCACCTATGGTGAGAACCAGTTAAACTACTACACAAGTTGGGGAATGACAATTTGGCATCTCCAGTTCACCTAACCTGCATGTCTTTGGACTATGGGAACAAACTACAGTACCCAAACTGACACACACAAACCTCCTGACCCAATCGAGGCTCAAACTGGGGACTTTCTTGCTGTGAGGCAGTGCTACCCACTGAGCCACTGTATTTTTTACTAGAGAATGAGTCAAAATGCTGATCAAGATAATAATTTATTGCAAAAAAAATCTTTGCTGTGAAATTCATTAGTCAAAAAGCCTGAAGGTAGATACTGTACATGTACATGCTCACACACACTCACACATTCTGTAACACAATGATAAGACAGCAGTCCTCACGTCAACAGGAGGTGGAAACATGCTTGATCAGGTTAACAACTAAACAGCGTGGGAAACAGAGCGATACTCAGATGGTACCAGCGTGTGCAGATCGAGGGCACTGATGATCAGAGCGATCAGAGCATCATTCAAAAAGAAGGACAAAGGGAAGGTTAGATTCACATTACTGTGAGGCATTCGAATAAACCTTGCTGGCCTAATAATGTGTCGTTTAAACCAACCTGATCTCACAAATTTCTGTGGTATAGTCTCAGAATATTTTGCTCATTTATCTGTGTCATTGTCACGGATCTCCGTATTTTCCATGTCCGTACCACAGACTTTCTTTTCTGTGTCAGTTTCACATATTGGTTACTCAATTGTTTTTCCTATTTTTAAACCATTGTCGCTTGGGTTTGGAGTTAGATTTGGGGTTTGGGTTAGGATGTCACTTTAACCATTGGTTTATACTATTTTTTCCAGATTTTTAAACAATTGTCACCTGACGTTAGGGTTACTGTGCATTCAGACCGCCAACGGCGAGAGCGTCAAAGTGGCCGGAAGTCATTCATTTTCGAGCTCTGGCGAGCAGCGGTGCGTCATGTACAGCGTGAGTGTCGAGGAGAGTTAAAATCAGCTCAACTTTATGGTAATGAGATATGACGCGGTTAGGCATCAACCAATCGGAAGGCGGAAATGATCAGTGGCAACCAATCGGAAGGCGGAAACCTCCGCCTGAGAGGAGTTCAGAGAATGCATTCGAGCGTCAGAGCGTCCACTTCACCTTTTCTTTAGCGATGTTGGCAGGGCAGCCAGAGCTTTTATTGACGCTCTCGCCGGTGGCGGTGTGAATGCACAGTTATAGTTGAGTTTGGGTTAGGATGTCATTTTATTGAACAGAAAGTCGTTCTAACCACAACCCCAATTGACAATGGTAAGAAAGTAGGAAAAACAATTGATCAACCAATACATGAAACTGATACAGAAAAGAAAGTCTGTGGTACGGACACGGAAAACTGCGGACTTCCGTGACCATGACACGGATAAATTAGCTAAATATTCCGTGATTATAACACGGAAATTCGTGAGATCAGGATGCAACATGAGAGCTGAATTATTAAAAAGGACTGAAATTTTATCAATGTAATTAAGTTGCTGAAATGTAAAGAGCTGGAAGACAAGTGTGACTGGATCAAACTATAATGTGCAAGTTTATTAAATGCAGAACATATTCAAAGCAATTTTTTTTTTGCTAGATATTTTTAAAAGGGAAATATAAGATTTTTTGATATACATAATGGTCACATAAGTCCATCTTTCAGATGAGACATTAAACCAAGGTCCTGACTCCCAGGATATCATTAGAAAAAGAAGGGGTGTGACCCAGCATCCTGGCCAAATTAGCCCATTGGCCTAGTAGGGATGCTTAACGATTAATCGCGATTAATCGTTAGCAGAATAAAAGTTTTTGTTTACATCATATATGTGTGTGAACTGTGTATAATAACTTTGTATAAATAAATGTACACACATGCATGTATATGTTTTAGAAATGTTTACATGTGTATATACATTTGTATATTTATGTATAATTTATATTATATATAAATATAAATACTTAATATATTTAAAAAAATCTTAAAATTATACATGAATGTGTTCATATTTATATATATATATACATATTTATTATACACAGTTTACACACATATGTGATGTAAACAAAAACTTTTATTCTGCTAACGATTAATCACGATTAATTGTTTAGCATCCCTATAGCCTACTAATCATCTCCTCATATACTAATTGGCTACTTCATCTCCACTAATAAGCTGGTGTGTGGTGGGCGTTCGGGCGCAATATGGCTGCCGTCGCATCATGCAGGTGGATGCTGCACATTTGTAGTGGTTGAGAAGAATCCCCCCTTTCATATGTAAAGCGCATTCAGTGCTGCAAAAAAGCACTAGGCTATATAAATGCAACAAATTATTATTATTATTATTATTATTATTATTGAAAGGAGTGCCATGCAGTTTGCATATACAGCTTCTCTAACTGCTGGCTGCTGCAGGAACACAAAAAGAGATTAAAGAGAATTTGACATGTAATATTTATAAAATATGACATCATACAAGAAGCAGAACATTTGCTTCTTTGGTCAAGAGATACATATAGAGGTCAACAGAACAAATACATGGCTAAATCCCCAAATTTGTTTTCCCAAATGTTGACTGGAGGGGATAGGAAAGGGGCAGTCAAAGTGCAATTTCATTCATATTAGAATGGATTACAGGTCACAAGTGATTTAAAATCATATCACACCACAGCCAGGGTAAAAGAAGCAAAGCAATGCTGAACGTATTGCAATATTATAACAACAGAGCAAAAAAGGCCATGTTTGTCCCCATAGCTGCTGTGTATTCGGGATCTGGGATTTACCCGCATAATTATCTCCGAGTTAGTAATCCATTGCTGACCAATCATCTCAGAGATGGGGCTTACAAAGGTCAGCTGTTACCCTATTTGTGTGGCCCTTTAAACTATAATTTGTACCTCTATGCCATCAGATTATTCTTAATCTAAATAAATCGCATGCTTGCCAAACAGATCATCTTTAAGCTTCATGTTTTGAGAACAAGTAAACGTAGGACTTAATAAAACCATTCTCTTATTTTGCCTTACTGTTATTCTTATATTTGCATTCATGAAATATCTCACAGTACTGAAACCCCTCTAGCATGACTACATGAAAACTAAAACTTTAAATAATGACGTGAACAAAAATGCAAAGAGGGACAGAACTGAATCAGTACTTCACTGGCTTCTACCTTTCATGCGGCAGAGATTTTGAAATGAGATCCTGAAAGAGGCAGCTGAAAGGTGGTAAACTAGTTTTCAATTACAAGGGTTTCCTTTATACTGGAACCATCATGAAAAATGAAGTAGCCAAACGCTCCATACATACACTAACACGTAGTGTTACTTGACAATGAAAGAGAGAAAAAAGTCAAGGTGGTTTCATGCAAAATCCAATCCCCCCAGAATCTGATGCTTGTTGGATCCCAAGAGGTGGCTGTTTGTAATGCTTGAAGAGTCTGTCATGTTTTCCTGTTGTTGTTGTTTATTGAACAGGACTTTGTAGAAGATAATAATAATATTATAGTAAAATATATGCCTTGTAAATTTGTGGATATTACTTAAAATGTACAGTAAAGTTCTGTTAAGAATAACAATTTAATTATTTATATTATTTTCAAACCAGCATTTGGTAAAAAAGGGACAAGCCCAGACCTTTTATTAAATGAACCCAGAAAATTATTAAATGAACCCAGAAAATGTTAGACCAAACAATGCGGGTTAATGAAATATGTCTAGAGTAGTTGTAATTGTAATTTTCTGTTAAGAATAGGGGTGTGACGGATCACAAAACTAACGGTCCGGATCACATTACGGTTTTTGAGGCACGGATCATATCATTTTTCGGATCAGCAAAAAAAACGGGTGGGAAAATTGAATAACAAATAAAGAAATTACAAACATTTATAAAAAATAAGAAAGTTGCACATTAAGTAAGGTCTACAATTAGCCTTAGGTACAGAAATCAAATCAAATGAATTATAACACTGTCTTTATTGTATAAATTAAATATAATTATTTATTTTTAGAGCTACAGAAGTGATTTTCTCTTTGTCTTGGGTTGTTTGATTAACATTAATGACACAGACTTAAGTAGGTTAACTCTTTCCCCGCCATTGACGAGATATCTCGTCAATTAAGAGAAAACGCTTCCCCGCCAATGACGAGATTTTCCGTCTTTCCGCAATACCGCTATTATCCACCAGGTGGCGCCCTTCCGCAACTTTTTAAACCCGGAAGTATTGCCCTCTGGCAAGCGGCTGCATGTCCGTGTCTGTTTTAAAGATCGCTCTGAATGGGATCTCTATGAAAAGTCCGTCACAAAAATGGAATTATCTCCGCTTTTTGCTCAAAATGTGGTGTTTTTGCAGAAACCTACCCATATTCAAAAGCTGATTGTAAAAGAACCACTGAAGGTAGGATGAAACGTTTTTTTTTTTTTTTGAAAGCAGAGGGTCTGTTCTTTCATTTGGTATATTGTATGTTTATATATTTAAAGAAGAACATTTTCTGGAAGGCATTAAACTTTGGTGAAAATCATGAAAAACGCTGGCGCTGGCTGGCAACTTTTTTTAAAAAGGCTGGCGGTGAAAGAGTTAATTGAGGTTACTGTCTCTTTAAGACCAAATAAGCACATACTGGTTTCTGACTCTAATCTATACAAACACTTAAGACATAAACGTTTTTTATTAGAAAAATAATAATGTGGAGATCATTTTGTTTGTATGTGCCCTGTCAATAACAAAGATGTTATGTTCGCTTGCTTTTTGAAACGCGTCTCTCCGTGTGTGCACTTTTGAGTGCACTTAAAATGCATGCACACACACAGATGGAGGGTGAATTCCAAATGGCGCAGCATAAACAGTCGCCCCACATAAAAAAATGTCATTATTTTTCATTGCTATATTTGCCAAATGTACGTTAATGGACTGTAGTATAAGACAGTAGCGCAACTCTCTCTAAAGTTTACACATTAAGAGTTCTAATCTTTTGTTTCACGTCTGACTGGAGCTGGACCAGACACATTCAACCGCATGTGCGTCTGTGCATACAGAAAGCTGCTCACTTTAGTGCCTTTTTGTGGTTAAATTGTTTAAAATCACTTGAATGTTAACATTTGCAAGCCTTTGAAACACGTGCAAATGAAAAACTTTCCCTATTTTAATTTGGGTATTAATCCCCATGGGTCGTGATCCGTACGGATCAACTGCGATCCGTCATAGCAGTAGTTAAGAATAACAATAAATGTATACTACTTGACAATGAATAAACTAAAAATGCTGGGCTATTTTCGTTAAAACAACCCAGCATTTGCCCCACCATAGTTTCAATTACAACCCAACACTGGGTTAAAAATTACCCAACATTTTTAAGTAGGGATGCACCGATAGGATTTTTTTGGGCCGATACCGATTTAAACAGACAACTTCTGGCCGATACCGATACCGATATTAAACACTTGTATACAATACTATACAGCTGGTCTATAAGCTGGTTTATTTTTGCATCAAATTATTTTACTGAACATGGATTGGATCTACTTAACATTTAAATGACCAACATAATAAGAGAGACACAAATTAAGCTAAAACTAATATAATAAGACAGCATGACAATCTTAAAAGGTGGTTTTTGCTATTCAGCATTTATATTATTTACAACATTAACATTAATTTTACATATAATGGATTTCTTTATGCAGTTAATTAATAAACAATCGGTATCGGCCTTTCTCATGCTATTGCCGATATGCCGATGGTTTCAAATTCATCAAAAATCGGCCGATAAATATCGGCGGCCGATACATCGGTGCATCACTATTTTTAAGAGCATAGAAAATATTAGTGTTTCCATATTTAATCCAAAACCAATATAGACTATACATTTTAAATGCATAAATCTAATACTTTGAGGAGTACACAAGCATTTACAGAAATGTACCTTTTGTTGCTTTTGTTATATTTTGTAATACATAAGACAACATAAAACATCATGCAGGGGGGGGTGAATCATGTCTGACACTGTAACCCAGGGTCAGCCCTTAAGCTGAAGTGGCGGATCACATTAAGTGTCTCTCTATGTAGAAATGCATTAACTTACTGCCTGCAGTGACCAAAGCTTCCTCCAATGGTTTTTTATTCAAACAAAGCAAGTCATTGACCCATGAAGCATTTCGGCTCTTTCAATAGCTTTAGGAGATATTGCGTGTAAAGGTCTTCTGGTTTATCCACTGGCATCAGATGCAATGGGTGTGAGTTACCTCTCGCACACTCTGGTGTCAGTGTTGAAAGGATTAGAGGAGCCCTAATGTTTCCCATCTGTCACTGAGCCAAACCGTCCCTCGGCTCATCTGATTCCACAAGCTGCTTCCTCCCTAAAATCACATTTAACTAATGACTCCTCTGCCTCTGATTAAACTACAGATCCTGTTTTAATCCACCATCCATTATATTACAGCATTCATGTGAATACTGTTTACGTCAACATTTATCTAACTTTCGGAAATTTTTAATCATGTATCTTGTATTTAGCTTTTTTTCAGCACAGCACCTGTGCAGACTTTCAATACTACAGTTGCTTCTAAATCTGCTATAAAAAGGACACTGGGTGCGTTCCAAAACCTAGTAAGATGCCAACAAAGGCAGCATTTTTAGACATCGTAGGTACACTCACAACAAAAAGCTTTTCTAATAGGTAAGGTACTTAGCCTAGAAATCTAGACGCACCCTAGCGGCCGCAAAATATATTTGCTGCCAGGGTTTAGTCTAGGCACTCACAATACACTTAACAGCTCCAAAAACCAAAATTTGGTCAGGCCAATCACATCGTGTGTAGCGTCTGTGGGGCGGGCTTAACATGATGACGACAGAGCTGCAACGGTTCCTACTTGAATGGCTGCTGCTGCTGCTGGCGAACAGCTTTCTTTTGAAGCGGCTTTGGCCGCGACTCTGGAGGACTTAGACTTATGTTTTTCTTTGAGAGAAGAGCAAATAACCCTACTGAAGTCCTTTTTAAGCAAGAAAGATGTGTTTGGAGTTTTGCCGACTGGTTACGGTAACTACGTCACCTTCTTCGTTGCTCTGATTAGTCATAGCGCTATCCTATTGCGTGCAGAGGCATTTTGAGGGACAACCTTATATCCCGCCCCTTGCATTGAGCCGTTTGTGTGAAGAGTTGCCAGACCTTACATCTTGATGTAGGTCTGGCTAACCAGGCTATAAGGTACTACAATTTTGGCCAAATTCAATTTATGGTAGTATCCTTTACAGAAGGGGTGTCAAACTCATCAGGTTGAGGGCTGGATGGTAAATAACGTCACCATGGGAAGGCCAGAAAACATTTTCAAACCTTTGTGTGCTAATAATTGTGTTATAATTAACTAAACAAACAACAAAATAATTAGCAAGAAAGCTGGAAAAACACATAGATCTGTGAAAATATTAAAGGTCCTTTTTGTGTTTTTGAAGCTTTGATTGTGTTTACAGTACACAATATAACATGTGTTCATGTTTCACGTGTAAAAGAATGCGGTATTTTTCACACATTTACTTGATTACTGTATACTGCTGTTTTCAGTGTCCTCAAAACGGGCTGATGTCTTAATTGTTCTATGTTCTGATTGTGTAGTTTATTTAGTGTGTTGTGATTCGATAGCAGCTTGGCCTGCCGTTAGCTTAGCTGGCGACTGACATATTCCTGTGGGCGGAGTTTAGTCAAAAAACTGTTCTACTGATATTAAACAGGAAGTAGAGGGCTGTAGTCCAATACGGCTGTTTGGGTGCACAGAGACTGCGTGAGGACCGTCTACCCTCCGCCGCCTGAGAAACTATCTGCGTTTTGCTGCTATCCGCATGTTTTCATTTAAACTAGCACTGATGCATAAACAGATTTTTAAGATATGTAATTAATAGGGGTGTCACGATTCTCCAAATCCTCAATTCGATTACATTTCGATTCTACGACCACAATTCAATTCGATTCTCGATTTTTACTTTTTTTTTTTAAGACAAAAAAATGCCAGTATTATATATTATTATTATTATTATAGTTTTACATTATCATGCACATTGCGTGCTTTTCCTCGCATGAGGGCTTCACTTTACGCGAGAGAGCTTGAAAAGTGAGGATTCCTTCTTGCATGCACATGGAGTTGATTCGCGCGTCTTGGACTCCTAGCATCTGAAATAAATCCAGCACGTCATAAGCAGCTGCGCTTCTCTTTGTCTCACGTGTCATCTGTCTGAAGTCTAAACATAAACTAAAGTAGTAATCCTTCTGTATTTGTTTAGTTTTATGCGTTTCATGCGAGCTGAGGCAAACTATCCCTTTTGTTTCAAATATAACCCGCTGCACAAAAATCCTCTTTCTCTTGCATAACTTACGTGCAGAGAGCTGCGCTCTGTCCAAAGTCAGATCACTAGGTAATATTCCTGTTTATGATATGCATTTCAAGGAGTTGCAGCAATACATCCCTCGTGTTTAAAATATAAATTGCGTTCCGTTGGAACGATGTTTTTAAAGGCACCTCTGAGAGATTTTTTCCCCCGCTTGGCAAGCCGACCGGACGTGACATGGCATTGTTGCCATGTGTTTGTTGCGTCATGTGAACCATGTGCATCACGTGTTTTGTCAAAATAAGTGCCTGCTGGAAACGCGTCAAAACCGTTTATGATAAAAGAGACGCTCACGTTCACAAAATACACGCAAGACACTCCCTTAACAGAAAAGTCTGATTACGCATGAGATTATGTAAGCATCTGGCAAACGTGAGGGTCTGTTTTATTATAAACCCTTTAGATGCATCTACAGCAGGCACTTATTTTGACAAGACACGTGATGCAAATACATTCACTCGACGCGCCAAACACATATTGTGAAATTACGAACCACACACATGACGGGCATGTTGTGACAAACTTCGCATTGTGAGCCCTCGAAAAAAGAAGTCACCGGCTGCCACTGTAATAGACATGTTGAAACATTAATAGAAAATAGGTGTTTTATCAGATTTTTGCAGGTTTACAAATAACCCGAGGCGCTGCTATATAAACCACGGCAGCTGTTGTAGTTTAGTTTCTTCTGTAGGTCTAGTACTCAGACTCAACCTCAATTTTGTGGTGGCAAGAAGGTTTATGTACAGTAAGGAACTTAGAAGTCTGGGCAAAGACAGACGCCTCGTACCGGCAGCCTATCAAATGGACTAAGTGAAAGCTCTGAAACAAGAGTTTTAAAAAGCCATGGCTGTGCTAAACCCGATTATAGAAACTGATTTAGTGGGTGCAGACTCAGCACTTTACCTCTTCTGCTTTCTCAAAAAAGCAATACAAATTGGATATCATGGCGTGAAATTCAATTTGTTCAATCTAAATCCGATGCGGCAATGAGAAAAAAATGCAAGGCGAACAATAGTTTAACCTTATATCAGGTCAAATGTAAGAGAAGTGGGTTGATGGGTTGCGAATAAAGGAATGGTTGCAGTTCAAGTCTGATTGCAATACAGCAAAGATAAAAATAAAAAATATGACCCTGTCTATGAATTTCTAAAGTCGCTTAATCATTATGTGGTTTCAGTCATTGACTTTCAATCCTTGACGTGATCTTCCTCAGTCATTATTAAAGATATCAAGGATATATTTTTTCACAAAATGTTCTTTGTATAAGATGACTTGAAAACAATAAAATCTAAAATATTGCCTTTAGCTGGGTTTTCTCAGGCAGGGTGACAAATATGCTTTATCAAATAAATAAATAAATGCAAATAACTGTGGGACATTATTTGCACATTCATTAATGTTAATGAAACGTCTGCTGTGGTTAAGCATTAACAAAATGTCATGCCTGTGTAATGATAATAATTTTTAAAAGTTGACAATAGTTCTTAAAAATGTTAATAGATTTCAGTGTTTGATGTTATAGACATGTTTGTATCCTTTCATATAAGTACTTTGAGGTTTGGTTTGGTTAGGTCAGCATCAATGTGTGATGTATAAACTGTGTCCCGAAGCAAAACCAGTTGAAAAGTTCTGCTGCTGAGCATGCTGGGAATCACATAAAACACACAACTTGTAGGATCTATTAATGTAAGTTATGATGACATCCGTCCTATCCCAGGCACTAAAAATACACATAAAAGGTAATAACCTCAAACTTACAACATTTAATCACAGTTTAAGAGATTTGGTATTGTACATAATTGGAAATAATTCAAGATTACTTTTGTTCTTTGTGTACTATAGTAAATAAATGATTTTGCTCATGTTGAAGGACTCTTGCAGAAGAGCCTACATAATTTCGAAACTGCTGACTCCTTTAATTCACAATCTCAACCTTATTTTATTTTGCCTTTTATTACAGATAAAGAATATAAACAAACTTGTTGCAAACTCAATTGCAACTAAAAAAAGGAACACAAGCACAATGACTCAACGTGAAATCCAGAATATGCATTGTAAGTAGGGATTAAATGACTCGATCTGTACTCGCTAAATTTAACATGTCGTGAACCGATCTTTGTTTACTTTTGTTATCATAGGGATCTTGAATGTGGCTGCATTTAGAGAGCATTTTAACGCAGTGCAAGCATTTTTATTAATTAATTTTTTTTAATTCAAATTTTGTAACTAAAAGGTGCATATTGGTTCCTCAAAGGTAAATACTGGTACCTTATGCTGCATACACACAAAAGTCAAACTTTGCTTTTCTCGCTCTAGATAAGTTGCGGGATTTAACTTTGTTTCATGAAAATGTTCCATTTGAGTTTAATTTTTTTAACTTGAGCGAAAGACGAGTTAGAGGCGAATAGTGCCTTTGAACAGCAATCACCGCCCAATATAAATTCGCATCTGTTCATGGCTTTGCATTGACTTTTCATGTAATCTAATTGCAGAAGTAGTTACAAATCGCTTCTGGTGTGTACAACAGCATTCGAGGTACATACTGATACTTTAAAAGTACATATCTGTACCTAAATGGTACATATTAGGACCTTTTAACTCTTTCCCCGCCATTGACGAGATATCTCGTCAATTAAGAGAAAACGCTTCCCCGCCAATGACGAGATTTTCCGTCTTTCCGCAATACCGCTATTATCCACCAGGTGGCGCCCTTCCGCAACTTTTTAAAACCGGAAGTATTGCCCTATGGCAAGCTGCTGCATGTCCGTGTCTGTTTTAAAGATCGCTCTGAATGGGATCTCTATGAAAAGTCCGTCACAAATATGGAATTATTTTTGCTTTTTGCTCAAAATATGGTGTTTTTGCAAAAACCTACCCATATTCAAAAGCTGATTGCAAAAGAACCACTAAAGGTAGGATGAAACGTTTTTTTCTGTTTGAAAGCAGAGGGTCTGTTCTTTCATTTGGTATATTGTATGTTTATTTATTTAAAGAAGAACATTTTCTGGAAGGCATTAAACTTTGGTGAAAATCATGAAAAACGCTGGCGCTGGCTGGGAACTTTTTTTAAAAACGCTGGCGGTGAAAGAGTTAAAAGGTACCATCCCAGTGACAACTTTTGTACCTTTATTTTTCTTGTACCTTTTTCCTTTTTTTTTTGAGTGTATGATATGACAGATATTGTTTGTTATGCATCTGTCATGCAAAATCACATATTTTAATGAATCATGCCAAATCTGTTCCTGGGTTTTTCAATTTACATGTGTGTTCTGTGTTTACTCGGCTATTACATAATGCATAAGCAGCTCTCTCATTAGAAGAATGTAATGTCACCTCAGTCTTTGCACTTTTTTCCCATGACACCCATTACATCCGTCCCTTGGTATTGGCTCGTGGTGCAAATTCACCCAGTTATGCCACAAATATAAATGCATGAGTACAACGGGTGCTTTAACAAGCAGAAAATGACCAAATTAGCATCAGCTTGGTGAAGCAACTCATGCAGAATTTGCATGACTGTGGAAACCAGGAGTGACATAAAGTGAATTATGAATCAAAAGAGTATTTTGGGTGTTTAGGACACAAGTGTGCAGCAGGGGACATCCGACAGGGTGAGAGTGGACGGTGGCGTGGGACCATAGGGAGAATAAAAAATTCAGAGATAATGTGGTTTATAGAGCGAACAGTGACTTTTCCATTGGCCTTGGATCTGGGAAGATTTTTCCCATTAATGTCATCCTTAGGGATCTCAAAAAATCTTCAATAAAGAGCTCCGAGCTTTGAACCAAATCAACCAGCCCTGATTCAAAACATATTAGTCAATGAAAAATGAAAGTTACAGGAAAGGTTAAAGAATTCATTGGTCATGGTAAAACGAAAAGAAAAATAATAAAAACTAAATCAAAGTTTCATATTTATGGCTGGTAAAAATGCCCTCTATCATATTGACTTTTACAGTAACACATTACAGTGCCACTGGTTAACAACCCCCGAGTTTTGAAATGAATTTCTCTATGAAAGAATAGGATTTTCTCTGTCTAACCTGTGCTGTAGAGCTCTGTTTAAATCCCCTGATTTTTTAAGTCCCAAAAAACAGCCCCAACCTTGTCTGAGAAACATGGAGTGAGTCATTACCCCTTTCCTTACCCATCTTTCCTTTCTTCCACCTTCCATTTTCATCCCTGCTGCTAATTACTAAAACTAGCTGACCTTCCCCATATCCTAGTTTCCCAGCTCCGGTTATCATTCGTTAAACTCCGCTGAGACGCAGGAGATGTGGAGGCAATTTATTTCTGCCCCATTCCAAACCCAGCCAGAATCAGCGCCCCCCTCCTGGGCTTTACTGTCAGTAAAAATAAATGTAAGGTCAAAGGAACTACACACACAATGATGGAGGTGTACACACATGTGCGTGTGTGTATTGGTAGTAATATTCATATTAATTCAGGTCAAATTAGACATCATGTCACAACTGCATGTCACTCCACAGCAGTTCTGACCTTAACAGGAAATTAGTTTTTATATAATTTAGTTATCAAAACATGGGAAAGTATTAAGTCATAATGACAAACAACTAATAGACCAGCTGAGAGACATTAACCGTATTAACAACAGTATGTTAAAAGCAACCTGATCTCACAGCAATTCATACGTATTTTACGTATTAGTATAAATTCATAGAAAGTGAAAAACTTGCACTTATTAGACAAAGAACAAGAATGATGCCCCAAACCCAAAGTCACGGGGCAAAAACAAATCCAAAAAACAAAACACGCACCTGGATTTAATGCGCTCTTCTTGAACTCTTGTTTGGAATACACACGGCCTGGGTTTAAAGGCGCGCTTGGATTAATGGCATTAATTTTAAAAACGTTGCACTCATGACAGTGTTGCCCTTAGGGTAACTCAGCTTCTTTTTTGTACACCAATCAAGTAACTTGATTGATGAGTAAAAAATGAATAAATAAATGACTATTGCCCTACCCCCTCGATACTATCATGCATCGGCGATCTCACAGGCTGACGATAGGACGATCTCAAAATGGGGCATATCACCCAACACTAGATCAAATTTTTTTAACAAGGCTACAGAATTACAGTATAAAGATCTTAAAAACTAAACAAACCAATTGATGTTTTCTTAATTGTGTGCAAAATTAACATGATTTCCTAAAATATGAAGTTCTAATAAAACAAGTAGAGCATGCTTGTACATAACTTCTGTACCTCGGCTCATGGATCACTTTCACGCATGATGGTGAGCCCCATAAATCACATCAGACAGAATGGGACTAATTACCAGTCACCTATACAGGCATCTCTCAGCTGCATGAGGACAAGCTATAGTACAAAACCAGCTCTAATTCCAGAATGACAGCCTGACTTTTGTGAAATGCACCAAAAAGATGCAAAGCATAAAGTAAAAAAAAAATAATAATAAATAATGCGGTATGGTATTTCAATGTAGGTCTGGACATTATACCGAATTCTGGTAATCTGTAGTTTTCCCAGCGGGATACAGGATGAGACAATACCGGTCTGAAATGACCTTCATTCTTTGCAACAGAAGCTCTGCCAGAAATGTACACTGAGGTCAGATGTAAACTTTTCAACCAGCCCAGCCCTATTTCAATATATGCTCTGTACAGGGTTCCCACACCTTAGTTAACTTCAAATTCAAGGACCTTTCAAGGACTTTCCAGGTCCAATACCCTCAAATTCGAGGACTAAATGTGGGGACACATTTCAAGTGAGAGCAAGGTTACATCTTTTTAAGATACATTGTTATAGTTCCATTTCGAGGGAACTCGCGCTGCGTCACTGCGGTGACACTTTGGGGACACCTCCAGGGGTAAGTGCGTCTGAATGTGTATATCAAATTCAACCAATGGTGAGACTTAACCTCAAAGACAAGGTGACGGGGGATCCAGGAAGTATGTCGCTATCTGAAATATTGCCAAAGACGGCGTTACAGGGACGCAGGAAGTATGGAAAGGGAGACGCAGCGTCTCGTTCCCTTCTCAGGGAACAACAGTTACATACGTAACCCGAGAAGTTTTTATGTGTCAAACACAACTATGGAAAAAACATTTTGGTATGAATCAACATTCGCAGAAGATATAAACATTTAAAGCGAACAGTTTAGCATGTGTGCTTAAAAGTCTAGAATAGTTATGATATTATCCTACACTACACAGGGAATAATATGGATTTTTTTCCAGACAACTTCTTGCACAAAATAGATTCAAGCACTTTCACTGACTTTTATCTATATATTTTCAAAAACTTCCCAGGACGTTGATTTTTTTCCCCCAGATTCACAAACTTTCAAGGATTTCAAGGACCCATGGGACCCCTGTCTGTAATTGATTTTGGGTAAACACTGTATATAAGAGCATTTAAAAACAAAGGGTTTCTCTAGATAAAATTTCATGTGCAAAGTTTGCCAACGATCATGGCAAATTTGCAACACATTTTTGTAATCCAGGGCAAATGGTGGCATTTTGTGACCAAAATTTGAGAGTGTGCCACTAAATTTTTCATCAGTCGCACATGTGCGAACAGTAAATCTGACCTTTTTTTGTGATGTGACACTGAATTTTAAACAGCACATTGTACTTTCTGCATCTATTGTATCATCAAAGTATTTATTAGTAATACAGTGTATAACTTAAGAGAAATGTGAACATGTGGTTAGCATGTTGATTTACGTATGTGCCCCTAAATTTTCTGTTTGCGCCCCTAAAATTTTCAGTTGGGGGCCACTGTGCTCCTAGTGAAAAAAAGTTAGTCTGGAGCCCTGTAATCTGATGCAGTAAAACAGGACGCTCAAAACACAAACTCACGGGTCTAGCTGCTACTAAATTCTCACACTGTAAAATGCTGATGTGTTTTTTAGCCCAAACATTATGTTACACATATTGGTTTACAAGTTGGGATATTTTTAACCCAACATTGTTAAATGATAGGTGAAGAAAAGCCTGCAAGATATTTCATAACCTACAGTATGCATTACATTGTTTACATTAGCATACCATAGTTCTGGGTCCAGGGTAACACCCTGCCTCTTAATGGATTTAATAACGAGATGACACAAACTGCCTTTGGTTGACCCAACACCCCAATATAAAACCATGGGTTGAGACTACATTATGCTGTTATGTCTGGCCCACCCAGACAGCTCAACCATACTGTTATTCTATGATTTTACCATGATTTCATTGACCATGAATATCCATAACAGGTGATTGTACGTTCAAGTCTTATGACCTTAACTAAAAGTAACCATATTTGCTCATAACACAAGCCTCCATTATAAGCAGTCTATTCAATTCTATGCTCGCAACCACTTCCTTATTGTCACTGTGGGTACATTTATCTCAGGGACAACCAAGAACAAAGGCACGTGTTTATGAAAGGAACGTTCCTGCTGACCCATTTTCCCAAGACGACTGCATCAAGGCTGGAAAGTGTTTTGCTATCCAAGGCATGACGCAACACTGCTGAGCAAATGAGTCCTGATGTGGAAATGACATAATTGCCCTCTTAATTACGTACAGGTAGAAGACACTCGAGAAAGAATATGTGAGAAGGCACGCCTACCACCTTCTGTTCACATCACACATCACATTACACTAAAACACAACACATTACATTAAACACACACATAAACCACAGAGGAAATCAAACACACCAAAACCAACATAAACAGTAACACTGGGTTTGGCTGTATAATGTACCTGGTTGGTTGAAGTTGGTTGAAATAATAAAATACCTTTCAGATAATAGACTAGTTTTATCTTTAAACTAGTTTGATTTTCATATTTCGTGTATTAGTCCCACTAGCATTTTAAAGTCGCCATGAAACGGCGAAATTTTCCCGAAATGGCTTCTGAAATGAAAAACGTAGGGCTGGACTTGAATTGTCCATTGAGAACTGATTGGATCGTTTAAAGTTTGGTCATGTTACTATTTGCTAATCGTTGCAATATTTTCCCTGACCCCGCCCACTTGCCATACCATATGTTCGACTTCATGCAGCGCTATGCCGACCGATCAACGGCTGACTTGAAGCGGTGTATGCCAGTTACAAATTTTGTCCGACTTAAGCTGCCGCTGAAGGCATGTGACTGTTTTAAAGATCGCGACAGCGTTTCGAGAGTATCCAACTGCCTCAACGCTCTGATAACGACACAGCTCTTTGTGATTGGTCGCCTCACTAATGACAACGATCACGTGCGTTTCATGTTTAATCCAACCTTCAGTTCTACTAATATACAATATAAATTCTTTTTTTATGACAAGTAAAAATCCAATATAGCTGAATATGTTATATTGTGTTATGTTATAAAATTCAAATGAAAAGAAGTGAAAGACCAAACTTTATTGGTATTTTAAAGGGACATTCCACTTTTTTTGAAAATATGCTCATTTTCCGGGTCTGGCGCTAGCACTTTTACCATAGCTTTGCACAATCTATTGAATCTGATTAGACTATTAGCATTGCGCTAAAAAAATAACCAAAGAGTTTCAATATTTTTCTATTTAAAACTTGACTCTTCTGTAGTTACATCGTATACTAACCGTACATTCACACAGGGCGTAAGCGTTGTCCGACAGCCAATCACTGTGGCCGCAACACAAGCCCCGGCCTTCCATAAACGTAATTGGCTGGCTCTGCCTAGGTTATTTGCATAAGGTGATATGATTGGCTGACGCACGCGTTGCCGCTTGAAAAGTTGAGAAATGTTCAACTTCTGCCGCGAGCGACGGCACCGACGCGGCGCCGACGAATCCACAATTCAGTTCGCCAACGCTTGACGTCACCCATTAAAAGTGAATGGAAAGCGTCAACGCTTACGCCCCGTGTGAATAAGTAAGACCGACGGAAAATTAAAAGTTGTGATTTTCTAGGCAGATATGGCTAGGAACTATAAATTGGCGTAATAATTAAGGACTTTGCTGATGTAACATGTCGGCAGCAGGCGTATTGATATCATGCAGTGCCCAAAAATAGTCCCCTGCTATTGAAAGTAACCTAGAAAATCGCATATTTTCCGTCGGTCTTAGTACATGATATAACTATCGAAGAGTCAAGTTTAAAATAGGAAAAACATCAAAACTATGGTTATTTTTTGCGCAATGCTAATGGTCTAATCAGATTCAATGGATTGTGCTAAGCTATGCTAAAAGTGCTAGCGCCAGACCAGGAGATCAGCTGACTCTAGGGGACCTGGAAAATGAGCATATTTAAAAAAAAAAAAGTGGAATGTCCCTTTAATAATGCAGGCTTATGTTTCCCGTTATATTTTGGCATACAGTATTAACAGCAATTACAATGTTCGATATAAAGAGTTTTGCAACTTTTTATTAACTCTTTCACCGCCATTGACGATATATCTCGTCAATTAAGAGAAAACGCTTCCCCGCAAATTACGTGATTTTCCGTCTTACCGCAATACCGCTATTATCCACCAGGTGGCACACTTCCGCAACATATACAACCCGGAAGTAGCGCCTCACGTGAAAGAGAAAGAACTCCGTGTATGTTTTAAAGATTGCTCTGCATTTGATCTCGATCAAAAGTCCTTCACAAAAATGTTATCATCTCAGCTTTTTGCTCAAAATTGGGTGTTTTTGAAGAAACCTACCCATGTTTGAAAGGTGATTACAAGAGAACTAATGAAGGTAGGATGAAACGTTTTTTTTTTGTTTGAAAGCAGAGGGTCTGTTCTTTCATCTGATATTTTATTTGTTTATATATTTAAAGAAGAACATTTTCCGGAAGGCATTAAACTTTTGTGAAAATCATGAAAAATGCTGGCGCTGGCTGGCAACTTTTTTTAAAAAATGCTGGCGGGAAAAGAGTTAAAAGGTTTGTTTTTTACAAATTCACCATCTAATTAAACAAATTATTTAAAAAAATATCTACAATATTGCAAAACAAAGGACTTTTCATTTCAATATTATTGCAACTTTAAATGGGGTTTAAAAAGATTTCTATGGATGTCCTGTTAAATTTTCTATGGATGTTTTTAAATATTTTCAGTCTTGCATAAATCACACAAAAAACTAATTTGTGACAATGTCTTGGATATCTGAAACTTAACTGAAAGAGCTATGTACTGATTTATGAAGTTTACTGCAAAAATAAAAATATGAGACAGATATTTACTGCATTATAAACTGTAAATGTTGCTTACTGCTACCATGATATTGTTGGTGGTGCACTAACACTACTATTATTATTATTATCATCATCATCTAATGTTACACACTACATACACCATCACAGACAGGACATGGATATGATATTCATTCACCTACTTATACTTTGCCCTAAAACTATGTACTGTTTTTGTATGTACTGTTATTGTTATGAGAAAATATAGACATTTGAGTGGTTTTGGAGATGGGACATCCTGAATCTAATTTCGACTACTATTTAGTACTAAGTTACTGATAGTATGCGAATTGGGATGCAGGGTGACACCGGTTGTGTCTCAAAATCAAGTGAGCTGCCATCACATCAGTTGACTACGTTAACTGTGATGCTGACTACAAAGGGAAGAAATTACAAATTCTGAATGGTGTACACAGGAAAGATTAAAACGTGTTTATAAAGTTTAGATGTCCGTGACATACACAGCGCGCGCTCTCATTATGGACAGAGACACCAAAGACGCGAGAAAGATGCGCGTGGAGGGCAACGCGCACGAGATCTTACAGTATCAAAGACAGAAGGAAATATCAATATAATAAACAATATGCCGACTCCTATACGTGTAAGATTAAATCATAAAACTAAACCGAGGCTGGATCTTCCTTAATATAAAAATACTAACTTTTATGCAAACGTTGTTAACGTGTGGTGAAGCACCGATGTGCGCTGTTGTAACATACTGGTAAGATACGAATGCTTCGTGATACATTAATATTAAAACGTAATTCAGCAATAACCGTTCATTTCATAGTAGTCTATACTACACTTCTACACTTTACTTACAGGTCAGCTCATCATAATCTCAACCGTTCCTCGTGCGCTCCGGTGGCGCACGGATCAATTCTTGTTTCTTAAAACCAAAGCCTTTAAAAGATAACTCATTTGGATCTGATTTCATTGATAGCTCTATTATAATCCACTAAAAATCACTTACCTGAACAGCCGGTGTGCTGATAAAGTTCAACAGACTTGTCTTCCGCGCGCGGCAGGTTGTGTTTGAGGCGATGCGCCTCGTCCTGACTGAAGTGTTTACAAATCCTACTAAACTGACGGCCGTGTTAGTAATATTCATGAGGCATGCCTTCTCTATTGGACATTAATGAGCAACGTCAACTTGGCCGAATTAATATTCAGAACCTGGGGTTTCGCTATAGGACAAATTTCGAGAACGTCAGCGCGGTTTATTTAATATTCAAGTAGAACCTTTGTTATTGGAGAGTAACGTCAGCACGACATACTTAATATTCATAAGATAGAACTTCACCATAGTAATCGCATATAATAGGTTATTTTGCGTTGAAACCCCTTTCTTTGAGGAAACTAAGCACTGTATGTGATTCATTTTTCAACAAACTTGCTATTATTGTTCTTAATTGAGTATGTGGATCATATCACTAGGTTTAAGCTTATTGTTATGGCTTAACCTATCATACGTGGTTCATCCCAACTTTGTTTTTAATGTATATTAAAATATTATTAAACATTTTATATATTTATATATTATATTTATATATATTATGTATTATTTAGTAAAATTAACAATGACATTTAATTTCTAATATTGATTGTGAATCTTGTCTTAAAGGGACAGTTCACCCAAAAATTTAAATTCTGTTATCACTGACCCTAATGTTGTTCTAAATCTGTGAGTTTCTTTATTATGTTTAACACAAAATAAGATATTTAGATAGACACAGTTGCCGGTACCCATTGACTTCTATAGTAATTGTTTTTTCTACTATGGAAGTCAATGGGCACCATAAACTTTGTGCTTACCATTATTTATCAAAACATCTTCTTTTGTGTTCAACATATCAAGGCAACTCATATGAGGGTAAGTACATGACAGAAGTTTCATATTTGGATTAAATTTCCTTTTAAAATGCTGAAAAAGAAAATTAAATTAAAGGGGACATTTCACAAGACTTTTTTTAAAATGTAAAATAAACATTTGGTGTTCCCAGAGTAAGTATGTGAAGTTTTAGCTCAAAATACCCCAAATATAATTTATTATAGCATGTTACATTGCCACTTTGGAGGTATGAGCAAAAATGTCCTTTGAAATGCAAATTTTGTAATGATCTCTGCACTAAATGGCAGTGCCTTGGTTGGATAGTGCAGATTAATGGGTGGTATTATCCCCTTCTGACATCACAAGAGGAGCCAAATTTAAATTTAAAATTATACATTTTTTCACATGCTTCCAGAGAATGGTTTACCAAAACAAAGTTACTGGGTGCTACAATTATACTTAAATATGGAAAAAGTCAAATTTTCATGATTTGTCCCCTTTATTATTAAATTTAGGGGGAAAAATCATTAATATTGTTTACGCTGTTATTAGCACATTTTGACTGTGCATATCCCCTACATGACAAGAGAGCTTTGTAAATGGATGAGAGTTGTAAACATGAATGTTTGGTTACAAGTTCTTATTTAATTTCAACAGAAAACTGTGATCTGGACTTGACTGCATATTCTGTTTAAATAAATTTGAGATGTTCACTGTGATAAAAAAAAAATCGCCCCTAATTGCACGCTACACTTACGGTGATCTACAAACTTTCTATTTTAAAATTTAAAAACAGGGTTCGAAGAACCACCCACACTGAACTCCACCCTATCATTCATTTCCTGTGGTGATGCTGGGTAGAGCTTCCATTCAATATTTTCTTTTCTGGCATTTGCTTACACTGCATGAAAAGAGGTGTATCCGTACTAGGAAACTCCTGTAAACACCACTGATTTTCGGATGTATCTACTAGTTCCACTGAGGGTAAACTTCTAATTCCACCAAGTTAGGAAACTCCCGTAATGATACCAATTCGGATGTATCTTGCTGATGAGATATTCCTGTGGTACATGCAGCCATTTGTTGCCATGGCAAATATCCCATTGAAGATTTTGTCAGGGGACATTTTCACACCTGCAGAGGTACTGGGATTTCACACCTTTGCACAATTCTAGTGTCTCCATTGGTGTTTAATCTCAACACTGATTGGTTGCTTTTAAAACCCCCTCCCAAAACTCTGACAACTATTGGGACACAACTTTGAAACTTTCCAGTTGAGATCATTTGATTGGTTACACTTTGTATTAAGCCCAACCCAAGCCCTCATAGCTTAGTGACTTGATTGGTTATTTGCCTGCTATGCAGATAGACTACAAACCCCCCCACTATATATATATATATTCATATACACCCCAAAACCCTTATGTAAAATAAAAAACTTGAATTGAGTTTGAAATGTTTATTTAATAAAAAACTGAACAATTCACAATTGTCACATTAACAAAATAATATTATACACAAATATTAAAAGTTGCATACATAAACAATACTATTTAAACTCATAAATATACAGACAGAGAAAGCAATATTAGAGTAAAATAAAACAAAATAAAAGCAACAATAAAAATTACATTCAAAGCAGTACAATGTAATGTAGCAGTGGCGGCTCGTGACTGCTCATCCGAGGGGTGCAAATTCAAAATAAGTGTTCGGAGTGTCATGTGTGTTGCTTGTGTTTTTAAAATGTGTTTGTTGCTTCATGTAAACCATGTGCATCACGGGTTAAGTCAAAACACGTGATGCACATACACGCAGAACACATATTTTGAACCACACAAATGACTGGCTATATACATGTTGTGACAAACTTTGCATCGAGTGCTCACAAAAAAAGAAGTCACCAGCTGCCACTGTAATGTAGTAAATATCTAAATAAAATAAAGCAAGATCAATATAGTTGTTGTTCAAGAAATCAGTCCTACACTGCAAAATAATGACTTTCTTACATAGTATTTTTGTCTCGTTTTCAGTAGAAATATTATTTAAATAAAATGCTTTTTCTTGATGAACAAAATGACCTAAGAAAATAAGTCTAGTTTTAGACAAAATAAATAAATGCACACAATTTAAGTGAATTTGTGCTTAAAACAAGCTAAAATATCTGAACAAATCTTAAGTTTTCTTTTTTCTTAAAAACTTAATTCAAGCACAATTTTCTCACCCCATTGTTAGATATTTTTGCGTGTTTAGGCACAAATTTACTTAAATTGTATATTTTTGTCTAAAAACTAGACATTTTCTTAGGTAATTTTGCTCATCAAGAAAATACATCTTGATTTAAGAATTTTTAGTTTTTCTACTAAAAACAAGATAAAAATCCTAAGTTAGAAACTGATCAATTGCACAGCTCTGTCTTGGAATTATTCAAGAATTTCTCACTGTAAAACCTAAAAGTTAACTAAACTCAAACCATTTAAGAAAACCGGTTGCATTAAACCATTTAAGTTTTAAAACACATAGATTTGAGTACTGTGAACTTAAACAAATTGAGTCACATGCAGTTATGCACTTATATTTAAGTTCACACTAACTAAATATAAGTGCATTATTGCACAAGACTTAAGTTCACAGTACTCAAATGTATGTTTTTTTTTTAACTTAATGGGTTAAGGCAACCGATTTCCTTAAATGGTTTGAGTTAAGTTAACTGTTAGGTTTTACATTGTAAAGCATATACTTGTCAGCAAAGGTAACGTTGATGCACCCTCATCTGGACAGACATCTCTTTGGAGCCCTTTGGAAATATAAAAGTACATATAAGTATTTGGCATAATACTAATACACATACACATACACACGACAAATCAAATGACATAGAATTAAAGTTGTACATTTTAGAAAGTTAACATTAAACCAGTGGTTCTTAACGTTATTCCTGGAGGCCCACTGCCCTGCATGTTTTGTATATCTCTTTTATCTGACAGACGTAGTTCAGTTCATGGAGATCCCTTCTAATGAGCTGATGATTTGAATCAGGTGTGTTAAATAAGGGAGACATACAAAATGTGCAGAGCAGTGGGCCTCCAGGAATAAGGTTAAGAACCACTGCATTAAACTGTACAAAGATACAACAATATATGATCAAAGAACTTCATAATACTTCATAAATCTTCTTACTTAATTTTCTGTGTTGATGTCCTCAGAGTCTCTGTGTTGTTCTGCAGCTTCATTACAGTAGGCTACTTCAATATAGTTGTCTATCAAACACAGAATAAAAAAAATAGAATCACATACATCATAACACATCTATTTACGATTTAACCTCTTTAATTTAATAATTTAATTATTAAACTTACATCATTTTGGCCAGATTGCAGTGACATCAATTTCTTCAGTGTCTGGATCAGTCTGATGTTTTAGCTTTCACTGTTACTTCATTATATTTCTCTGGCAAACACAGAATTAAAAATCAAAATCACATATCACAATACATCCGTTTACTATTTAACATGTTTGATTTTAATTTAATGTAATCATTGAATGATTAAACATACATCAGCTTTACCCAGAAACTTCATCGTCCACAAAGTTGACCACAGTGTACATGACCTCTGTAAACACAAACATGTATAGACTTCATATTTAAAAAGATGAAGAACAGCAAACATATAACGTTTAAATATATTATGACTCCAAGCTTCTTTACAATTAGCATCTAGGTTCTCTTAAAGTGAAGCTGGCTTTGTTACAAATCAATATAAAGCTATTAAAACAGTCTTGAAAAATAAGCAGCATCTACCAGAACTGAATGAGCTTTTAAAACAACAAAAGATCGTCAGTACCATTTAAAATAGCAGAGAGACACTTGCTAGCTGCTAACATTTCAAACACACGAGTTACTGTTGTTTTGTTTGTTTTAAGCAAATAACGTCTCATCTTGGCTTCTTTAAAGTTTTGTTTTTACAATTTTTAAACATCGAATTGATTCTTCTAACAGCCCGGTTTGAATGTTACTTCGCGTATTTTTAACCTCATGTTTACCGCTGTGTACCACGTATAACCTTAATGTTTTACTGTTTGTGCTTTAAATTCAAACAGTTCTAGTATAAAGACAAAAACGAATCATAGTTAATAACATAATATGAACAAATAGGCAACCGATCAGCGCGATGCAGACAAATGAATTAAATCAAACTTACCTTACTGTTGATGAGCAAACAAACAAATAAGAGACGGAGTAGTCCAGGCAGTAACGGTTCGCGATTTTGAATTTTCCCGTCAAGCCCATAGGTTGAGCAGTCACACCTGAAGGGTGGGGGCAGATGAGTAGGTGCAGGTGCATTCTGGGAAATGTAGTCCTTTTCTTTAATATACTTTTTATAATCCGCGTTTTCACACTATGCATTGTTCTTTATACTTGATTATTAATAAAAAATAAAAAATATTTTTATAAAGTTTATTACGTTTACAAAACATGTTTAGTTGACAAACATGTTAACAGTTATTTGGAATGATGCTCAGATTTTCTTAAATATAAAATCTTTGTGAATCAGCAGCACCTTCTTGATGAAATACAAAACTCTTTAAACATGCCTCAGGAATTATCTCTGGGTTTAGTGGATGAGTGGCTCATCATTGGAAACATTGAACGTATACCTAAATGAATTCTTACTTAAATATTAGTAAATATAAACTAATGCTGAGTTAAGACATGTAACTTACTGAACTTACTTAACTACAACATGAACTCAAATTAATTTATTGTAAATGACTGCATTAACTAACAATGAAAAACATGTCGTAGTTAATGATGACTCTTCAATAGTTTATTATTAGGATATGCTGTAACTCAGCATTAGTTCATGTTAAAGTAAAAATACATGTATGTCTTTTTTCACTGTGATATATGGACCCTTATTATATTATAAAGTCCCCATCTCTTTTGTTTAAATTGATTGATTGAAGACAAACATTATAATATGTGGTCTGACTTTGTGCAAGCATGCATTATCATATGCTAAAAGTTACCTCCTCAGATAGACTAGAACATTCATTGGTGCCCGAACATTTTCCTTACAAGGGCCAAACCTGACTGAGGGCCGTGGGCCAAAAGTAAATGTTGTTGTGCCCTGATAACCCCTAATTTATAATTTTCTAATATTTTAAAAATAAATAAGCAAACATTACTCTGTTTATGCATAACTAATGCAGTTTTATTTTCCAAGGCTTTTTGTAGAAAAAAGAAATCGTTTTGCCAATCAATTTTAAATATCCTTTTCTCTGTGTGCCACTGCCGCAACCTCTTCATTTTTAGCCTATAGTACCCGAGTTCATTAGGTTTTGTGATGCATTTTATACACCTTCAAATATGCATGAAACATAAAAAAATTTAAGGTCTTTTGTGGGCCAACTTTGGGCACCTCTGGACTAGAAGTACAGTAGCTGACAGGTATCTGCAGATATGTTTACCCGAGTTTGTCAGTCTGTTTCACCCAACATGTTTTGCATCCACATGTGAAAGACTGTCTTTTAGATTATGGACCTGTCTATTGATATTTTTGTTTCTATTTTAAAAGATTTAATGAAATGTTAGGGTAGAATTATAATAACAATAGAAACAGTGAACTTCAAATCATGAGACATCAGCAAAAATAAGCAGCTTTACATTTCACTGACTAATTTATCAACATCCTAGCTAGCAAAAATGAGTTACATGATGTCATTTGAACGGCTTCTTTTAAACGATGTATGCAGCATTGAGAGATACGTTCACAATATTCTGACCTAGGGCAGTTGGAGACATGTTTTCAAAGTGTTGGAAATATATATTCTGAAATAATATTTGTTGCATTTCTCTTGAGTCAGAGACATAATTTTCACACATTAAAATGATAATTGTGTCCATTGAATTTTAGTTATTTTGAATGATGCTTAGTTTCTTAAATAGACTAATTAAATTATATTAATAATAAACATATTTAGAAAACACAGTTTTTATGTACCACAATACTGTATGTGCTGTCTTAAAGAGACATGGTTAACCCCCCACCCCACCCCACTCAGCTCTGAAAACAAAGAAGACACCTCTACCTGTGGGTCATTAACATATAAAAAGCCGTTCACACCTCACACCCACCCCTCCTCACAACCAGCTGTAAGGATTCCTGGAAACTTCCACCAGTTCCTACATACATCCACAAACGTAAGGTTTCTGGATGTTTCACGGGTTTACTTTGGTGTATTACCTTTCCAAGCACTCTGCCTCAAAAATCTGGCAAACCTAAAGTTTAGCAGGGATTTCCCATTCCGTATTTGTCCGTATACAGCTCTTTTCATGCAGTGTTAACTGCCCATTCTTACACCGACAGCCATCAGAGCTTGACCACAAAATATATGTGCTGCATTTTCACCGTCTACAGTAATGCACAGAAAAATGGGACCTAGATCTGTAAATCAATTCCTACATTCGTCATTCTAAAAAATAAGCATGCATGGACAGACAATAATGCAGCCAAAAATGCTGATGTCAAGTGTGTCCCAACAGTGAGTCAGGTGTTGATGAAGATAGATGAAAGCTGCTATTCCCACATCTCTTTAAAACTCACTGCCATTTCTTAGCCCGAGAACTGTGAATAACAACAATACTGTATTTTTGAATACATGTAGTCAAGAGAATAGCAGAGGATTAGATTTACAGCCTAGCTTCATAATCACACACCGAAACCTAAAATATCCACCAAGTACAGGACGACACATGGGGCGTAAAGTGATTCTTGAGTCAGACAAGCAAATTGACAGCTGGCTGTGAATGGAAAGGGAACGACTCTTAATATTAAAGTGCAAAATTCCAGCAGATGTGCCGTTGGTGGTTCAAGCGACAGAGAAGAAGCTTTTCCAAAAGTGACTCTGACAGCTTGGTGTCAAAGGAGGTTGAAATAACTGGTCTATCTCTTGCTTCACTGATAATAAAACAGGCAAGCGTCGCCCACCAGATTGCCTTCTGTTACAGATGCCGTCCAGAGACAATGAGGTTCTTTTTACTCTCAAATACTGTTAACAATCTGTCTCCAGCAGGAACAGATGATAAACAAGACATTTAAGCACCGAAGCACATTAGTTATTAATACCGTTGACCCACTTGAGTATTCATGCTTGTTGTTCTTCTCTTTGAAGAGATTTGGCTGGGTGAATGCCATGACAGGTGCCAAATAATCAAACGGAAAAAAACAATACATTTTGGTTACTAGTTGATTAATTACTTTTATAATAACTATATTAAAAAGATAATATAAATCAGGATAGTATTTGCTGTATTACGGTTATACTAACTTTGTCAACAATTGTGTACTAGTGATTTTTATTTTACCAGGATGACATAAAAATAATTGCTGTAAATGACAAAAAAAAATAAAAAAAACATCTGGATGCATTATGAGAATTGGCATTTAGCAGATGCTTTTATCCAAAGCAATTTGTCATAGGGATGCAATAATTCAAGAAGTGCTTATACTAAGTTACACGTTTTCTTTTTTTACAATTCTGTTGAGAGAGTTAGTATTTTTTTTGTGTCTGCAGTCAATATCAATTTGCCAAGATTAAGGTCTGAACTTACTAGAACCATTATTTTTAGAGGATTAAAAAAATATTTCCTATAGTTATTTAAATTTTTTAGATTATCATTATAAAAAATTATCATTACCGCAACATAATATTACATTAAATATATGCATTTACAAATTCCATGTTTCGGTAATGAGAACTTAAAAGTTGTCTAGGTAGCTACTATGACAAACAAAATATCAACTTTTATCTGGAGAGAAAAAATAAGAACTGCTTACCTGGTAGTGTCACAGTCATTTATGTCCCTTCCAACTATTTTTTTTTTTTGAAAACGTTAGTTCCTTGAGGGCTTAAAAATGATTGAAAATTGTTGCGGAGGATGAGAAAATTGGTCTTGGACACATTTATATTCCTTATTATTGTCTCTACATTTACCAATGATCACCAAATACCACATGTTTCTTTACTGTAAATGTTTATAGTATAACATGCACTGAAGCTTTTTATTGTTTAGATTTTTTAATTATAAATATTTCCATGTCAAAAAACCCAAATCCAGCCATGGACACGTTGCGGTAATGAAAATTTTCCCCTTAAAGCAACACTATGTAGTTTCCATGTAAAAATGACTTACAGCTCCCCCATGTGGTTAAAAAGTGCAACAGTGCCTGGTATCAGACACTCTTCTGCAGGCAGGGGGAGGGGCGGGGCTGTGTTTCCTACCCTCCACCGCCACTTTCAGAGTGTGCTTGTAGCAGCTAGGAGGCTGCTCAGGTTGCAGCAACAGTACAGTTTGTCCAGTTAAAAGTTGTTCTATCACTGAAATAATTTTTGAGACATTATTTAAAGATAAAAAACTACATAGTATTGCTTTAAATGTGGAAAACAACAAAATTGTTTTTTATGATGTCATTTGAAATCATGTGCAAAATAGTACATGTAATACTGTAATGCATTACTTTTAAAAGTAACTTTCCCCAACACTGGTGTAGGAAAATGAGCGAGAAAATGATTTAGTGCTCTTTTGTGAAGGTACAACAAAGCACCGCTAATTTGCTGAACGTAAGGTTTAGGATGGGTTGTAGGAATGTAGGAAAGTGTGAAAGTATGCTGGAGCAGTACAAGTGAAAACTCTGTAGGTGAGCAGAAGTGAATTACACCTGACATGCCGGGCTTCAATCAAAGCCAGAATGTGCCAAAAAAATATTGTAATGCAATGCAAAAAAGATTTTTTTAAATGCAAATTGATTTCTCATCGTTCTGTTGTTAACTTATAAATAAATATGACCTGGAAACAGTTTTTGAAAGATTCACTCTTTTGGTGAGCTTTGTTAAACAAACCCGAGATCCTTTTCCTCTGAACAAACTGCTTACACTCAATTGATGACCTTTAATTCACACATGATCGGCTGCGCTACAATCCCAGTGGGCTTGTCCTGCATCCCATTATCTGCTACTACAAAGAAAAAGGCTGTTTCTATATTGGGCTTTACTTAAACGGTCCAGCCTCGGTAACCCCTGAAAATACCTTCAAGGTCACAGCAGATGTAAATTCCTATTAAGCAGCTCGGCAGAAAAAAGCAAATCAGGTTCATGCACAATGCAAGCATGCTACTCGAAACATGCAATGAAATGTCACTACATCTCTGATGAGACGTGACAAGAGTTGCACGTTACCCGTGACGTCTTATAGCTCCACAACCGACAGAACAGATGGAAAACCTATGCTATTTTTATCTGACATGGGGCGGCACTTGGAAGTGTGATACTTTAGCCACAATAAAAATGTATGAATGTCATTGCATTACATATACAGCAAGTGGCAGGTGCAAACAAATGATGCTGAAGCTGTACACAAAACTGAGGCATTTTAGCAATTATCTCTAACAAAGATATTTTATTTATTTTTTAATTGTATATTTATTGCATTTTTCATTTTTTACAACAAACATAAGTATGAAAGCATATAAACTCATGAAACTCTATCTACTCTCTTCGAGTACTTTTAATGCATGTACAAAGTCAGCTCCCCTTAATTTCAGCTTGGTGACCTTGCATTTTTTCAGTGCCATTAACTTTTATATTTGTTTCTAATGCATTTAGTGAATTCATCTATTAGTTTAAGTGTTTTGATGCTTAGACCATGAGTCTTCAACAGGGGGTCCAGGGACCCTTGGGGTATGTGGTGGTATTACTGGGTGTAATTAGGCATTAAACAAATATGCACAAAAAGGTTAATAATAAAAAATTAAAACGTTCCCAAAATAAAATCTTTTCAGTTAAATTAAAATGTTATGTAGTATGCCAAAAATATTATTTTAAAATTTTGGCACACTGTAAAAAATGCAACATTTTTTATCAAATAAACATATTTTTATGCTATTTTAACTAAAAAAATTAAGTTGAACAATTTAAACTTGTTTTTATAAGTTATGTCAACTATTCACAGGTCAAAACGTAAAATAGTATGTTGAATTGACTTGCAAAACGAAGTTGTTTTAACTTCATGCTGCATTATTTTTTTATTTTTTACAGTGTAATGTAACCATAATAACGTATGTTTTATAAATTAATAATAAATACAGTCCTAATTTGATACATGTTCATCTTACGCATCCATCAAGGGGTCTCCTTTGGCAGAAAGAGGATGAAGACCTCTGACTTAGAGCAATACACATAAAAAACTAGCTTGAATAAGCAGAGTCAAGCCTTCAAATTGATCTTAAATTTCATCTTTAATCATGTTTTTCCCAATAATGTCTGAAACAACAGCAAAAAATACATTGGGCAAAAGGTACAATACAAAATGTCCCCGACAATATAAGCACAGTCCTCTTCAACCGCTAAAATCCTTTTGGGAGCACCTCTCAAAAACCAGAGACTACAAAAGTTCCTGTTCGAAAACTGTATGGCAACATAAAGGCTATGCAGAAGCACACTGGTGAGAGCCACAGTGAACAAGAAAGGTCCACAACACAACTATTACACTTTTTCTTTAACCTTCATTAAGGTGGCTATCTGTGTCTCCTAGGTGATCCATCCCCGCCTCTCTCCGCTTTCCTGCTGGACTCGCTGTATCTGTGAGAATTCCGGTTCTCTTTGTCCGCCCTCTCCAAGCCGTTCCTGTACGAGTCCCTGGACTCGTTCTCCTTGCGGCTCCTCTCCCGTGACTTTGACCTTTCCCTGCTCCTCCTCAGCGGTTCCTTCTCCCGGCTTCTCCGTCTATCTTTGTCCCTTCCCGCCTGGGAACCGCTTTTGTCATTGTCCTTGTTCCTGCGTGAGTCCCGCTGCTTGTCCTCATAATCCTGGGCGTGCCGTTGATGCTCCTGGTCCCTGTCTCCTCTTCCACGCTCTGCTTCTCCTCTTTGTCGAGCAGGAGGCGATTCCTCTACGCGGCCCCTGCGGCGGGCATCTCTCTGGTGGCGGGCATCTGATTTACGTGGGTCTTCGTCACTCCTCTCTTGCCGTCGGTTCTCGTGCCTCTTGCTGGGTCGCTCCTCCAGAGGAGATCGCTGGTTAGCTGCCTTGCTGGAGCTCTTGTCCTTGTTTTTCTTCTTTTTGCCCAAGACTTTCTTGTGTCTCGAATCAGAATCTGCAGAGGAATAAGACTGTTTAGGCATTTTGAACAAAACAAGTCACTTTGTATAAAAGCATGAATGACAAATCACTGTTGTCACAATCCTACAGCACCAACTCTGACATGCTTTTAAAAAGCAAAGAGAAGCGAACTACTAGCTTGCCCATAGCTGGAAAAATGAATGCCATTAAATGTCTGGCCAAGCGTGCATGAAGGACATAAATTTGATGGAAGTGCTGAAAAACTAAATGCCTATCATCTTTGAAAACCAGTAAACATCAATTAACATCTATTTAACGCAAACGCGAGATGAAAAAGGCCTGACATCACATTTCTTCTAAAAATGTAACTTCATTATCAGCCAACACATTAACACACTTGAATGACTGTGGCTCACAGACTCCTGTCAGAATCTGTCTGTTCTCAAATCTAATTATAAGCACTTTTTAACACAACGCTGAGGCCAATGTATATCTGCATTAAGACTGGGAGGGGTGAGAGCTTTTTCAAGGGTGTCTGATACCTGAAGAGCTGCTGGAGGAAGAGTCCGAGTCATTGGACGAATCAGAGTCGCTGCTGTCGCTGTCAGAAGAAGAGTCTGAAGATGAAGAGTCTGAGGAGGATGAGGAAGAGGATGAAGAGGAATCCGATGACTCCACATCCTGATTCTGAGTCATGATCATCTTAGGAGCGTTCTTTAGATGTTCTCTCAGCTCATCCCTATGAACAACAGAAATTAAATCAGTGATAGTTTAGTCAGCTTTTGAATGCTTATCTTAGACTAGACACTATAGCAAAAAGATGTTCAAATTTAGCAAGGGCTTACGTGTTATGCATTTGACAGGTGCTTTCAACAAGTTATACATTTTATCAGTATGTATTAGGGGTGGGCAAATGGGAAAAATATCATATCATGATTATTTTAGGAAAAAACACAGCAGTGGGTTACCCGTGCATTTTATAACAGCTAAGGGGCGTTGTTAAGCAATACGTGAAGCGGAGTGCCTAAAACCCCCTTAGCTGTTATAAAATGCACTGGTAACCCAACTCTTCGAGCGGTTTATTGCATTTATAAAACGTTTACTTCATATGCATAACGTTAGCGGGATTTTATAAAATAAAACACAACTAAGTTGTAATTATATTAGTACAAATATTACTCTTCCGCCAAACAAAGTAGTTCCTCAGAATCAAGTGTGCACACAGCAAAGACACAATGAAAATATGATTTAAGACTGTGGTGTTTATTTTATAATTCACCATTTATCTAATTTATACATTAATATTTATATTGTGCAACTGTTGAAGTGATGATCAAATATGCTTGGAAGTATGCTGAACTCATTCCCCGTCAGCGTTTTTTTTTTTTTTAAGTTGCCACCCAGTTTTAGTTTAATGCCTTGCAGAAAAATTATCTTCTTTAAATAAACATAAAATATCAAATGAAAGAACAGACCATCCGCTTTCAAACAAAAACAAACAAAAAAAACGTTTCATCCTACCTTCATTTGTTCTCTTGCACCTCTCAAATGTTTTAGCTAAAAGCGGAGATAATTCCATTTTTGTGAAGAATTTATGTAAGAGATCAGATTCAAAGCCATCAAAACTTACACGCTGTGTTTTCAGTGTTGAGTGAATGCGTCAGTGTTTAAGTTGGGTAAGATCGCCACCCAGTGGATAATAGCGGACGTATGAACTTGAGTTATAAACTCCTCAGACGTTTTCTCTTTATCGACGAGATGACTCAACAATATTTATTGACATTTATCTGGATATCGCCATTAATTGTGCAATTGTAGACAAATTAAAAATATGATTAAAGACACTGGTGTTTATTTTCATAAATCAGTACGCAGCAACAGTGGCGCAGTGATACTAATGTAATGTGGTCTGAACCGTGAGGTTACCGGTGTATTTTATCACGGCTTATAACGCCTTTCAACCAATCAGAATGAAGAACCAGAACTGCCCGTTTTATTAAGACTATTTTGTCATTACTGAACCTTAATAAAGCAAAGTCCTACAAAATAACAAAATATACACGGCCCTTAACACGCCTTCATGTAGCGCGCGCCTCAGTTTGTCGCATGCTTGCACTTGTCACGTGCTTGATGTAGGCACGGTACAATGATATCTCCGGAAATTTGTATGCAGTATTAAATAAACTAAATAAAACTATAAGCTAAAGTGTCAAGTACTTAGTGTGACCTCCAGAGTTCCCACATTAAGCCGAAATGTAATATTCACTGAGTTTTACAGACTATAAAACAAAATTTTCATGACCTATTTGTATTTCTGAGATGCCGTGAGCCTGATAATGTAGTATACACCATGAGTTTATAATTTTTTGCCTAAATGCGTGAAATTAATAAACAATGCCAATAGACCAATTTAGAGTAGACGTCACAGTTACGTCACTGCAAGCTGCGCGCGCAATGCGGTTGCAGAAAAACAGTGGAAATGAATTAGACACGAGTGAAAAGAGCAAGATAACTCACTGGAAAATGTCCGGTTGTGCTGTTAAGTGTCAGAATAAGAATGCAAAAAAAGATGGCTTTCATTTTTATAGAATACCATCGTCAAAGACATCATTTGAAGATAAACGTAGGTGTTTATGATTACAATAAGCCCTTAAACGGACAGAATGGAGCGAGGAAATCATCTGGAAATCTTTTAATAATTAGAATAGAAAATAAGTAGAGAAGATGTCCGGTGTTCTGTCGAAGTCTGTTCCCTCCATGTGTTTCTTATAGCGTTTTTATCATGTTACAATTATAATTTATTAAGGAAGAAATAATAAAAAACAGGAAAATTATGAAATATTTAATAAACGCTATTATATATAATACATGATAGTATTGCTTTTACATGTACTTTAGCGATTCAGACCGTAAAAATATTTGATTTAGCAAAAAAGAACAATACATATACATTACATACATGCATATCAGTAGCCAAGCCATTTAAACTTTTTATCTATCTAAAAAAATAAACGTAATGTGATTAAAACGCTATAAGAAACATTGCACTAAAGGGAAACATAAAGGAATAAGACTTCGACAGAACACCGGATCCATAAAGATCACGGTTTAATGCTAAAACACTTCACAACCCTACTGCGGAGCAGTCACTTTCTGCAACCAGTTTGGCTCCGCCCACAAAAAACGTCATCTCTGTTTGCAAACACGAAATTGGTCTATACATGTATGTTTAGATTCTAGTCTCACTTGAAATCAGTGGAGGCTCGGACCAGGAAATGGCATTCCTCAAGTCACAACTTAACAAGCGGATTGCATTTTGATAAATGCAAACTAAAATTTAAATTGACAAAAAAATCCCTGATATTCCATTCCTAAAAATATTACATTTCCTGACTTTCAATGGAAAATGTCCGACTCGTGTTCTTGAGAAAGTGCGTTTCCAGCGTATGACAGAGTACAAGACGTAACGGTGTAATGAGGAACGTGTAATAAAAAATCATTTTAGATTTCTCAGGGTTCCCACACCTTAGTTAACTTCAAAATCAACGACCTTTCAAGGACTTTCCAGGTCCAATACCCTGAAATTCAAGGACTAAATGTGGGGACACATTTCAAGTGAGAGCAAGGTTACATTGTGGTACCGTTTTAAGATACATTGTTACAGTTCCCTTTCGAGGGAACTCGCGCTGCGTCACTGCGGTGACACATTGGGGACGCCTCCAGGGGTAAGTGCGTCTGAATGTGTATATCAAATTCAACCAATGGTAAGGCTTTACGACAAAGACAGGGTGACGCTGGAGCCAGGAAGTATATCGCTATCTGAAATCTTGCCAAAGACGGCGTTACAGGGATGCAGGAAGTATGGCAAGGGAGACGCAGCGTCTCGTTCCCTTCTCAGGAAACAAAAGTTACATACGTAATCTGAGACGTTTTCATTTGTCAAACACAACTATGCAAAAAAACATTTTGGTATGAATCAACATTCACTTAAAGAAGACATAAGCATTTACAATTTAGCACGTATGTTTAAAAAGTCTAGACATTTTTATGCTATTATCCTACACTACACATGAAATAATATGGATTTTTTCCAGAGAACTTCTTGCATAAAATAGATTCAAGCACTTTCAATGACCTGTATCTAGGGATGGGAATCGAGAACCGGTTCTACTTAAGAACCGGTTCCCAGTGAATCGATTCCTTCGAATCGTAAGCATGCCTGCTTAACGATTCCGCTTATCGGTTCCGCTCGCGCTCGTTGCAAATGTGTCATGACGTCACATACACGCTGTGTTGTTTTGGTTTAGAACGCAGCAAACATTGCATCGAGGCAGAACGATCCAAAGTTTGGTTATATTTAGTGGTGGGCAGAGCGAGGCTTCGCGAAACACTGAAACAGTTGAATCAATAACTTATATTTCACGCGAACATACGACAATACGGTCGCGTTGCAGGAGGTTGCAGGACTGTCGCGTGTTTGACACACTATTACACAATAACAGCAGCGAGTCAAACACCAGCGGAGCTAACGGGACGTCATCTGTTATTAATGCAGAAGGTAATGTGTTAATGTTAATGTGAGCGCCATTTCATTATGTAAACTTTTACTATACGGATAATCTCCGTTGTCATTGTCCATCATATTGAGTCTGACTGGCTCTCACACTGGCTCAGAGGCTGCAGAAAGTATCTCTCGTGCACCTCCAGCTACTCAGTTTACAGAGGCAGGGAGGAACTAAATGACCGAGGCGAGGATAAACACATTTCACAGAGCAGTAGAGGCGGACACTACTTAAGTATTTCTACTTAAAAGTACATTTTCAAGTATTTGTATTTTATCAGTGTTTTTGTATTTTTTTGAAAACATACATTCCAAAGCATATTATCATAATTTTAACTCCACCACATTTCATAATTTCAAGTTTTTGGTTTATATTTAATATTAAAGTACATTAAAAATCTAGTAATGTTTTTTACTTTTACTTAAGTAAAAAGTACTTTTACTCAAGAAAAGTAAAAGTACACAATTTTTATGTAATTATGTATTCAATCAATTTTAATATGCAATATAAATACACAGTATGATTCTATGCTTTAGTGAACATTTTTAGTAAAGTAATTTTTTCCCCAAGACAACACTCTGATAAAGCACAGATGCTTGGAAAATGAAACTAAAATACTCAAGTAGTGTCCACCTCTGCCGAGCAGTGACTAAGTTTGTGGTAAAGGGTTTGCATCCGTTTGCCACAGTAGATGTCTCTGCATTTCGGTAGGTTAATTTGCTGTATTTTGTCCAGCATCATGTCTTTAAAAGAAAATAACAAATGCATGCATGACCAAAAGTGGCATGTTTTATGTCAGTCTAGTTCAGTTTAATTAATTCCTAGTCCGATCACACATTTACTGGTTGAGAAACACTGCCCTAGGCTATAGGTCCCTGGACTTTACTTTAAGAAGTAGCTCACCTACTTTTAAGTTGGTTCTGATGTTGCTACACATAATTTGTGTATACTCTGTTCTGTGTCTTCTGAACAGATATTAAAGCGAGTTAATACAAACATGCAAATTTGTGCTTATTCCCTCACCCAATGAGAATTGATAAGAGAATCGATAAGGAATCGGATCGATAAGCAACATCGATAATGGAATCGGAATCGTTAAATTCTTATCAATTCCCATCCCTACCTGTATCTATGCGTGTATATTTTTAAAAACTTCCCAGGGCCTTTAATTTTTTCCCCAAGATTCACAAACTTTCAAGGACCCGTGGGAACCCTGATTTCTGGCTGGCATTTTGTTCAGCTCTTTGCAATTCGGCGTTCCCCACTACGCCACTACTTCTCGTACGCTTCAGGACTTTAGTCTTCTCAAGAGAGTTCAAAATATCTTTAGTGCTAAAAGAGATCAACACTTAATACAAAAAAGACCAATTTGTTATGATTTTTTTTTTTACATATTTCCTGTAATTTTTGTATCTTAATAAAACAAGCAAAAAATAAAGATGGATGGTCATTAAAAAGACAAAGCTGGTTGTAGACTTTTACATAATATTGTAGATGGAGCCAACAACAGAAACTTACGTAAGTCCTCCAAGGCCAATGGAGGTGAAGAAATTAATGGCGAATCTTGTATTCCTGGGGTTGTCGCGTGGGAATAGGCCCTCGAAGAAAGGCTGCAAAGTCCTGGAATATAAACATTTAGATGGTACATTGGACTGCCTTTATCTTTAACGTTTTATCAGATGGCATAATACATAAAAGATGCACTTACATGTCTTTAAGTCTCTCATTTAGTTTAGGCAAACCCATATAAGCACAAAGCTCTTGGAATAAGATCTTCACAAAAATTCGACTAGAAGATGTTGTCGTGTCTTCGCTCATTCTGACACATTCAAGGACCTGGAAAAAAACATACCATTATACTACAAGGCCAAAGCAATCTCAGTCTAAAGTCATATACATTAACTTCTGAAAGATCAGCATCTGGAAACCAGTAATGTATCTCTAGACAATGAGGTGTTTACTGAAATCTAATTACAGTTTGAGGGATGCATTACAGTCACGTCTAAATGCTGATCTAGCAGACGTAAAAGAAGAAATAATAAGAGTTACGCACACTCCATGGAATGGAATCCGTGTAGAGCAAATGAGCGAACATTCGAGCGACATTGCGCAGTTTGTTGGTTTCCAGACGATGGATGTTTTCGTACTGCTCCTGAAAGATAGCTTCGAAGCTCTCCATGTATTCTTTCTTCAACAAGCAAAACCTCTACAAAAACAGATAAAACACCACTTTTAGACAGAAAAACAGATGGTGAAATTTTGCATCAACATTGCCATTGAATTGTTTACCACTTGAAATATTTATAAATCTACACAGAAAATAATGCTGCAATCACATCATGATGGATTTCCTTGCTTATTAAACAAGTTTTTGTCTGTGACAGTCATTTCTTCATGCTTTAACCCCTGTCCTGTATACGTTAGAGTTCCGTGGGGGTAAAAATGACCCCAGAAATTAAGGGCGGTTTCACATTTGGTGCGATTGCCTGGTCCGAACCAGAGTTCGATTGCTCCCCCCTCCCCATGCCCCCCATGGACTGTGTTCACATATTATTTTTGCATCCGAACCGCGGTACGCTTGCATCATCAAGCTGCAGCCGGCGCGTTCTCATGTTGCTTGGCAACCGCTGTAAACGAGAAGACGACAAGCGTGATTGACGAACTGCAAGCAGAGAGATAATTTCTGAATGCCTCCGCAAAATTGACGTCGGCGGACAGACCGTTGCCATCGAATGACGGGGCAGACAGATGCAAGTGCGTTTCTGTATTATTTCTTTGAAAAAAAACCCAAAGGTTTAAAAAAATAAAAACAAAAGTCAAGCAAGCATTCTATGCATTTTGTTGTCAAGGTAAGTTCACGCACACAAACACACACGTCTGTTTTGGTGGGACATTCCATATAATACGTAATTAACAGTGGTTCACTTCCGCGATTTGGTACGATTGCGCTCACATTAGCAGCAAACCGATCTGGAGTTCACATGAAACGGACCCCAGACCACCCTTTTTAAGCGGACTTGAGTACGTTTCGCGGGTGCGCACCCGAGTTTCGGAAGACAGCGTTCACATCATCCAAATGTACCGAACTATGATGTCAATCGAACCCAGGTGCGCACCAAAAGTGCTAATGTGAAAACGCCCTAAAAGAATGATTATATACATTACATTACATTATATACATAATATATACATTTTTTTTACTTCCCATCTATACGTTAATGCTGTGTTTTGGGAGATATGAAGTACTTTTGTACCTGTTTACCACTAAATTCATCAACTACACCATTAGCTTGCCTGTAAAATGTAAAATTTTGTGAAAAATTCACATAAATTATTATCTAAATTTGATTTAAATTGTTTTAAGATATTGATCTAGATGTTATCTGTTGAATTCGGTCATCAGGTGTTTAGAAAAAAAACATAAAAAATACAGTTTAGGAAATAAATCATTTCGACCAGCAGAGGCCCATAGAGACCCATTCATTTCACTGGACGTGGCCAACTGCTCAAATCACTACTTTTTGTGAATTTATGTTTATATAAACATTAGAAAGTACACTTTCAAATTGATTTTTTTGTACTTTTTGATGCATTTTGAAATGTCTGTTTTTACAAAATTCCACAGAAATTTGACTGAATGTAAGTGTTTGTGTGTCTCTCTGTGTGTGTGTATGTGCGTTTAAGTTTTACAGTGACTTTGTGTGAGCCTGTGTGTGTATCTGTGCATATGTGCATGCGCGCGTGTGTGTGCACGCACCTGTGTGAGCATAAGGCTATGTTTACATTAATCCGTTTACCTTTTAAAACGCATTACTTTTGCAACGTTTACGCCTTTCATTTACACTACACCACTGTTTTCGACCCTCATAACGGAGTCGTTCGTAAATGCTGAAGACCCTGTTTTAGTTTGAGAACTCAGACGTTGCGCTGTAGTGAAAATGAACGTAGACGGAGTCTTATGTAACGAACAGCTGAGGTTAACGTGACAGCGCATCATTTTCAAAGTAAAATGATTTTTATTCTGGTTTGCAACGGAGGTTTTGCCAAAAATAGTAAACATCTACCAACCAGCTATTATAAACGCGATATTAGATTTTTTTAACATGTATCCTTATAGATAATGTCTGTTTTATATTAATGTTTGAGTATTGTTGGGTTTGAATATTGTTGTAATTATGTTTAGTTAGCTTATTACGAAAGATAGACTGTAATTTTAAACGCCATATAGGGCGTTGTAAAGGCCAATATGAAGGGAGAATTGTAATGGCTCAGACATTATTTGAGTTTAATTTAAAGTTTTGTTTGCTACTTTAAAATTAATTTCGTTTCATATAATTTGTCTCTTAATTTTAATCGATGTTTTGTTGATAAGTTTTGTGAATATAAATTAATAAAAACAATAAAATATACGTCATACTAATATTTAATGCTTGTTTAGCCGATTGCGCTTTTTGCTATTTCTGTGTTGCTAGCGGAGGACGTGCACGGACCTTTTAAATAATTTTTTATATTAACATCATATTAATTTGTAATACTTTTGCCGGCCACGCTTTTTAGTCTGAGATCGCTGAACTGAACAGCGGCAGGTAAAAGGGAAGATAAGTTATTTGGTGTTTTTCTGAAGAATACAGTCAGTTCGTACAAAAAGCTTCAAATGGACTATAAGATCATAAATATGAACTGCGAACAATGAACTATTATAGCAATAAGCATTTCTGTAGGCTAAAGCTATACTTCACCTCTTATTATGTTTGATTGAAGTTTGCATTTGCTGAAATGTATTTTTGAAGCTTCAAGTTCGCTACTGTTTAGTACTGTTCACTTTAATGCTTCCTTTTTAAATCATAAAGACCATTCGGTTTGGTTTATAACATCAACATTTACCTAGAACAATATAAGACTTTCCCAAACACATTTTTATAGGTTGAAAAATAGTGTCTGTTGTAGTTGCCGGCAAAGGATCCAGGGATGAATTTTGTCAATATCGCACACCTCTAGGCTGCATAAATGCACAAAAGTAAGCTATTATTAGAGTAATACCTTATTTTACACTTTTATGGGCATGCCCAGTTATGTGATTGGTTATGTTTTATGCGTTTATGGTTGTGTATAGTGTGGATGAAGATTCTTTTTAAAATGCCAGTATAAACAAGGATCGTTTTCATTTTAAAATGCCGTTTTAAAACGCAAATGCTCTAATGTAAACAGGGCCTAAGAGCCCACCAATTTACTTCCTTGTTTTGCATCTGTGACTGTTTTTACCTTTGTGTGTTTCTGTGTGCGTGATTGAGAATGTCTTTTCTATATTGCATTTGTGCTTAATATCTATAGCTCGAACTACTGATCTACTTGTTTAACTGTGTTGAAGTGATTGGTTAAATGTTTGAGATGTAAAAATCCAAGGACCGTCTTTGGAAGCCTCTAATTTGATGGAGAAAATACTCTGGACATGGTTTGCCTTAAAACATATTTAAAAACACATATAGACATATAAACAAACATAAAAACTAGGTTTTTACCACAGGGGGACTTTTAAAAAATACCCATTTGAAAAAAGAGACAGAAAAAAAATGATGACGCCAATTGTAAATGCAGTTCTAATCAACAAGGCCAGACATAGATCCATGTTTGCATTATCCATTGTAGTGACTTAAACATTCAATTAATATTAAACATTAAATTAACTCCGCTTGAGAGAAGACAAGAATAGAGACAGACTTACCCCAGCCAGGAGGCCGAAGAACTTCTCGTATGTTCTTTGCTGGGCACAACAGTCCAGGATCATGTTACACAGCTCTTTCTGTTGAGGGATAGACACACATATAAGAAATCTCAAACATAAACTAAGCATCTAGACGAAGCTCTGAATAGAAAAAATGAGTTTGAGATGATAAACCATTCCCAGTACCGCTTTGTTTTATTTTACAACTCTAATACTCCATACAAAACACAATCTCAAATTTACTTAATCAGGCTGATGGAGCACTCGAAATACGCCTGAGATGGCATTAAGTCATGATGTGAGCATTTATGAGTCTCTTTTCTAACAGGTGCCTACGGGCAGTAAGGCAGATTTGTCTGTTGTAATGGGAAAGCGTACAGAGTTTGAGACAAAAAGGTTAATCTCATAGCAGTCTGGAAAGAGTCACACGGGTAGAGGAACAAAAACAGTAACCTTAAATAAAAAAAATCTTAAATAAAAAGTATACATACTGTATTTGGCTTAGGCATTTCTCCATTCATCCATCTATCATTTAATCCACCTGTCCTTATATCCATACATACATATTTTTATCTGTTTGTCTATCCTTTATACAGCTATCTATTAGGGATGGGCATTTGATTACATTTTTTTAGTCGATTGTCGGGAGAATTAACGATCGACTATCGATTAATCATTAATATTTTTATATCATCTTCATGATTATTTTTTTTAAAAATTAAAACGGAAGGTCACAGATAACGGAGTATGGCGTCAAATATTGCACCCTGGTGGTAAAATGTTGAATTGCTGCCACACAGTGAAATTCATTTGATTGCTTCAATACACGCTACGCTAGGCAACCCAACTTGCATTAGATTAAAAAAAAGATTAATTCGATTAATCAATAACAAATTAACGTCATCGACTAAATTCTTAACGATCAATTATCGATCGTCGATTAATCATGCCCATCCCTACTATCTATCATTTTATCCATCTATCCATCCATCCATTTATATGTCCATCCATCTATCCTTTTTTCCACCTGTCCTTCTATCCATCCATCCACACTTTTATCCATCTAACTATCCTTTATACTGCTATCTATCATTATTATTCCATCTGTCCATCATCCATATCTCTTTATATCTGTCAATATATCCATCTATCCTTTTATTCACATGTCCTTATATCTATCCATCCATCCTTTTATCTGTCTATTTATCCTTTATACAGCTATCCATCATTTTATCCCTCCCTCCCTCCCTCTCTCTTTCTATATATATATATCCATATATGTCCATTCATCTCTCCTTTTATCCATCATCCATACTTTTATCCATCTATCTATCCTTTATATACTGCTATCTATCTTTTTTCATTTATCATTTTATCCATCCATCCTTCAATTAATATATCGGTCTATACATACATCTATCCCCTTTTATCCATCCGTCTATCTATCTTTTATACTGCTATCTATCATTTTTTTCATCCATCCATCCATCACCATGTATCTTTATATTTGTCCATACCTCCATCTATTCTTTTATCCACCTGTCCTTATATCCATACATACATATTTGTATCTGTTTGTCTATCCTTTATACAGCTATCTATCATTTTATCCATCTATCCATCCATCCATTTATATGTCCATCCATCTATCCTTTTATCCACCTGTCCTTCTATCCATCCATCCACACTTTTATCCATCTAACTATCCTTTATACTGCTATCTATCCATCTATTATTATTCCATCTGTCCATCATCCATATCTCTTTATATCTGTCCATATATCCATCTATCCTTTTATTCACCTGTCCTTATATCTATCCATCCATCCTTTTATCTGTCTATTTATCCTTTATAAACCTATCCCTCCCAACCCTCCCTCCCTCTATCCATATCTGTCCATTCATCTCTCCTTTAATCCATCCATCCATACTTTTATCCATCTATCTATCCTTTATATACTGCTATCTATCTTTTTTCATCTATCATTTTATCCATCCATCCTTCAATTAATATATCGGTCTATACATACATCTATCCCCTTTTATCCATCCATACTTTTATCCATCTATCATTTTATCCACTTGTCCTTCTATCCATCCATCCACACTTTTATCCATCTAACTATCCTTTATACTGCTATCTATCCATCTATTATTATTCCATCTGTCCATCATCCATATCTCTTTTATCTGTCCATATATCCATCTATCCTTTTATTCACCTGTCCTTATATCTATCCATCCATCCTTTTATCTGTCTATTTATCCTTTATACAGCTATCCCTCCCTCCCTCCCTCCCTCCCTCCCTCTCTCTCTATATATATATCCATATCTGTCCATTCATCACTCCTTTTATCCATCCATCCATACTTTTATCCATCTATCCTTTTTATCCACCTGTCCTTCTATCCATCCATCCACACTTTTATCCATAACTATCCTTTATACTGCTATCTATCCATCTATTATTATTCCATCTGTCCATCATCCATATCTCTTTATATCTGTCCATCTATCCTTTTATTCACCTGTCCTTATATCTATCCATCCATCCTTTTATCTGTCTATTTATCCTTTATACAGCTATCCATCATTTTATCCCTCCCTCCCTCACTCTCTCTATATATATATATATCCATATCTGTCCATTCATCTCTCCTTTTATCCATCCATCCATACTTTTATCCATAACTATCCTTTATACTGCTATCTATCCATCTATTATTATTCCATCTGTCCATCATCCATATCTCTTTATATCTGTCCATCTATCCATCTATCCTTTTATTCACCTGTCCTTATATCTATCCATCCATCCTTTTATCTGTCTATTTATCCTTTATACAGCTATCCCTCCCAACCCTCCCTCCCTCTATCCATATCTGTCAATTCATCTCTCCTTTTATCCATCCATACATACTTTTATCCATCTATCTATCCTTTATATACTGCTATCTATCTCTTTTCATCTATCATTTTATCCATCCATCCTTCAATTAATATATCGGTCTATACATACATCTATCCACTTTTATCCATCCGTCTATCTATCCTTTATACTGCTATCTATCATTTTTTCATCCATCCATCCATCCCTCATCCATGTATCTTTATATTTGTCCATACTTCCATCTATTCTTTTATCCACATGTCCTTATATCCATCCATACATACTTGTATCTGTCTGTCTATCCTCTATATGGCTATCTATCATTTTATCCAGGGTGCGATTTGTGAAAAAAACAGAGGGGGGGATGTTTTCATAGGCGTCGATTTCGGCGACGGTGGGCACCCACCATATTTCGTCATGAGTTATTTTGTACCCACCACTAGTTTTTACTTTTTTGACTGTTTTCAGTGGTTAAGAAGAGCAATATGAGAGAGAAATTTGGTAATCATTGTCTGACCTAACAAAAATCCATTATAATATTATTATTTTTTTTTATATATATTTCTAATTAAAATATTTCTAATATTCAGAAATGCGCTCTCCGCTCACGAGCTCTGATCGGAACAACCCGAACCTCACTGTCTGCTGAACTTGCGCAGAAACATCAAAATATAACCAGCTTTTTAAAATGGTTTTAAAACTTAACATTTAGACTATTTTAGCGCAAATTATGAGCTTATTGACGATTTTTTATAATTCTTGACATAATGCGTCTCTGTCCACAGCACATTTCAAAACATTTTAATTCATAAAAATAAATAATGAGAACATGAACTCATCACTGCATTTGCAGGAATTGTAAAATATTTTTTCTTATTAACTCATGAAGCAGCCTAACGCAATATTTTTATTCTAATAGCTTATCTTTCCCCACACATATGAACTGTGATCATGCACAACGAAAAACGCGTAAGAATTAAATCTTGAATGGCAAAACTGTATGGCACAATGTAGTGTCAACTTAAATATAAATATGAACAATGTCTTGATTGCAAAGTTAAACCATTACAGTAGAAACAGTTTTACTGCTGCTTTTAAAGTAATAACATTAACTTTACACCGCAATGCGGAGCTACAGTGAAATGATAGAAAAGACAGATGCATTATGTATAGTCACTTAGCCTCATTTGCGCAAACTGGACACGCCCGCACCTCGCTAAACGCCTCATCTGCGTGTAACTTCGGCCATTCTCAGTGGTGTGACTGGGACACTAACTCTGCTTGTCATCATAAACAGATAATCAGATTGTTATGTTTATTCCCGCTTTATTAATATGCGGATGAATATGCTGCCTTACACCGTTTCGACACACAGCTCCATAACCATCTCGCATGTGTTGATAGGCTACTCGTGAGGTGTAACCGGGTCTGTAACCAATCAGATAGCACCGTGGGCGGGACATTGAGCAAGTCTGCATGCAGAGTGGTGAATACAGAGAGGCTGCGCGGCAGCTGTATCAGAGCCAGCCAAAGCAGCGCATTTTAAAACAAAATTGACTTTAATCAAACCACGGATCCGTGATAAGTTTTGTGATCCGTCTCGCCACAAGTGTAGTAGCACTGATCACTTTGAGGGGGGGATAAATTTATCCCCACCGGGGATAAAAATAATTAAGCAGAGGCAGGGATACATTGACCAGAAAGGGGGAAATCCCACGCATCCCCCCCGGCAAATCGCACCCTGATTTTATCCATCTATCCATCAATCCATTTATATGTCCATCCATCTATCCTTTTATCCACCTGTCCTTCTATCCATCCATCCACACTTTTATCCATCTAACTATCCTTTATACTGCTATCTATCATTATTATTCCATCTGTCCATCATCCATATCTCTTTATATCTGTCAATATATCCATCTATCCTTTTATTCACATGTCCTTATATCTATCCATCCATCCTTTTATCTGTCTATTTATCCTTTATACAGCTATCCATCATTTTATCCCTCCCTCCCTCCCTCTCTCTCTCTCTCTATATATCCAAATATGTCCATTCATCTCTCCTTTTATCCATCCATCCATACTTTTATCCATCTATCTATCCTTTATATACTGCTATCTATCTTTTTTCATCTATCATTTTATCCATCCATCCTTCAATTAATATATCGGTCTATACATACATCTATCCCCTTTTATCCATCTGTCTATCTATATTTAATACTGCTATCTATCATTTTTTCATCCATACATCCATCATCCATGTATCTTTATATTTGTCCATACTTCCATCTATTCTTTTATCCACCTGTCCTTATATCCATACATACATATTTGTCTATCCTTTATACAGCTATCTATCATTTTATCCATTTATCCATCCATCCATTTATATGTCCATCCATCTATCCTTTTATCCACCTGTCCTTCTATCCATCCATCCACACTTTTATCCATCTAACTATCCTTTATACTGCGATCTATCATTATTATTCCATCTGTCCATCATCCATATCTCTTTATATCTGTCAATATATCCATCTATCCTTTTATTCACATGTCCTTATATCTATCCATCCATCCTTTTATCTGTCTATTTATCCTTTATACAGCTATCCCTCCCTCCCTCTCTCTATATATATATCCATATATGTCCATTCATCTCTCCTTTTATCCATCCATCCATACTTTTATCCATCTATCTATCCTTTATATACTGCTATCTATCTTTTTTCATCTATCATTTTATCCATCCATCCTTCAATTAATATATCGGTCTATACATACATCTATCCCCTTTTATCCATCCATACTTTTATCCATCTATCCTTTTTATCCACCTGTCCTTCTATCCATCCATCCACACTTTTATCCATCTAACTATCCTTTATACTGCTATCTATCCATCTATTATTATTCCATCTGTCCATCATCCATATCTCTTTTATCTGTCCATATATCCATCTATCCTTTTATTCACCTGTCCTTATATCTATCCATCCATCCTTTTATCTGTCTATTTATCCTTTATACAGCTATCCCTCCCTCCCCCCTCTCTCTCTCTCTCTCTATATATATATCCATATCTGTCCATTCATCACTCCTTTTATCCATCCATCCATACTTTTATCCATCTATCCTTTTTATCCACCTGTCCTTCTATCCATCCATCCATCCATACTTTTATCCATAACTATCCTTTATACTGCTATCTATCCATCTATTATTATTCCATCTGTCCATCATCCATATCTCTTTATATCTGTCCATCTATCCTTTTATTCACCTGTCCTTATATCTATCCATCCATCCTTTTATCTGTCTATTTATCCTTTATACAGCTATCCATCATTTTATCCCTCCCTCCCTCACTCTCTCTATATATATATATCCATATCTGTCCATTCATCTCTCCTTTTATCCATCCATCCATACTTTTATCCATCTATCTATCCTTTATATACTGCTATCTATCTTTTTTCATCTATCATTTTATCCATCCATCCTTCAATTAATATATCGGTCTATACATACATCTATCCCCTTTTATCCATCTGTCTATCTATATTTAATACTGCTATCTATCATTTTTTCATCCATACATCCATCATCCATGTATCTTTATATTTGTCCATACTTCCATCTATTCTTTTATCCACATGTCCTTATATCCATCCATACATACTTGTATCTGTCTGTCTATCCTCTATATGGCTATCTATCATTTTATCCATCTATATGTCCATCCATTTATTCTTTTATCCACCTGTCCTTCTATCCATCCATCCATACTTTAATCTGTCTATCTATTCTTTATACTGCTATCTATCATTAATCCATCCATCATCCATATATCTGTCCATATATCCATCTATCCTTTTATCCACCTGTCCTTATATCTATCTCCACCCATCCATCCTTTAATCTGTCCATCTATCCTTTATACAGCTATCCATCATTTTATCCATCCATCCATATATATCCATATCTGTCAATCCATCTCTCCTTTTATCCACCTGTCTTTCTATCCATCCATCCATACTTTTATTCGTCTATCTATCATTTATATACTGCTATCTTTTTTCAACTATAATTTTATCCATCCATCAATATATTGTTCCATACATCCATCTATCCTTTTATCCATCCATACTTTTATCCGTCTATCTACCCTTTATATGGCTATCTATCATTTTATTCAACCATCCATTCATATATCGGTCCATATATCTATCTATCCTTTTATCCATCCATCCGTCTATCTATCCTTTATACTGCTATCTATCATTATTCCATCCATCATCTATATATCTTTATATCTGTCCATACATCCATCTATCCTTTTATCCACCTGTCCTTATCTATCCATCCTTTAATCCGTCTATCTATCCTTTATACGGCTATCTATCATTTTACCAATCCATCCATCCATCCATCTGTATAACCATCCATCTATCCTTTTATACATCCATCTATCTATCATTTTATCCATCCATCCATATACACTCACCTAAAGGATTATTAGGAACACCATACTAGGAACTGCCATAATATTACGTGGCATTCTTTAGTAATGTTGGCCCATATTGATAGGATAGTATCTTGCAATTGATGGAGATTTGTGGGATACACATCCAGGGCACGAAGCTCCCGTTCCACCACATCCCAAAGATGCTCTATTGGGTTGAGATCTGGTGACTGTGGGGGCCATTTTAGTACAGTGAACTTAATGTCATGTTCAAGCTTTGTGACATGGTGTATTATCCTGCTGGAAGTAGCCTTCAGAGGATGGGTACATGGTGGTCATAAAGAGATGGACATGGTCAGAAACAATGCTCAGGTAGGCTGTGGCATTTAAATGATGCCCAATTGACACTAAGGGGCCTAAAGTGTGCCAAGAAAACATCCGCCATACCATTACACCATTGCACCATGAGATGTTCCTAATAATCCTATAGGTGAGTGTATCTGTATCTTAAATAAAAAGTATACATATTGTATTTGGCTTAGGCTTTTCTGCCGTTACTTGCTATCTTTGATTCGAATTTCTATTCATTAACAGCGATTTGCTTGTGCTCCAGGAAAAGCTCTGATGACACTGACAGTAATACTGTGCACCAGACCAAGCAGGAGCTGATAAATTCAAACTCTCATTTGCACTGCCAGATTTACTCAAAAACATCATCCCTTAATCCATCGGCAAGCGTGCAAAGAGAATCAAGGTGGAGAAAAATCCTGCTGAGGTTATGCCAGGTGAATCTCTTTAGGTCAAGGGGCTGAAATCCCCCTGTGACCGTTCCCTCGACCGATGCTTGCAGTGATCCTGCACGCAGACTCACATGAGGGAATTACGTGTTCAAAAACAGCATTTAGGCCTTCCTCCTTTGCACCTGTGGTTCACCTGATCTCCAGAGTCCTGAACAGCACAATCATTTCTAACTAGACAAGCTTTGCTCTTGAATAGAGGTCTACACGGGTCCAAAAATTCCTACCCGAACCCGATCAGACCCGCAAATGTGCTACACTGAACCGACCCGGACCCGTCTGTTGTTATGAAAGCTGGACCCGGACCCGACCCGGACCCGTCTATTATTTAAAAGCTGGACCCGGATCCGACGAAGACCCGTCTATAATTTAATATCTGGACCCGAACCCGTCCGGGAAGACACAGACCCGACCGGCAAATATTCTTTAGCTAAATGTTATTAAAAAGTCAATAAACAAGTAGCGAAAATTAAACTTTTTGTCTTACCCATAGAAGTTAGTCTTCTCCCTCCTTGTACCTGTCTGTGTGATGCACAATCCTTATTTCCAAGAAAGTTCCATCCATGTTATTCCTATCTTGACGATTGAAATGTTTAATGCTTATTCCAGCTTTTAAAGTCCACTTTACAGTCATGGTGATTAATAACGCAGTTTCACATCGGGTCAACTTGCTTAATAATGTTTGCCCATTTGGATTATAATAACGATTGCTCGTTCAGTGCCATGGCTGCTTTCGTTTGCTTCTTTGCTATCATCTCTGTGCTCTTTGAGTCGCGAAAACTTTAGATATAACAGCAAGACGGTCAATTTATAATATTATTATAAAAATTAGAGAAGTCAGTGCAAAATGCGCGGTACGGCGGAATAGGTCCCGCCTTCTAAATAAAAGAGCCAATTGTCAAAGGTAAAGTCATTGCGTCTCACTGCAGAAGCTCCTGACTGGTAGCCAGAGAAACATTACAAGAGCACATGCGCGTTAGCTGCCTGGTTGGAGCAACCAAATATAAACTTTTTAACGCAATTTTAGCGTCATAGAAAAAATTTATGCTATGCGACAGTTCATCTAAGTTTTTGTTGCTGATTTTGAAATATTTTATTTAAATGTGAGTGTGTGTTCTCCGAGTCCGATTGACCTCGGGTATTATCCACAATGTTAAACAGACCCGGGACCCGAAGTAATAGATTGAGACCCGACCCGGACCCGGCTGATTATTTAAAATATAGACCCGAACCCGTACGGGTCCCGGGTCGGGTCCCGGGTCTTCGGGTCTCGGGTCTTCCGTGTAGACCTCTACTCTTGAATACATCTACAGCTGTAATGAATGGCACTATTTTAGTTAGCCCAGATCAGACTATTGATTTCATAAGCCTTAACTTCACAGAGGAGCTCATGGTTATCAGAAAGACAGACAAGCACACAATCAATTTACGAATTTAACTCAGATGATCTGCAGTCTGGCATTAAATTAGATTTAAAGAGGGAAGGTTTAATACATTTGTTTCAACTTTAGCATTTATCTCCATCCATCCTTTTATTCACCAATCCATCCTTTTATTTATTCATCCATCCATCCATCCATTTATCTTTTTATTGATCTATACATCTATCCATCCTTTAATTCATCCATCTATTTATCTATCTATCCTTTTATCGATCTATCGATCCATTTATTTATATGTCTATCCTTTATACGGCTATTTATAATTTTATCCATATATCCTTTTATCTATCCATTATTTTAACTATCAATCCATCTATCTATCCGTCCATCCATCTATCCTTCTATCCATCCATCCATCCATACTTTTATTCTTCCATCTATCCTTTATACTGCTATCTATCATTTTTCCATACATCCATACATCCATCTCTCTTTTATCCACTATCCTTATATCCATCCATCCTTTTATCTGTCTATTTATCCTTTATACTGCTATCTATCATTTTTCCATCCATCCATCCATATATCAGTCTATACATCCATCTATCCTTTTATCCACTATCCTTATATCCATCCATCCATCCTTTTATCTGTCTATTTATCCTTTATACTGCTATCTATCATTTTCCATTCATCCATCCATATATCTGTCTATACATTCATCTTTCCTTATATCCACCTGTCCTTATATCCATCCATCCTTTTATCCGTCTATCTATCATTTTATTCATTCATCTATCTGCATATCTGTCCATCCATATATACACTTTTATCTATCCATCATTTTATCTATCCATCGTCTATCTATCCATCCATCCTTTTATTCATCTATCAATCCTTTATACTGCTATCTATCATTTTGATCTATTTTGATCTATCATCATTTTTCCAACCATTATCCATATTTGTGTCCATACATCCATCTATCCTTTCATCCTTCTGTCCTTTTATCCACCTATCCTTATATTCATTCATCCATCCATCCTTTTATCTGTCTATTTATACTGCTATCTATCATTTTTCCATCCATCCATCCATCCATCCATTTATCTGTCTATACATCCATCTATCCTTTTATCCACCTATCTTATAACCATCCTTTTATCCATCTATCTATCCTTTATACTGCTATCTATCATTTTATTCATTCATATATTTATCTTTATATTTGTCTATCCATCCATCTGTATATCTGTCTATCCATCCATCTATCTATCATTTTATCCATTCATCATCCATATATCAATCCATACATCCATCTATCCTTTCATCGACCTGTGTTTTTATCCATGCATCCTTCCTTTTACCCACCTATCTATCATTTTATTCATTTATCCATCTGTATATCAGTCCATCCATATATACACTTTTATCTATCCATCATTTTATCTATCCATCTGTCTATCTATCCATCCCTTTTATTCGTCTATCAATCCTTTATACTGCTATCTATCATTTTTCCAACCATCATCCATATTTCTGTCCATACATCCATCTATCCTTTCATCCTTCTGTCCATTTATCCACCTGTCCTTATATCCATTCATCCATCCATCCTTTTATCTGTCTATTTATCCTGTATACAGCTATCTATCATTTTTCCATCCATCCATCCATCCATCCATATATCTGTCTATACATCCATCTCTCCTTTTATCCACATGTCCTTCTATTCATCCATTCATAATTTAATTTGCTATCTATCCTTTATACTGCTATCTATCATTTTATTCATCCATATATTTATCTTTATATCTGTCTATCCATCCATCTGTATATCTGTCTATCCATCCATCTATCCTTTTATTCATCCATCCATATATACGTATATCTGTCCATCCATCCATCCATCTATCATTTTATCCATTCATCATCCAAATATCGATCCATACATCCATCTATCCTTTTATCGACCTGTGTTTTTATCCATACATCCATACTTTTATCCATCTATCTATCCTTTATACAGCTATCTATCATTTTATTCATCCATACATTTATTTGTATATCTGTCTATCCGTCAATCTGTATATCTGTCTATACATCCATCTATGCTTTTATCCTTTCATATATACATATATCTGTCCATCCATCCATCTATCATTTTATCTGCCCGTGTTGTCTTCCATCCATCCATCCATCCGTCCATACATACTTTTTTCTATCTATCCATCCTTTATACGGCTATCTACCTTTCTATCCATCTGTATATCTGTCTATCCATCCGTATATCAGTCTGTCCATCCATCTGTATATCTGTCCATCCATCCATCCATCCTTTTATCCATCTATCCATATATCCGTATATCTGTCCATCCATCTATCTATCCTTTATATGGCTATCTATCCTTTTATCCATCTATTATTTTATCCATCCATCTATCTATACATCCTTTAATCCATCTATTCTTTTATCCGTCTATTCTTTTATCCATCTATCCTTTTATCCACCTATCCTTTTATCCATCTATCCCCCATCAATCCATCTGCAGGCCAAAGAACTGAAAGCCCCTGGCGACCAGCTGTTATCCTTCCTACAGATACAACCTTCCTCTCTCAAAGGAAACACAAGGTTACGTGTTCAAAGCAGCTCTCGTGATTTTTTTTACTACATCTGTGGCTCATTTAAGCTCCAGACACTAAACTTTAACTTTAGTAACTTTAGTTTCTTTGTTATGACTGCCAAAACACCATCAGAAACTGCAGGTGAAGGCTGTGATTTAAACGAACCTGACAGAAGCATTTCCTCCTCAACAGAAATCATTTCTGAAGTGAGTAATGATAGAAAGAGAGCAAAAAAAGAGCGTCCGTGTTGTGAAATCTGTAATCGTGCACAGCAAGACTGTTCCCACAGATGACTGTCCATCTGCTCCGGAAAGATTGATGCAAACCGATGACAAAATGACATTAGGCTTCAAGACTGCAGAACATGAAGAACAAGCCGGAACATTTAAAGAGATTTAATCATTTCAAAGATACTTCGACATACAATGCCAATCGATTTCATTTACTCCACAGGAAAACAGGCGGTGCTGTCAAATCAAACGAACTGGAAGTCATACTCGCAGTCAGACAATCAATAACCACTTACCCACAGTATATATCACAACACAGTAAGACTTCTATATTAAGAGCAAAAAATGCTACTGCAATAAAAAAAAAAAACCTAGGAGAAAATGAACTCTTATCACTTGTGTTGCTAAAGCCTTAAGTAAAAAGCATAAAGTATGAAGGTACAGTACCATTCGGGACGTGTACGCGATTGACATTGTTTTTACCCGAAGAAGAAAGCAACACAGTAAACAACAATGGAAAACATACAAGCAGATTCTGTTCTTGCTTCAAGAACCCGTGCAAAGCAGTGATAATGAAAACAGTTAAATTATAAAAAAGTTGATCGGTCCTGGAATAGATTATACTTATTCGAGTGGGTCGCAAAAATCAAAAGTTGGGATTTAGAGTAAGAAAGTACAAGCAAAGCTCTAAAGAAGAGGACATGTTTTGGAACGTCAAAATGCCATTTTAGATCAGTAAGTACCATTTCAGCGGTCACTACTACCTTATTATTATAAGTTTTAAAAGTGTCAAAGTGCGCAAGTGACAATTCTCTGTCAACCAATTAACATTTTGCAATAAATCGAGCTCCACTCTTTAGGTACATATCCTAAAAAGTGGTATGATATGGTTCACTATTTTGGTACCACTGACAAGTAAAATAAGTAAAAAAATGATTAAGTAAAATAAGCCTGTCATGTTAGGATAGATCAAAGTGTGCAGATCTGTCGCTTTAAAAACAAGAACATTTAGTTTTGACATTTAGTTGACATTTAACAATGCCTAGGCAACAACACAGAGCACTCTAGAACTGTGGTTCCAAGTAAAGGGCGATTTATAGTCGTGCGTAGGTTCTACGCCGTAGCTACGGCATAGATCTGCGTAGCCTGACGCGTCAGATCTACGCGGACCGCAAGTGCTGTGATTGGTCCACCAGAACCCCTCCCGTCAGGTAAAAAAACTGCGTCATAGGTATTTCCGTTTGTGACGGTGAAAACAAAGATGAGCCAAGTTGAGGAGTGATTTAACTCAAACTGCAACAAAAGTCGCTGTTTATTTACTTCCATCATTGCTGGTCTCCTCAAATTATACACAACAAGTTGCTATTTCTTCTTCGTTTGTGGGTTAACTTGCCAAGCTTCTTCTTCTCTGACGGTCGCGCTGCTATTGTGGTTACACGCGTGGATACTGCCTACCAGCGGTTTGCGGGTGTGTTTGCACGTAGACGCGGAGGACGACGCAAAAGTATAAATGAAAACCGACGCGGAACCGACGCGGAACCTACGCCCTCGCGGCTACGCCGTAGGACCTACGCACAACTATTACGAGCCCTTAAAGGTCTTCATGGGTCCACTTAAATCTGAAAACCCGAGGTCCAACCCCAGCGGTTCGTGTCTAAAAGTTTCACGTGTGCCTCGGACACGGGTCGTGTATAATAGCGGCATCGGGTCATGGGTAATTTAAAATGAATGTGTTTTTCCTAACGGACCCGAGATGACCCAAAATAACTTGCGTGTACGCATAGTAGGGGTGGGCGATAAACCGGTAGACAAAATTAACCGGTAGAAATTTGTCAACCGGTAGAGATTTTGGACTATCGTTTCTATCGAGGTTACGTGCCCACGTCACGCTCCTGTGCGTGTGGTCGCGAAAACGTAACGTTTGTACACGTATTTAAGCACTGCAGTTTTAAAACAAGTTATTTTAAGCCATTGAAACACAGACAACAGATCTGTATGCGTGCGTTCTTTCTGTGTGTCAGGAGCGGACAAGTCGCGCAACCGCTGCTCTTTCTGTCTGTGAGGAGCGCGCAAGTCGCGCGACCTCTGCTTATTAAGCTCGTGAGCATTTTTCCCGCTTTATTGGCCTTAAATACACATATGCGTCAAAATTCCCGTCTTTGCAAGCATCATCATAAACACGACCAGTAAGGTCTTAAGAGAAAGTAAACAGCTAAAAGAGAAAGCGCATGTGTAACAGTGTATTGGATCCGGACTTTGGTCTTAACTCTTTCCCCGCCATTGACGAGATTTCTCGTCAATTAAGAGAAAACGCTTCCCCGCCAATGACGAGATATTCCGTCTTTCCGCAATACCGCTATTATCCACCAGGTGGCGCCCTTCCGCAACTTTTTAAAACCGGAAGTATTTCCCTATGCCAAGCTGCTGCATGTCCGTGTCTGTTTTAAAGATCGCTCTGAATGGATCTCTATGAAAAGTCCGTCATAAAAATTGAATTATTTCTGCTTTTTGCTCAAAATATGGTGTTTTTGCAAAAACCTACCCATATTCAAAAGCTGATTGCAAAAGAACCACTAAAGGTAGGATGAAACGGTTTTTTTTGTTTGAAAGCAGAGGGTCTGTTCTTTCATATGGTATATTGTATGTTTATATATTTAAAGAAGAACATTTTCTGGAAGGCATTAAACTTTGGTGAAAATCATGAAAAACGCTGGCGCTGGCTGGCAACTTTTTTTAAAAACGCTGGCGGTGAAAGAGTTAAAGGGGAAGTTACCTAATTTTGCTCCTGTCTGTCACTCGTGTTAATCAAACAGCATTGAGAAAAAAATCTCTCGCTCCTGATTAAATCACTTTTCTACCTTAAATAAAAATATATATAGGCCTATACATACATACATGCATAATTATTTATTATCATTCTTATTGACTGTGTATCTTCAGAGAGCTTGAGTTTTGTTTGTTTTTATCTTCTTTCTATGCTTGTATATGTTTTTTGTGAGAATTATGAAAATTTCTATGGTATTAAAGATTTAAACCTTATTAAAACATAAAAAACTCTACCGTGATACATATCGTTATCATGATATAAAATTAATCCTATCGTGATAGAAGATTTTGGTCATATCGCCCACCCCTAACGCATAGATGTCCTTTACCAACCCCTCCTCATCGTATGTCTGGCGGTAGGTTAATTTTCATTGATCAATTTTAAATGCACATCTTCGGTTACCTTGGTGTCATCTTCAGATAACAAATGAAAATACATAGAGCAGTGGATCAAATTGGTTGCAAAGGCATCAGGGTTTCTTTCTGTCTGACTGGTGCGTGCGGGCTGTGGACTGCACACGGTCTGGTAAAAAAATGCCATTGGTTTGGTATAATTTTCTCTGTTTGTCTCGGGTCGGGTCTTTCTTTAAAAAAAAAGATGAATGCACGTCGGGTTTGGGTAAACGAGTGAAACTTTGGACACGAGAAGACCTCTAGTTCCAAGTTCTACATAGACAAACACCAGGTTCTTTAAAAATATAAAAATCTATCACAAACCCACAAGTAAACCAAATAAAATTTTCTTGTTGCACTTAAATTTAAAGTTGATTTAAAAAAATAACTAAAACTAGTTGCTATAAATTATAAAAAAAAGTTAAATTACTAAATTAGCTTAAGTTATTTCAACTTTATTTTTAGCATTTGGTCAAGAAAGTTTAAATGAATTGTAAATTTAAGCTGAATAAACCTAAAACATCAAGTGCAACAAGGATCTTTTTACAGTGAGAAAGCTAGTTACACATAATACATGACACAGTAAATAAGCAAACATAAATCTAGGAATTGTTTATATTCCTCCCTGCATTTTCTTCACATTCAATGACAAACACAGCAGCAACAAAAGTTCTTCGCAATATGAATCATCATTTGATTAATGCTGTGTGACGCGTCTAAATCATCTACACTAGCTGAACACAGTCAAAGCGTCATTTGGCTTGATGCATTCAATCCATACATTCGGTTTCCAAGTGACCGTGGCAGAGGCAGAAATGTGGTTGAATAATGAAGAGCCTTTTCATAAAGTCCCATGAGTCATCCTGGACTTATGATGTGTTTATTACTCACAAGACCAATAATCACACCATCAGCTCTGCTGCCAGACAGCAACTACTACACGTCAATCGCCATCGTCCTCACCAATTTTCATAGGCACCTCAAAAACGTGACCCATGAAATATTTTACAAACGTTTTATAAAGCAAAAAGCATTGATGTGTTGGCATGGCCTGAACCAAAAAGGCTGGAAATGAGTCAAGATTTTGGGTGATTTCAATTCATCTGCCCTTGACAATTTCACATAAACACAATTTTACGATTTCACATGGCAGGCTTCAGTTTTCTGAGCATGAAAAGAAATAAACCTTCAGAGAGAAATAAAAGATTGTTAGAAGCTCTATAAAGGTTGAATAATGGGGAGTCATCTGTGATTCTTGGAGCTTAGTCAGTGGATGACATTCAGTATTTTTTACATATTGTCAACTTATAACATAACACTTATGTACACAATAGTAGTACACAACAGTACAACTCACGTAACTAACAATAAAGTTGTGGAGAATAAGAAAACAGTAATTTAAATGAAAGACATTTTCAGACAAACGTCCAGTGTATGTTTCCAGCTATGGGCTGCTCTCATTTTCATTTTTTGAAACCTGTTTGCAGATTGTAACCAAGCTCCACCCTAACAGTGACATCAGCCAATCAGACAAAGCTGTATAGGGTTTAAAGCAACATTCCAGTCTTTTAATAGTCATCTATCTTAAACGTCAAAGCTAATTACATCCTCCGGTGGGATTTTCCTTCAACAGAAAGCTAATGACAGAAAATGTCACTACAACTATTTGGCCTGGGACTACAGCTGATATCACAGTTGTCTTGTTTCCTTCTGCAAGGCTCTCACACATTTCTCTCCAATGAATTTCCAGTTAATTGTGATAACTAGCAACGGTTTCTAAAAGTCAATCCAGCAAATCGTTCAGATCAATGCATAAAGCTTTGCTTAGAAATCAGGGTACAAGTCTGCACATGAACAATTGAGGAGCTCAGATGCAAAAGCCACTAAATGCCACCTCCGTCAAAAATGATATAATGGAATTAAACAAATGCTCTCGGCACAAATTAAACATTCATTAAATAATTTTGATTCAATTCCACTTAATCCCAGCCTCAGGCCATTCAGAAATACCGGTTTGTTGTAGATAGGGCTGTCACAATTCTGAAATATGACGGTTAATTGACTAATAAATTGTGACAATTATGCTGATTAATTGCCTGTTTTTTGCTTTAACATTTAATTCTAATTTAATAAAAAAAAATGTTTTGTATATGAAATAATTTTCACACATTGTTGTGATAATTAAATCTTTTGCAAGGTTTACCTGGCAGTAAATATTAAACCACATGACACATTTTAAAAGCATTTATTTAATGAATATATCTTTCAAAAACTGAAAATTCTTAAAAAGAAATAAACACAATAAAGTGTCTGAAAAATAACTGAAAATTAAGGATAGCATCCTTTACTTCCCTAAATTTGGAATTGCTGTTTTGGAAATGTATTTTTTACCTGGCAGTTCAGACTGCTTATAAAAGTTTTGCAGCATTTCTTTAAATGCTGTTTACATACGCTGCAGCTCCCCCTTGTGTTTTTGAGAGAGATGTGCAATCATTGCGGTGATCTGAAATCATCACGATGAGGTCAAACAATCGCGATGAGACTAGATTTATCGGTTTGCCCCAATATGGGCATGTCGCAGATATATCTGTATTGGCGTATAAGCCGCAGATATGCAGCCAATATAAACGTTTTTCAGGGTACAAGTCTGCACTTGAACAATTGAGGAGCTCAGATGCAAAAGCCACTCAACGCCACCTCCGTCAAAAATGATATAATGAAATTAAACAGAATTTTCACAGAATAAAGAAATGCTTTTGAATGATGTAAGTACTTGGTTGTCCAGCAGAGCGCGCTGTACTGTTTTGGTACTGGTGACTTTATAAGTTTCCCTTTTCAGTATAAGTCCAATATAACGTTATCCTCATCAAAACTGCCAATAAAGTCATATGTATTTTGTTCTGTTTGTGTTTAGAAATTATTTATAATAAGTCAAGTTTACGGTTTAGTGCACTGATATCAGACTCGTTTTGGATAATAAAGTTCATTATTAAATTGTTAACTCTTTCCCCGCCATTGACGAGATATCTCGTCAATCAAGAGAAAACCATTCCCCGCCAATGACGAGTTTTTCCGTCTTTCCGCAATACCACTATTATCCACTAGTTGCCCTTCCGCAACTTTTTAAACCCGGAAGTATTGCCCTATGGCAAGCGGCTGCATGTCCGTGTCTGTTTTAAAGATTGCTCTGAATGGGATCTCTATGAAAAGTCTGTCACAAAAATGGAATTATCTCTGCTTTTTGCTCAAAATGTGGTGTTTTTGCAGAAACCTACCCATATTCAAAAGCTGATTACAAAACAACCACTGAAGGTAGGATGAAACGTTTTTTTTTTTTTTTGAAAGCAGAGGGTCTGTTCTTTCATTTGGTATATTGTATGTTTATATGTTTAAAGAAGAACATTTTCTGGAAGGCATTAAACTTTGGTGAAAAACGCTGGCGCTGGCTGGCAACTTTTATTAAAAACGCTGGCGGTGAAAGAGTTAAACACATATTACATATCTTTGTCACGTCATTTTAAGTGTTTGATCACCACATTTGTGAGTGATCATGGCAAAAATGTATTTATTTATATATAGTAGGATATTCTTTTTAATGTATATAGTATATTCTAGGTACAGTACTGTAGTATAATATACTGTAGTATAAGTGTACTGTACTATAATATACATAAAGAAAATTGGCCGATATATAGTTGGGTGTCTTTTTTTAATAATTTAATAATTGTGACAGCCCTATTGGTAGAATCTATTTAGGGTCTGATAAAAATGCAAATTTACAAGAAAACATGTCAGACGCACTTACCGGCCTGAGCTATTTAATTTCTAGCCAATAAAATATTTCAGAGCGGAGCTGTTTAACTGTTTCCATGAGGCTGGGAAAACTGTTTTTACATTTCCAGATACTTCCAGGTTTCCATGTGTGTAACTAGCCAGATTACTAGGTAGAAACAGCAATCACTAAAGACCACTCAAGGATGGTTTATTCTAGTACGAATGCCCAGGAGAGACAACACAGTGGATTCCAAGGACGCAACAGAATCACTGCGCATACCTAGTCTCATTCCTACTTAATGACATGCCTCCCATAGTCCATCCATCATATGAAATAAACTAAGCTGACATATGAAATCAAGCCGAAATCAAATTTGTTACGTTATACTTTAATACGACGTAGATACCCTTTAAAAAGCAAACCTAATAGGCCGGCACAAATTCTGGATTGCAACTTTAAGAGATCTACTTCCAATAATAACTTATTTATCAAACAGTGATGTTAAGGAAACCGAAGTCTTCCTCTGAGAGTTACTTTTGGGAGTTAAGGCAGAGAGGAGATACGTGCGCTGTTTCCGTGCAGGTGTATGTGTATGTGCGCTTGAGATGACGCAGGGGGCTGTGGTAGGTCTGGACGTCAGCCAGGTTCTGGCAGATTTGAGTACAGCTCACCACTGAAAAACTGGCAAACATGAGCAATGAGGTAATCATTTGTTAATCTATTTATGGCTTGATGCATTCGCTAGCCTGTACATTGAACATTTAGGTCAATAAATCTTCATGTCATCAATGTACTTAATACTTCATTTCAGCACAAAAATTCAAGAGATATATACATTTTCCTGCATGCTGCCTGCCTGCATTAATGGCTCTCATCGCTGCCTTAAAGACATAATGTATCATTGTATGCTGGTGGGGCACGAGATGCATTTCTCCTTACGAACCGGCTCCTGAGCTCATGCAAGAGAAATGTGATGAAGAAGACATTTGTTCAATGCTGCCCCTTTTACCAATCGTCCCTCTAGCGTGCAAGCACAACGTTTTCATCGTATCCACTTCGCTGACTCTTTTCTCAAATGACCAAAAGAAGCAGAGGTGGGATTGAAGGGTCTATGCTATTTATGGCTGGTCTCACAATGCCACTTTATTTGATACAGTTCATCTTTGGGCAAGTTTCTTCTAAAAGGGCCAAAACAGTTACGACCGTTGTGTATTTTGTTGAAATCACAAATAAGCCCCCAGGGGACAACATACAGGCTTATCTGTATCTTTATGATCTAACAAGGCAGTCCATAATTGGAACAGGCGGTGGTCTCATGCTACATTCACACCAAACACGAATAGAGCGTCTGGTGCGAATTAATTAAATTTTTTATGTTTAAGCTTACGCACGTTTAGCGTAATGAGGCGTTTAGCGCAGTAGACGCGAATCCATCTCATTCGCGCATTTAGTTTGTGCGAATTGACATGCAATTCATTAAAAAATTTAAAAATCTAAACTTTGGCGGAGAATCGCCCTGCGTTAACCAATCAGGAGCTTGCTCTAGTAGTGACGTGATTATTACAGGAAGCAAGTGGAGTCGCAAAAGCCCCTCCCATGACGCGAATATCCATGTGAATGTTTTGAATGACTAGAATTTCACGCGCAAATGAAAAGCTTAAACTCAAACTGTTCAAGCGTCCAACTATGCACAAATAATGTGTTTTTGCCGCCTCTACAACATTTGGTGTGAATCCAGAATTATAATTAAAATCTCATCTCTTTCATAAAAGTCAAGCGGACGGATTAACAGATAAACCCAAAAAGTGCATTCAGATAGTAAGAAATTCCGAATTTTCTGCACAACCAATGTGATACAAGCCAAGACGGTCCTTAATCACAGGTTGATTCGTGAAACTGCAGGATGACAATCACAAGCATTTCAAGAAAAAACCATTTGATCTGTTAAAACAGGATGGAACACCCAGTTGCCATTAGTCAAAACAACCACTTTTCCCCACTGTGAAAATGCAAAACGGGCAAATTAAGATGACAAATGCTTCCCAAGTGACCACAATACCACATATTACATCGGAGACTGAAAACAAATATTTACATAAAGTTAAAAGCTTCTGATAAACAGCTGTGCGGAAAGAAACAGAAACTAAGACAGACCGGTGGGGTTTAGAAAGAGCATTTATTTACGTACCGTTTGGCTATCAGGGAAATCCATTTTTATCAACTTGTGGGCGCATTCTTCAAAGTCCAAGCTGCGGGAAAAAACAAAACAAGCAAATGTTACGTTTTACAACATCTGGGTGTAATCTGTTAATAATATAGAGATGGAAGTACCAGATATTTGTCAATTTTAATATTTTATATTCATGTCAAACTCCACCACATACTAAATGAAGTGACCCTGGACCACAAAACATAAGGTTAATTTTTAGAAATTGAGATATATAAATCATCTTACAGTTGAATAAATACATTTTTCATTGATGTATGGTTTTTAAGGATATGACAATATTTGACAGAGAAACAAAAATCTAAATATTGAGAAAACCGCCTTTAAAGTTGTCCAAATAAAATCCTTAGCAACAAGTATTACTAATTTTAAAATAATTATTAACTTTTTAGTGCTGGGCATAGAGTAATCTAGATTAATCTCATACATAATAAAAGTAATTTTCTGCATAATATAGGAGTTTGTGCTATGTGCAAATATTATGTATATTTAAACACACACACACACACACACACACGTAAATGTTTCTTAAATACATACATGAATGTATGTGAATTTATATATACATAATATTTACACATAGCACAAACTCATATATTATGCAATAAATTACTTTTATTTTGTATGAGATTAATCTATGCCCAGCACTAAATTTTTTATACATTGATGGTATAGGAAATGTACAAAATATCTTCATGCAACATGATCTTTACCTAATATCCTAATGATTTTTGATAATTTTGACCCACACAATGTAGTGCAACAAATATACCCGTGTGACTTATGACTGGTTTAGTGGTCCACGGTTACAAATAATCAGACTACATTAAGTAAAACACCTATCACAGTATTAGAGGACATCATCTGTTAAAGGTTACACAGTTTGACATCAAAGATAACAACCTGATCAGAATATTAATACTGTCCCCAAAGAGAAAACTAAACTTTAAATGCATATCCATTACAAAATGTGTCTGCTCTAAAGAGAAATAAAGTTTTTAATCCTAAATACGTTGTACCCTGCTGTCTTTCCAGGGAGTTTGCTTTAAGTGCTTTTAATAAGATTAACCCAAACCACTGGGCTTATTTGAACACATCATGACAGTATATACTAAATACTAGCGGCAAATTATAATTTTTTTTTTAGCAGAGTTTGCAGTCTGAAATAAAAATGAGAAAAGGGGACATGAAATAACAAAAACAAACGGATAACTTTTCATTTCAAATTCAGTATGCATTCTGCTCCCTCATTGCACCCAAACGTCACCTCATGACAACAAACATGCCGTGTGGCAGAAAAGTAAACAATTGCGGCGGCCATGAGCTTCACATGTCTTTCAGACATTTTTCCTGGCATTCTGCATCTATTGGTTAGTTTCACAAACTGCTGACAAACACATCTCAGCTCTGTCTTGCACATACAGCAGTAACAGCTAAATGCTTTCGTTTACAGGCTGGACGTGTGGATGAGTCTGAGTCTTGACAATATTATTTCTGAAGTATATAGTAAACCAAACACTTAAGCCCTTTTCACACAGATATTATGGAAAATACACGGAAAATGCGTCCCTGGATTTGACTGGGATCGTCTGTTTTTTGGTTCATTCACACTGCCAATGATTTTCCCGAATCTGTGCGTGCATTCACACAAATACCAAAAAGATCCCGTAAAGACACAACATATTTAAAGTCCTGCACTTGGTAAGTTTTTCTGCACTGTCTATGTTTGCTTGCTTTCCATTATTTCTCTCTCAAGAAACCATGGGCATGCATAAGAGCATAAAGGAGCGCATGATGGGCTGTTCTGCTATATTGATGAATGATCTCAGCTTCTGCGTGTATAGTGAGGAGCTCCTTGATATGTGCTTCAGTCCAGTTTGGAGACATTTCTCATCATCTGCATTTAAATACCCCATTTGTAATGTTTAAATGATGCACATATAGACCTCAGGACACTTTTATAGGAGTTCACTTAAAGGAATATTCCATTTTCTTAAAAGAAAAATCCAGATAATTTACTCACCACCATGCCATCCAAAATGTTGATGTCTTTCTTTGTTCAGTCGAGAAGAAATTATGTTTTTTGAGGAAAACATTGCAGGATTGTTCTCATTTTAATGGACTTTAATAGTCACCAACAATTAAATCACTTAAATCAACACGTAACAGTTTTTTTCAACGGAATTTCAAAGGACTATAAACGATCCCAAACGAGGCATAAGGGTCTTATCTAGCAAAACGATTGTCATTTTTGACAATAAAAGTAACAAATATACACTTTTAAACACAACTTCTCGTTTAGATCCGGTCGTGATGCGTCAGCGTGACCCCACGCAATACGTCATGACGTCACAGAGGACGAACGCGAAACTCCGCCCCAGTGTTTACAAGTGTTGAGAAAGAGGACTGTTCCGACGTTGGTGTATGTCAACTGATACTAATTAATGTCTTTGTGTCAGTTTATTGTTTACAATGGTCCGCAAATGTGCGTTTTATAGATGTAACACGTGACCTCCCTACGTCACTACGCATTTACGTTAGGTCGCGCTGGACCGGATCTAGACGAAAAGTTGTGCTTTAAAAGTGTATATTTGTTATTTTTATTGTCAAAAATGACAATCGTTTTGCTAGATAAGACCTTTATGCCTCGTTTGGGATCGTTTAGAGTCCTTTGAAAACTGTTACGTGTTGATTTAAGTGTTAATTGTTGGTGTCTATTAAAGTCCATTAAAATGAGAAAAATCCTGCAAAAATCCACAAAAAACATTATTTCTTCTCGACTGAACAAAGAAAGACATCAACATTTTGGATGACGTGGTGAGTAAATTATCTGGATTTTTCTTTTAAGAAAATGGAATATTCCTTTAACGCAATCCTTATACACAATTCAAACCAAACATATATAACTATAATAATTATTATTAATTATGTGAATTAATAATAGTAAATAAAATGTACACAAAACATGTAAAACAACACAATCACAAGACACCTTTCTAATGGTGTGTGCACACCAAAAGCAAAGCGAATATGGGCATCGTGTTACTTGCTCGAGATTACAAATAAAAAAAATCTGCTCTACTTTATTTTCTGACACAACCGGACATGTCAAACCTGACATGTCAATAAGCTATTTGCTGACTTGCTTGCACAAAAACGCATAATACGAATCTTCCGCTCAAGTTGAATTTTTTTTATTACACAAAAGTATACGAATATTCGTGTTTGCGACAAAAACATTGCATAATTTGCAACATTCTCGTCGCTCGGCATAAATTCATGTCTATTCGCATCTTTGCATTGACTTTGTATATAATCTACTCTCACAAATAATTAAATTTGCTTTTGGAGTGCACATTACAGCTCTTGTTAACAGATGCATGATGCATTACATTAATGCAGAAATGTAACTACAGCTGCAGACTGCTGTAGAATTGGGCCGTTTAAACAAAGAAAGTTGCGATTTCGTTAGGTGCCGTTCTCAGCAATGAGATCACACACTTCATGCTTTATATACACGGATACAATCAACAAAACCTTTTGAGGTCAGAGCCATAGCATAATTGTAAGTGCTCAGACACATTGGGCCTTGGTGCTCATCCAGGGAATTTGAGATTGAATCTGCCTTTCCCAAAAACAACAGTTTGTGCTTTCACTCATAGGTTTCAATAGAAAAATTGCTTGGCTGATTTAATTTCCTACTGGGTCATACATTTTCCTGACCATACACCAACCTCACCTAAGGGCAGATGATTTGTGGTGAAATTATGTTTCTTCCAGGCCTTAAAGGCAGTTAGTTGAAAGCGAGAACCTTTGTACTCTTTGTCTCCCTTTACTCTGCCCTCTTTCTGTACTTAGGGGCAGTTACAGAGACAAAGACAACATGGAATAGCTACCTCTCGCCGAGTCTGTTTTGAATCCAACCACCAGCAGGCAAGTTTAAAGATTATTACACTAGTTGCCTCCCAGTTGGTGGAAAATTTAAAGACTTGTTATACAAATCTGAATAAATGAACTCTCATCATAAGCTACACATCGAGTTAGATCTTGAGCAGACCCAGGATTGGGTTAAACAGGGTCAGCCTGCATGCGCAGCTCCATTTCTAGCGCTATAAGCTTGAGCTCTCCATACAGAAACGGCCTCTGCTGCATCTTCGGTTCACGAGTGCTCGAGATCCCTGAGGCGATGAAAGATTTTGCACTTTCGACAGTTCTCTGCTATAAAGGCTTTTTAAAAAGCTTTAGGTCAATGGAGGTGGAACAGAAGCACAAATATAGCAGTCTCAAACTGCCTGCGAGGGCACCACTGTAAACACAACACTGAGCCACAATGCAAGCAAGGATCCGCTGGGTCGTTCTTACTATGGAATACATTTTCACAACACTATTAGTAACATCTTATTATATAGGATAACAGAAGTCCCTCAGTGGTAAAAATCAAAACGGCAGTTTGTATAATTTATTATAGCATGTTAAAATTGACACTTTGTATGTGTGAGCAAAAATGTGCTGTTTTGGGTGTGTCCTTTCACATGCAAATGAGCTGATCTCTGCACTAAAATGGCAGTGCTGTGGTTGGATAGTGCAGATTAAGGGGCGGTATTATCCCCTTTCTGACATGAACAGGCAGACCAATTTTTTAACAACCTATTTATTCACATGCATGTGGAGATTGGTTTTCAAAAACTAAGAAACTGGGTTGATCTTTTTTCTAGGTTGATAAAAGCACTGAGGACCCAATTATAGCACCCAAACATGGGAAAAGTCAGATCTTCAGGATATGTCCCCTTTAAACAGGGTTTCCACACCTTAGTTACCTTCAAATTCAAGGAGCTTTCAAGGACTTTCCAGGTCCAATACCCTCAAATTCAAGGACTAAATGTGTTCAGACACATTTTCAGTGAGAGCAAGGCTACTTCGTGTTACCTTTTAAGATACACTGTTACAGTTCCCTTTCGAGGGAACTCGCGCTGCGTGGCTGCTGTGACACTTTGGGGACACCTCCAGGGGTAAGTATGTCTGAATGTGTATATCAAATTCAACCAATGCTGAGGCTTTACGACAAAGACAGGGTTACGTGGGAGTCAGGAAGTATAAATCGCTATCTGAAATATTGCCAAAGACGGCGTTACAGGGACGCAGGAAAGGAAGACGCAGCATCTGGTTCCATTCTCAAGGGGATCGCACACCGGCCGCGCACCCGTCTAGGACAACTCGAAGGTATTGTAAACCGGAAGTGCGCATTAAATAGCGAGTTTCGTCAGATAGCGTCTACTTCAAAATGCAAAATATACGTTAGCAGCCAATGTTAATCGTTAATGATTTGGGACAAATATGATGTAATTTAATGTTAAACTATGTGAGTGGCGCTGTGTGGCGCGACAGTGATTTAAGCAACTTCCTGAGTCACAGCTGCACTGTAAAAATACTTTGCTGCCTTAAAATTTTTTGTTGAATCAACTCAGATTTACAAGTCATGTCAACAGAGATGAGTTGTCACAACTTAAAAAATATAGTTGAGAAAAGTCAACTTAATTTTATAAGTTATAACAACTCACCTGTAGTTATAACAACTCATCTCTAGTCAAGATAAATAATAGTAAGTTGAAATGACTTGTAAATCCGAGTTGATACAACAAAAAATTTTAAGGCAGCAAAGTATTTTTTACAGTGTGGGCGGCGCGGACAGGCACCACCTGTCGGCGCCGGTGTGCGTATACTCATAGAAAACAATGTGTTCGTTTTTTTTAGAACGGCGCGGAGCTGCGCGGCCGGTGTGCGATCCCCTTCAGGGAACAACAGTTACATCTGTAACCCGAGACGTTTTTATGTGTCAAACACAACTATGCAAATAAGCATTTTGGTATCAACATTCGCATACAGAAGATATAAGCATTTAAAGCGAACAGTTTAGCATGTGTGCTTAAAAAGTCTAACATTTTTATGGTGTTATCCTACACTACACAGGGAATAATATGATTTTTTTCCCTGAAAACTTCTTGAATAAAATAGATTCAAGCACTTTCAGTGACCTGTATCTATGCATGTATATTTTCAAAAACTTCCCAGGGCCTTGAATTTTTTTCCCCAGATTGACAAACTTTCAAGGACCCGTAGGAACCCTGTTTTAATTACCATTGGCATTTACATCTATTGAGAAATAATTCAGGTGTCTTTATCTAGCAAATATCTACTTTTTTCATAAAATCACAATTTGTGTGTCTGAATGAGGTTCTGAACTTAAATTAAAACACCATCATTTTTATTTTATTTATTTATTTAAATTATTTATTAATTTATAATTTTATAATAATATTTATGTACTGCAACACATGACCCTAGTGCCCATTTCAGTACCAATGACAAGACTCGACTGTACTGAGGGACGTTGCCTGAATAGTTTTATACACTTTTTAAAACCATCTTGATCAAGATTTTTTTACGTTTTCCCCAGCAGCGGTTACTGATCCATGACGCTGGCCTGCTACTCCTTGATGTTAAATTTAAATTAAAAACAACCAAGACGACGTAATATTAATCAAATCTGTGGGTGCTGTAACCCTGAGGGGGCTCTGAGAGTTTTGGTCTTGAAAACGTAAGAATAACTTCTTATCCATGCTCGTGGGAATTCAATGTAGGTTGTTATTTGATTCCAGACAAAATGAACCTTTGCACAGACTATTTCTGGTGGGCTTTTAAGTCGTTCAACTCACCTTGATTGGATGGCGAGGTAAATCGTTCGACGGAAAGCAACCAGGTTCACCTCTGTCTTGTCGAAAATGGTGACTTTCTCTTGATCTAAATAAAGAGATAAAAACAATACAATAAACAGGAGAGGAAGGCAAACGTATCAACACTGCCAGTATTTTGTCATGTGATATGTCTCCCTCCTGAGGTCAATCGCTTGTTCTTCCTGGAGTTATTTTTACACTTCACAGGACGCTGGTGAAGGTGGTTTCTAAGCAGAAGCAATTAACACATGCTTAAAAAGATTTGTCTGGTAGCAGGAACGGGATAAAACTGCGACAAAGATATGACGTTCACAGCATCTGCCCTCAACAGCCACTTGAATTTTCACATTAGAAACAAAGAGACATCCAAGAAACGTATTTCTGAACCTGGTGATTGTAATATCTAACAATAGTTTACTGTCTGACTACGTGTTAGCGGTTCTGTCTGCAAGGTGTTATAATTGTCAAACAGCTCATTCATCTTTATCTGTTCAGGAAAAACACTATGAGCAATGCAATCATACTGCAATTTTGAGAATCGAAATTCCCTAACAATTATTGAAGCTGAGGTGGAAAACAACTTTACATCAATTACTATTAAATTATTTTAATTTTAGGTTTATACATTTTTTTCTGCAACATCAGTCAATGTTGCAGTCATTTCAAAATTGAATGTTTTGTTATATTGTCGCAATTAAATGCAGGATTTGCCCAACAGTGCTTTTGAAAATTGGGGAAGCTTCAAAACTGTGACCTGACTGCAAAAGTGCAACTCATAACTAAGTCTTGTTATAAAAAGTTATAAAAAATACAGTTTATTTTGTAAGGTCTTTATACACCACTGATAATATAGTTATTAGGGGTGTAACGATATTACGAACCGAACCGAACGATCACGATACACCACCCACGATACGAATCGCGAACCTCCCGTGTCTTGTCGCGGTACTCTCACGCCTCCTGCTGCCCATTGTTGAGGTTAATGTCACTTATCTCTGACTAACTAATCTATTTATAAAAAAAAAATGTGCATATATTTGATTAAATTGTATTAGTAACGACTAATAAGAGCTTTTTAAATGCTGTTCTAAATAGTATATTCCAAAGTTACTGTTTTCCAAGTGCATGTCATGTCACGTGACTTGGGAGTGAGCGCAGGTCACAGGATGGCTGCTCCGCCTGAGATTGCAGATCCCCCGGACACATTTAAGTCTCTTGTGTGGGAACATTTTGGGTTTCCAGTGGAGTACAGGAATGGAATTCGTGTCGTAGACAAATCACACACAATCTGTCGTAACTGTGTGCGTGTGCTTGCGTTCGCGTGTGTGTGTCAGATCGGGTTAACCGAAGTGAAATAGAAGAGTGCGAGATCATTCTCCAGATCAAAAGTAAACATGTAACAAGATGTCGTCTGTCTGAGGTAAAAACACGGGGTTTACACGTTTGTTGCTATTTTAATCGCAACATAGATTTGATTTGTTTATTTTTGCCTGTTCAGCACAAGTTCGCGTGTTTAATCGCCTCCGCTGTCACTGTGAGAAAAAAAAACATGAATTCATCTGTTTCATGATGTTAAACATGTAAAGTGATGCATGGTGTCTGTTTATCTGTTCTCTTCTTCACAAATAATTAAACACATTTTAACTTGAATGCCTTTTTTGTAAGTGTCCATGATTAGAAAATGTAAACAAAAACAATTTTTATAATTAAAGCATGAAATGACGAATAATAAGTGATGGCAGAATTTTTAAAAGTGAAAGTCTAACGCGACCTCTGGTGTGTGTGTGTGCGCCTGTGTGCGTGTGTGTGATGATTAGCTTGTTTAGTTCATTACTGATAATAAACCCACATTATACTCAGATTTACAGATTCATAGTACATTTATTTCATGCATTAGTTGACTTCAACAGTAACATTTTCAGCATTTTAGCTAAGGAATGATATTCATCACCTGATAAACAGCTAATTACAGTCCTGCATTACTAAAGTTAAAGTTTAATTGATTTTAAGTTTCTTTGCCAAAGTTAATAAAGAAAAACTCAAGTTATTTTTGGTAAAATGACAGGAACCCTACATCCACAGCAAACCGAACCGAATCGGACCGAACCGTGGCTTCAAAACCGTAAACCGAGCCGAACCGTACAATTGGTGTATCGTTACACCCCTAATAGTTATATATATTTTGTTGCATTTTCAAGAGATCTTTCAAGAAGTTATACAATGCACCTTTAAATAATATAGATACAAATAGACAAGAACTACACAATTAGTTCACAGAGCGGGTGAAAATGGCCTTGTAACACCCAAAATCATGTGAAAGCTTGATTTCAGGTAAACAGGAATAATATAATAACAAAAATGCTCATTACATACGAACAACAGGCAAGTGCAATGTGTTGGTCAAACAGCTACATTTGCATACTAAATTATGACTGTTGTTACTGCAAGAAACATTGAGTATTAACGGATAACTTTCAAAAATCTGCTTATTATAGAAACCTATTTTCATGCGTTTACATGCAAATCATTAAACCGGCTATGCAGAAAATTTCTCGCAGGCAGTTAGGTCACCGCCTATAGTACAAATGAAGAGTTTGGTTCCAAAACGCAATAAATTTATTTTGACTAATTGACTAAGTTTTCTATACCAAGAAAGTGACGAGATGAAAACCACTATTTTCTGTCACAAACTTTCACATAGCATCTTTCGGTTATAAAAAATTCGAATCCATAATTTGAGTTTCAAAGATTTATTATAAAAACTGATTATATTTTCCGCAAAATGCAATAAATCCATGACCCAAGTTTTTTTTCAAAATGCTATAAATCTATTGAATCAATATATAAATGTGCATTCATCTTAACAATGTTATATTCATTTAGTTGACTAGTGGTATACACTGATTAAAAAAAATAAACATTCATGGCATTAATCAAAACACTTACTTTGTCATATTAAGAACACTGTCATTGCTGCGGTTATACTTGGGACGTTGTCGCTGAACTTTTTCACAATGATCAGCTGTAAAATGTTTTGGTCCTGCTTAATTTTGGGTGGCTTCATGTAAAATAATGTAAAGTTTTTCATAAGATCTCTGGGGTCAATGTGTTAGCATGACAGAAACTTGATGCTGTCGAGAGAACAAGCAACCAGCATTTTTCCGTCTCTCGTAAATTATTAGATGTTGATGGCTTACGTTTCTTCCCCGTCACAGAAAACCACCACAGGTTTATCAATGCCATCAAAGTATTATTTTGTTTTTGTTTGTTTGTTGATCACGAATTACAAAGTAGATTGTACCGCCATTGTTGTTTAAAATGCGTGAAATGGTGTACTGTGATTGGTTGAGCGGATTTATTGCATTCTGGGAGAAAAGGAGGAGTTTATTGCGTTTTGGGAAAAAAAGGAGAAAAGATGACAGAATAACACGGCGGATATTGTATTTTGCATAAAATTAAGAATTTACTTTTAAATACTGATACAATACTGATTTGGGCGGTAAACTTTTTTCTAAATGGCGTTTATCGCATTTTGGAACCAAACTTTTCAAAAAGGCAGTGGGAAACCTTCAATCTTGTTATATCTCTCCTCATGTCTGCAAAACCTGTGAATGTAACATGAGCCTATATTTTCGCAGTTTCAGTCGAGCACCTTTAAGCATAACTTTGCGCTTACTTGCGCACATGAACAAAACTGCAAGAAAGCCAGTTAAGGTGTTTACATGCAACGCAAAATCGGAGCAGTGAGAAAAAAACTACCTGTGCAGATCGTTTTTGCTTACGCCATTTATGGACTTTTCCCAGATAAAATTATTTTACATGTTTACATGACCCTACACAATATTAGTTTACTAAGCATAATCGGCATGAGTTTAAGTGAACCTAAAATAGCAAAATGATAGTATGATATAATCCCTTTAATGACTGGAACACAAAGTGCTGTGTAAGAACCATTCCCTGATGGTTGTAGTGTTTCATGCAGTTTCCCCACAGCTCATGGACTCAAGGGACCACATGAGCAAGATTATCTAATAAGAAATTAATGCAAAGCATTGTCCTCACACACGCACACATGTAATGCAACTCGTACATAAGAACAGGCCTTTTAAATAAATAATAAAGATGTGAACAGAGGTTTAAATAAATACCTTCACCAGCCGCCCCCTCTTCATCTTCCTCATCGTCATCATCATCACCGCTGCCATCAGCCTCCTCACCAGAATCGCTGCTTCCCTCGTCGAGAATTTCTGAGGCGTGAAAAAAAAACCAAATCAGTTATAATGATTGCATTTATCACGCATCTGGTAGATGCTTTTATACAGTCCATTTAAGCAAGATATTTTATAAGTATGGGCATTCCCTGGGAATCTAACATGTGTGCAATTGGTGAAATAGCTAGAATTTCACTACAGCAGAGAACTTCACCAATGGAAAAGTCCATATTAATTCAAATTTCACACTACTTAGGATACATTAAAATTTGACTTTAGGAAAAGTGACAACCGTAACACATAAACACACTCTCCTCTTTGCCAAGGTCTCCCATTGGCGCCTTAGGTCACCATTCTGTTCAGTCACTTTCTCCACTACTGATTAATTCTATTAGACTTGCTTCTTAAGCCGTAAACGGAGTAATCATCTCCATATCCGAAAACAAGCTGCTCAAAATGTCACATTTAAGAGCCACCATTTCTGCTTCCCTTAACATATGGCCATCTTCAGTCCATTGCGCAATTAGCACGCAATTAAAATAGAGAGATGGAAATCAAAAGGTGTTTTTTTTTAATAGGTGGCAATGAGAAAAACTGTGTATGCATACAGCGAACGATTCATTAACTCACCCCGCTTAATTGTTTTGTACTTCTCTTCATTCTCCAGGAAGTTGGGGTCCAATTTGAAGACATCTGTAAAAGAAACATTGTTGACGTAAGGCAGACCGCAGTTGCAATTTTTGCAGCAATTAAGTCAGTGCCAACAAGATGTAATCAGAAGCAATTACCCACAAAGAAGAATTTGTTGTGTATTACTCTTAAAACATAAAAGAGCTTAATGTTATAATGGCTGTTCGCGCTCCCTGAAGTCCAGCTTGTATGAATTTTCAATTAGCATGCTTTGTCTCGTAACCCTCAAAAAACATATTTGTCCATAAACATCGCTATAGCCTCAATTGCACACAAACGATTGTTAAGATTGCAGTCTCCGCTTTCAGGGGATGGAGTTATTACTTCCCTCTTGGGTGGCTTTAGAGAAAAGGAAGTCATCTATTATGTTGGTATCAGGGTAATTAGCTGCTGAACGTGAGAAATCGAGAGCTGGCAGTTTAGTTACATACGGTAGTGAATCTTTTTCGCTCAGCACTTCAGCAGAAATGATTAAGGCAAGAGACACTTTCAACACTTATCAAATCAGGCGTTCAATTCTGACACATTAATAAAAGATAAAAAAATGTAACCAAAACGCAAGTCATATTTGAAAAAGAAATGTGCAAACGTTCTACACAACTGAAATCCTTTATCTGCACTGTAACGACATCCCATACAGGTGCTTTACGGAGATCCCGTATAGGCGCTTTACTGAGATCCCGTATAGGCGCTTTACTGAGATCCCGTATAGGCGCTTTACTGAGATCCCGTATAGGCGCTTTACTGAGATCACATATAGGCGCTTTACTGAGATCCCGTATAGGCGCTTTACTGAGATCCCGTATAGGCGCTTTACTGAGATCACATATAGGCGCTTTACTGAGATCATGTTTAGGTGCTTTACGGAGATCCTGTATAGGCGCTTTACGGAGATCCCGTATAGGCGCTTTACTGAGATCCCGTATAGGCGCTTTACTGAGATCCCGTATAGGCGCTTTACATTCGAACAGGTATAGGCGCTTTACATTCAATCCCGTATAGGCGCTTTACTGAGATCCCGTATAGGCGCTTTACTGAGAGACCGTATAGGCGCTTTACTGAGAGACCGTATAGGCGCTTTACTGAGATCATGTATAGGCGCTTTACTGAGATCATATAGGCGCTTTACTGAGATCATGTTTAGGTGCTTTACTGAGAGACCGTATAGGCGCTTTACTGAGATCATGTTTAGGTGCTTTACGGAGATCCCGTATAGGCGCTTTACTGAGATCACATATAGGCGCTTTACTGAGATCATGTTTAGGTGCTTTACGGAGATCCCGTATAGGCGCTTTACTGAGATCCCGTATAGGCGCTTTACTGAGATCCCGTATAGGCGCTTTACTGAGATCCCGTATAGGCGCTTTACTGAGATCCCGTATAGGCGCTTTACTGAGATCCCGTATAGGCGCTTTACTGAGATCCCGTATAGGCGCTTTACTGAGATCCCGTATAGGCGCTTTACTGAGATCCCGTATAGGCGCTTTACTGAGATCCCGTATAGGCGCTTTACTGAGATCCCGTATAGGCGCTTTACTGAGATCACGTATAGGAGCTTTACATTCGATCACATATTGGTGTTTTACTGAGATCATGTATAGGCGCTTTACTGAGAGACCGTATAGGCGCTTTACTGAGATCACGTATTGGTGCTTTACTGAGATCACGTATAGGCGCTTTACTGAGATCCCGTATAGGCGCTTTACTGAGATCACGTATTGGTGTTTTACTGAGATCACGTATTGGTGTTTTACTGAGATCCCGTATAGGCGCTTTACTGAGATCACGTATTGGTGTTTTACTGAGATCACGTATTGGTGTTTTACTGAGATCACGTATAGGCGCTTTACTGAGATCCCGTATAGGCGCTTTACTGAGATCACGTATAGGCGCTTTACTGAGATCACGTATAGGCGCTTTATTGAGATCACATATTGGTGTTTTACTGAGATCACCTATAGGCGCTTTACTGAGATCCCGTATAGGCGTTTTACTGAGATCACGTATAGGCGCTTTACTGAGATCCCGTATAGGCGCTTTACTGAGATCACGTATTGGCGCTTTAGTGAGATCACATATTGGTGTTTTACTGAGATCACCTATAGGCGCTTTACTGAGATCCCGTATAGGCGTTTTACTGAGATCACGTATTGGCGCTTTACTGAGATCACGTATAGGCGCTTTACTGAGATCACGTATTGGCGCTTTAGTGAGATCACATATTGGTGTTTTACTGAGATCACCTATAGGCGCTTTACTGAGATCCCGTATAGGCGTTTTACTGAGATCACGTATTGGCGCTTTACTGAGATCACGTATAGGCGCTTTACTGAGATCACATATTGGTGTTTTACTGAGATCACGTATAAGAGCTTTACTGAGATCCCATATAGATGCTGTACTGAGATCACGTATAGGCACTTTATTGAGATCCTGTATTGTTGCTTTACTGAGATTCTGTATCTGTGCTTTACGGAGGTCTGTAATAGAGGTTTTACCGAGCTCTCATATCGATTCTTTACTGAGATCTTGTACTGGTGCCATATGAAGATCTCATATCAATGGTTAATAGGGATCTGGTATCAGTGGTTTATGGGGATCTCGTAGCGGTGCTTTGTGAAGATCTGTTGTAAATGTTTTACAGAGATCCCATATATCTGTGCTTTGCTGAGATCTCTTATCAGCATTCAACAAGACAACCTTACCCCACCCCTACCTTAAGAGCCAGAAAAAGATTTTAAACATTAAATGTCATAAATGAGTGTTACTGATCTTACTCAGGATATCCTCTGTGTTGTAATCATCCTCAAGAGGGAGCATGTGTGTGAACTGGTCCTCCTCTTCAACCAGGTCGAGCCCCTCTGGGACAACGGGGTGGTCCTTAAACCCATCCTTCCTGATGGCAAACATTACCTCAATCATGTACTGCACACGCTTATCAATCTCTGACTCGTGCAAGATGTTCCTCAGACGCTCAAAAATGGCTGAAAAAGAAAATGGCACTGGTTGGACTACTACTTAAACTATGATGAACTTCAGGAACGGTAATTAGGAAAATACCATTGATGCCTCGGGGAGAGACCTCTGTCAGTTTAAGACCACACTCTTTAAGAAAGCTGATGGCCACCTCCACACTGTCATCAGTTGGTCTTTCCAACAGGAGGGTCAGCATCTCCAGACACAGGACTTCATGAGCCTGCAAGACAAACAAAAAAATGATACAGATTTTTTTTCTTAAGAGACACACAGTCTAATCTCAAATATATTAAAAGCATAAATGAAAAGTAATACTTTGAACAAAAGAACATACCACATTCTGGTTGATAAGATGAGCCACAAACTTGGATGCTGTGAGACATTGTTGCTGAAAAAAATGAAACAAAAGAAATTAGAAAAAGATTTAAATAAGCTCCCCATTACAACCCAGCTTCCTAAAGGCTTACTTTATCATTTCTCCTGTAGCCTTTCCGAAAATTGAGAATGAGCCTCTTGAGTATCAGTTCCCCGATCTGAGGAAACTTGGAGTTGATGATGGCCACCACAGCAGCGTACACATGGGTAAAGATAGGAGAGGCAGCCTGGGCCTGAAGTGTAGATCTGGCTAGAAGACCCCTGAAGAGACACATGACCAGGACCATCAATGTTTTGGAGACAGGAAAATAAAACAGTTAAGTACGACATTTGACTGCTTAAATCTTTACCTGCCCCTAACTATATTCTCCTGCAGAAGCTCTTGAATAATGTTGGCGATGTTTGAAACGTTTACTTTGTTGATCAGACCATTTATGGATTTCTTTAAGGCTTCCCAGCTCATTCTTTGATACTCCAAACTGTAAAATGAAACAAACAGAATGGTAATGATACATAAAATTATATATTTTGCATTATTATAAATATTTAATTCACACATGATGGTTAACCATTTTTTGGACTAAATCATGATATATCCTCCGTTTCTCATTCTGTACTTCATCTTGGAAAATGCTGATGGCGAGATGTTCTGCAGTCTATCTTGGTTTCGTGGCGAACAGCTATTTTTCCCCGCCTAATTCCCTGCCCTTATTTGCTCTTGAGTGTAATCCCTGATGTATTGTCTCTCTATGTCCTATCTTCCAGTGTCTGGCCTCAAGCGCAGGATACGGCTGCACTTCTCATGCTATAGATATCTTCCAACCCTGAGGGACGCCTCTATATTTCCTGACTGGTGACCTCCATTCTTCTGCATGAGGAATTTAATCGATCCTTCACTGAATCCATGCGGATGCATTTCCCACCACCTATAAATCACAATGTATTCTTATCATGAGGTCCAATATGGCTTCAAAGTCAATATAATTGAAGATGGATAAACAAAGATCCCCTTTGATACATGGCAATTACTCTTTATTACTTTGCACATTCACACTAGACTTTCAGAACAATGGCTTCAAAATCGGTTGATCGGTATTGGGGTGCATTTTGTATAAAAAGTAACCTAGAGTAGCCAAGAAGAAAAAACATGCAAGTCTAGAGTCCCTGTAGTTGAATGTGTGTTCCTGTATTTCAGTAAGTAGAGCATTATGGTAAATAACAAAGCAAATGGTGGTGATTTCGATCCCAAGGCAACACACAAAAAGGCATCTGCCAAATGCATAAATGTAAATATGGCTAAAAACAATGTTGTAAGACATTTGATGTGATTTGAAAGACTCTACTATTCCCTAACTATGAATAAATTATCCTTCGTTGAGAAAAACAAAAGACTTCTCTAGTGTAAGAAAAGGGCATCAGCTTGACTTTAACAGCTTTAGAATTTTATGAGAAAGGAAAGTTTAGGATTGACACCCTCTCAGTTTGACTCCTTATCTAACTGTGAAACCAACCTGCTCTTGTCAGTGATCTGAGCCTGCATCATGCGCAGTTTGGCTGGTGGGATGTAGGCCCCACCGGTTCGGGTCAGGATGGGGTCCAGATTCTCCTTCCTCTTCTTTACTGGAGGCTCATCAGCAGGAGGTTCATCATTCTTGGCTGGTGAGGATGACCTTCCCCTCCTCCTGTGTTCCAAATCCCTCTCTCTGCTGGAGCGCCGCTCATAACGATCCCGGTCGCCATATCGGTCTCTGTCTCGCTCGCGCTCCCTGGACCTGATACAACAACGCAGGAGAGCAAAGAAATGTCAGATCCAAAGGTGGAATATTTTACATCAGTATGAAAAAAACAACAAATTTGCAAAGCACATATTTCTCACCTACGGCCCCTTCCATATCGATCTGGAGGAGAGCGAGATCTGGAATGGGATCTAGAGCGAGATCTGGAGCGGGATCTTGAGCGTGACTTCTGAGTTTTATTCCTTTTATGGAGACAAATGGAAACCATTTACCTTGTCTTTGTTGAATAATGGTAGTCTACCCACATTCACAAACATACAATAAGTGCTAAACATCTCAGTCCTCTTTTAGAAATGTCAGCCAGAAAACAGCCCAATCTGAAAAACTGATGCTTATGACATCACAGGCATCTAACTGCCCTTCCACTTTAAAATAATTGGCTAATTTTTTTGAGTGGCAGCAAAGTCAGCCAATCAGTAATGAGATTGCAAGTTAAGCCAGTAGGGGGAGCCAAATAGGTGCAAAACCACTTGTTTAAAATCCCCCACCCTAATAGAGCTATCTGAGAGAGGTTTTTAGGAAGCTTCTAAGGCATTACAGACCCAAACAAAACATTTTTTGTCTACATGTCACATCACAGAACAAGGATAAATACTCCGTTCAATCATTCTATGTCACCTTTAAGAGAAAACACTACCCTGCCAATGACTACCATTTTACGGCAATCCATATTTCCGCTATTGTCCACTAGGTGGCACTCTTACCCAACTTATAAAACATTGAAGCATCCACTGATCCAAAAACAGTAAAAACTCTTTTGTATCTGTATGTTTTGATCATCAATCTGAATCTGATTTTTAAAGGATTAGTCCATTTTCTTAAAAAAAAATCCAGGTAATTTACTCACCACCATGTCATCCAAAATGTTGATGTCTTTCTTTGAGTTTTTTGAGGAAAACATTCCAGGATTTTTCTAATTTTAATGGACTTTAATGGACCTCAATACTTAACAGTTTTAATGCAGTTTAAAATCGCAGTTTTAAAGGACTCTAAACGATCTCAAACGAGGCATAAGGGTCTTATCTAGCTCTTGAGGTCCATTAAAATTTTTTAAAAATCCTGGAATGTTTTCCTCAAAAAACTCAAAGAAAGACATCAACATTTTGGATGACATGGTGGTGAGTAAATTATCTGGATTTTTTTTAAAGAAAATAGACTAGTCCTTTAACAAAAGTCCTTTACAAAAATGCAATTATCTCAGCTTTTTGAAGAAACCTACCCATATTTGATGATAAAAGGTGATAAAAAGAGAACAAATGAAGATAGGATTAAACTGTTTTTTTGTTTATCAATCAAAGGGTCTGTTTTTTAATTTGATATATTGTTTGTTTGTATATTTAAAGAATAAAATTTTCTCAAAAGCATTAAACTTTTTTGAAAATCATAAAAAATGCTGGCTGGCAACTTTTTTTAAAAACGCTGGCAGAAGAAGCTTCAAAATTCTGGGTGGATTTCAAGACTCATGGAGGACTTACCTGTCCGGTGAGGGGCTTTGTTGTCTGTTTTTGCTGTCATCATCCGATGCACGCTGAAACAAAGACAAACATGTTGTAGGTGAATGACTGCCATGTAAACTCTAAAGTCTGACTACTTTCAATGCAAAGTGCTAAGCAAGAGACTTACACCACTGTTTGCTAAAAAATTTACTTATGTTTTAACCCATAAATGTATAAATGTTTCGCCAATCATTATTGCATATTTGGGTCTTTAGCAACCGGGAATGTATTCCATTGTTTAACTCTTTCCCCGCCATTGACGAGATATCTCGTCAATTAAGAGAAAACGCTTCCCCGCCAATGACGAGATTTTCCGTCTTTCCGCAATACCGCTATTATCCGCAACTTTTTAAAACCGGAAGTATTGCCCTATGGCAAGCTGCTGCATGTCCGTGTCTGTTTTAAAGATCGCTCTGAATCGGATCTCTATGAAAAGTCCGTCACAAAAATGGAATTATCTCTGCTTTTTGCTCAAAATATGGTGTTTTTGCAGAAACCTACCCATATTCAAAAGCTGATTGCAAAAGAACCACTAAAGGTAGGATGAAACGTTTTTTTTTGTTTGAAAGCAGAGGGTCTGTTCTTTCATCTGGTATATTGTATGTATATATATATATTTAAAGAAGAACATTTTCTGGAAGGCATTAAACTTTGGTGAAAATCATGAAAAACGCTGGCGCTGGCTGGCAACTTTTTTTAAAAACGCTGGCGGTGAAAGAGTTAATATAAGTGACTATCTTTGTTGGGAGCAGATGCACCTGACCTATAACCACAAAGGGATGGTGGGCAGGCCAAACTAACCGATAATGACGTTTGTTTAACGCTACTGTCATAAACAAATATTATCAACGATTCGATTAGTTGTTGCAGCTTTAATTTTGACATTTGTCATTAAACAGATTCCAAAATAATGTACAACATGGAATGATGAACTAATAACATGCATACATTCAAAAATCTATGCAACGTAGAAAGAAAAAAACATGATCAAAATAATATAATTTTGTCTCTCTCACTTTGATATGTGTGACACTACTCTTCATCCTGTGCCATACAGCATAATCACTGTCTTCATCGCTGCTGTTACTGTCCGAGTTGCTGGACTCTTGACTGCGGCTGGCCTTTGAGGACGCCCCCAATGCCGGACTGCGTGCTCGTGGACTTCCCTCTCTGGAACCGGATCTCTCAGGCTGAGCTGATCTAGGATGATCCTCATGCTGGCCCTCTGGAAAACAAAACACGAAGACATCGTTAACTAAACTAACGATGAATGAATAAATGAATGAATGAATGGAATGAGGCAGAAGAAAGAGACTAAATTTTGTAAAGAATACATTGTAAAAAAAAAAAAAGAGGCTTAAAGGCACTCAAATACAGGTTTACATCATTATTGGGTAAATAAATGCATGATTCCTCTTGTGATATTTACACAAAGAGCTAACACGCACAAGAGGACACCGAATTTGTCCTGGGGAGCACAAAAAGCCCATGAAATAATTATAAAGAGCAATGCAATCTGTTGAGATCCCATCTGGGCATGTGACTCAACACCTGCTGTTTTCCTGCTGATCTCTTTGTTGGTTTAAAAGCATCTACTAAATACAAGGAACAAAAACACATCCTAAGCCTAAACGTTTCTTAATTTTTCATATAAGGCTTTTACGATACTGACATCTTAAAGTGCAAACAAAGTGATTTTGGTGCAAAGGTTTAAAAATGCACGATCGCTGTTAAAAGATCTTAAAACGCAACGCACGGACCAAATTTCAGCAGTCGCAGTAAGAAGTGGCTTTTTTAAGCAGCAGGTGTCCTTTTCTGTTGTAAATCAAATTTCAATGCCAAATCTAAGCGGTAAACCTGACATTTTAAAAATGCTCTGAAGGACAGATTTAAAAAAGGTTAACCATAGAAGAACTAGATAGACAATAACTTTTTTGAAACATGCTGCTATTTTTAAATTGAATTATACCAAGGACAGTCCAACCATTGGTGACGCAAGGAACAAGGTCAAAGAACATAGATGTAGGTTTTGTTGTCCCAAAATGTATGACAAATCAATGACCTGTCCATCATGAATGTTCTTCACAAACCAAGCAAGTTTGCAGGAAATTGCCATACATCACAAAGAAAAAAAAAAAGATATTGTTTTAAAACAAATTCTCACATTTTTCCCAAAAGGGATACAGAAAATGGACTGCCGTGCACACTCAGGGATAATGCTTGCATTTGATCCAAATTGTGCTATTTAACCACAATGATACACAGATTGACCCCTCGACACATCATCGTACACACCATGTCATTGGGTGAGAAGTGTCCTTGGGTTTTACAGCGATACTTATAAAAAATCTCACTCGAGTGTGGGCAAATATCCCTGTGCAAGTGTCTGAAGACACGCCGACTCGCAGAAAGATATCTGTTTGCAACAGCTCAGCAGAAAACATTTTCTAGACGATAACACGGACTATAAGGGTTACTGAAGTGAGACTGTTGGTGATGAGCTCCAGAGACCAGAACGCAATAGATCAGATAAACAGGCAACAGTGTTGAGGCTGCGTGTACATCATGATTCTAGATTATTATTGCCATTGCTGTACGAAATTCAGGAGACACAACTAAATATTAGCCATAATATTGCAAAACATAAATACAAAAATACATCTGCAACAGCATCCACGCTTTCGAAGAGAATATGCAAGTGTATGCATTCTGTATCTTATCACAAGAGAGACAGAAAATTGACTTTATGCCAGGTGTAAACAACCCCTGAGAAATAAAAATAAATACACGTAGTCGGGAGAATGCAGGCTTTGTTTGTGGTCATTTTTCACACAACCATGCGAGCTGGACAATCTGTGTGAATCTGCGACAGATACATCTACGCTATGTCATGCTATTCATCTATGTGCTGACTATAAAAAAGGTAGAAGTAGGTCTCAGCTGTTAGGATAAGGGGGTTTATATGTCATGAAAAAGCTGAAGCAATCTAAATCAATTTTTATTATTTTCACCCATAATAAGGGCATGGGGTGAGCAAAATTACAATTTCTAGAGATTAAAGTGCACCTATTTCATTGCTAAAAATCAATGTTATTTTGTGTATTTGGTATAATACAATGTGTTCGCATGGTTTATGGTTCAAAAAACATTATTTTCCACATACCATGCATTTTTGTAGCTCCAGATTTCACTCTTTTCCTTAAATGGACTGATTTGGTACAAAACTCATTGATTTGAAAAGCTCCATGTCCCTGATTGGCCAGCTAACCTGTACGTTGTGATTGGTCTGAATACTTCTGACATCAGTCGGAAATGTGACGCTCCTTAAGGGCTCGTTATAGTCGTGCGTAGGTCCTACGGCATAGGTTCCGCATCGGTTTTCATTTATACTTTAGCGTCGTCGTCCACGTCGACGTGCAAACACACGCGCAGACCGCTGGTGGGCAGTAACCACGCGTGTAACCACAGTAGCAGCGCGAACGTCAAAGAAGAAGAAACTTAGCAAGTTAACCCACAAATGAAGAAGAAACAGCAACTTGTTGTGTATAATTTGAGGAGACCAGCAATGATGGAAGTAAATAAACAACAACTTTTGTTGCAGTTTGAGTTAAATCACTCCTCAACTTGGCTCATCTTTGTTTTGACCGTCACAAACGGAAATACCTATGACGCAGTTTTTTTACCTGATGGGAGGGGTTCTGGTTAACCAATCACAGCGCTTGCGGTCCGCGTAGATCTGACGCGCTGTAAAAATTTTTGCGAGGTGCACGCCAGGCTACGCAGAGCTACGCACAGGCTACGGATAGCCGGCGTAGAACCTACACATGACTATAAATCAGGCTTTACCATGTTTGAAAGATTCTGTCACAATGCAATGCTAACAGGAGTTAACTTACGAAGCGGGGGGAATTATGATATGGATGGTCTTGTCTATATCACAATCCTAGGAAGTTGCCTACAATCCATGTGTTTGCTGTAGTCCAAGAAAAGAGATTTACGTTGGAAATAATATCTTGTGTCATTGTTTACTTTGGGTTTGTACCTTTTGCATATCGTTAACATGTACTAATACACACTTACACACCAAAGGAAATGTAATAACGTGAATTGGAAAATAGGTGCCCTTTAATAATGCCATCTAGGTATGACGTTGTCATTAACGTCCTGAAAATATAATTTCAAAATGTGGAACAGGATAAGACGCATAGGCATGAAGTAAATAGCAACAAACTGGGACTTTGAAAAGCACAGATTACCTCTGAAAAAGCAGGGGGATAAACATCTCATGAATAATGCTTTAAAACTCTTTGAAGGTGACTATTGCTCTAATGCTCCAGATTAAACTTTAAAATAAAAGAAGCAGCTCACCGGCAGTCCTCCGGCGCTCATCACCGTCTCCATCCTCAGATGAACTTGTGCTGGTCGTCCTCTGACGCGGCTCCATCCCTCCCGGGCCGGCAGGCTAGAAGACAAAGCGAGGACACGGAGTAAGAACACACTTGTTTTGTAACAGTACAGTACAGAAGGTCTCAGTGAATTTGTGCGCTGTGATGGCAGTGTCCTAGAAAACAAGATCAAGGGCTGAAAGATAGATTTCTAAATAAAGAACAAAAACTGTGTAGTAGTATTGTATTGTTTACACCTGCTGTTAGCATCAGTCTCGGGTGATCGTATCACAGGTGCTCAGCACAGACAGATTGCCGTTTATTCCTATTATTAAGATTTGAGATAGACCAACATATCTGCCAGCCAGACAGATTTTGGCCAGACGCCGGCTGATTACAATTGATAACTTACAATTACAATTAACATAAGTGTTAGTTCAGGCTTATATTCCAAAAACTAATGTTAAAAAATAACTACATCAGGTTATATACAACTATTGTGACTTAATGCTAAATGACGAATACTTTGCAGCACTCTAAATTTGGTGCTTATAGCATTTGGTATCAGACATTAAGTACTGTATAGCACTTTCAGACACAGATTCCGGAAAACAAAGAAATTGGGTCTCATTCATTAAGCATGCGTACCCACAAATTTGTGCGTGAGATGTGCATACGAATGTTTTCACAAACAAATCATGATTAAAAAAAAAAAACTTATCAAAATTTTTCTAAATGTATGCAAAAATTTAAAACAATTAAAACCACGTACAGTATAATCACGTACACTATAATCAAATACTAGGCTATAATTATATTGTTTATAATAATGTTGATATATAAAATTTACATGATTATATTTTCTGTTTATATATTATTATACATGATCTATATTATTATTATATACATTATAGTAATACACTATTATAGCCTACTTATTTTTTCTACACATATAAAGACGATGCACGTAATGACAAATCCTCACGCTTTCCTTCCTCACTTTTTAAATCTCTATATGAAAGCGTATGCTTAATGCCTAATGTAAACGTCATGTAAATGTAATGAGAAGTTCAAACGTCAATCACTTGATCTCCTGTCTGTTTTATTTTAACTTAGATACGGATGTGATTCTCTGTCATATTAATTAAATGTCATATTTGTTACAGCATCCAATACTTCTTTAATGTTACTCCGATTGGTGGACAGCCCTGGCTTCCTCCAGCGACAGCAAAACCTCCCAAATAAAAAATGCAAAGCAAAACACAACTTTACCGATAAAAAATATGATCATGGGTTTCTTTTGTAGTTCTTTAAATTCAGTGACAAACTGCGCTAAAATTTTCTCTCTAACAGCGCTGTGGAAAGCCCTTATATGGAGCTGGTTTGGGCGTGTTTTATGCAAATTACCAACCTCTAAATTTTCTAACGTAAGAACAACAAATACAAAAAAAAACCATGTACGTACGAAATATCACCAGTATTTGTCCAGGGATGTTTTTGTTTTGGTTCATTTACACGGCCAATGATTTTCCAGAATCCATGACAAAAGTTTTAATATTCGTGATTTTTCCCTTGAAAAACCCGATGCGTGCCTTTCTGATTTGATCATGAGCACATGACGCACAGTCCTAATATTCTGGCGATCGATCACAGCTTCAGCACAGATAGTAAGGAGCACCAAGATCTCAGCTTTATTCCAGTTTGCAGACATTTTCATAGTGAATGTTTATCTGCATTTAAAACCCCTGTGTCACCATAATTTCTCGACATGCATGCCCTCACTACGACACACTCCTTACAGAATCGTTTCTGCCTTTTGTTCACACAGGACGCGATCCACAAATGTAACGGCAATGTTACTAGGTCCCCTTTACAGGAGCAAACCCAGAAACAATTATGGCTTGTGTTTGCGTTTACAAAGGTTGAAAATAACCCAGCATTTTTTTGGGGTGTAGGCCACCAGTAAATTGATTTATAATGAATCAGCCTTTGTTCTCTAGATATCCACCCTTGATTACTTCTGAATGAATTTAGGTAGTGGGACTGTGATTTCTAACCACGTGCGTTCCTTGTGCTGTATGAATATAAAAAAAAAGTAGCTGACGTAGCATACACAGAACACCCATGAGTGCATTTGCATCTAGTAATGCAGTAATTGCCCGAGTTTCTCACAGGAGCAGTAAAGCATCACTCATTTCAGTGGACATGCCATTCAGCTGCCAGCACCTCTGTTTCAATCTAAATTCAATTTGTTGCTTCAGCAGAATGGGCAGGAAGCAGACGAGTGTGTTCTGTGTGTTGGTAATGCGAGACTCTCTGTGCTGTTTCTGTAACGCTTGCAAACCAACAAGGGTTAAGATGAGAAGGCGAGGACACTCAGAGAATAGCTATGAGCTTTGCCTTCCTCCACATACAAAACGCAACAAGCTGAGATCAGATTATCTGTCCCTACCAAGCCTAATCTGAAGACATACGCAGCGGGTGAATTAAGTGATTTCTGCAGGATTATGGAAAACTGCAGTCCGCCATTTAGGCAGGTAGGGTGGTATTTCAGAGTGTTATATTTTGAGAATGCTGAGTACTCGAAAAATGAATCATTCAGACACAGAGCCATATCAGCACTTTACACGAGACAAAAAAAACCCTGACCAGAGAGTCTTCCTGAGAAAGTTTGATATTACGGTGGGGTTACAATCCATACATACATACATACAGTTAGGAGTGGGCAATACAGTCTCAAAATTAAATCATGATATTTTAAGAATTTTTGCAGTAATGATATTTATGACGGTATAAAATTATGGAAAAGGAAGGGCATTTTTTACTCATGCTGTGTGACAAAATCAAGTGTAAACAAAGTACAAACTAGAGATGAAATGGTATAAACATTTTACATCACTATGAAACTTCCACAGATGTTCAGTAATTTTCACAGATCCCAGTAACTTCAATCATTAGATAACCATTTAAAATTTGAAAATTATATTACATGTACGTGCACTTTTGTTTGCAAAAACATCAAATAAATAAAATTAACATTAATCATGGCACATTTGGGGTCGTGAGATAAATGTTAATCCAGTTCAGATATCACAGAAGTGAATAATATTTTCATATAATCACAGCAGAAATCTGCAAGTCATCTGTCTGTGTCTATCGTCTGCTGTGAGAAATGATTGTACTTTAGGACCCAGTAGTCCCCTTTGTGTGCTTGTATATAATTACAACAAACGGTGTATCAACGATTTGAATAGCGAGGTAAACAAACAGAAAAATTACGCTTGATGATAATTAAACTTTTATTTTGAAATGGACGCTTGGACTGTGCACATGTGAGGCAGAGTTAAACACTGTTGCTGTGTCTGAAATGGCCTACTTCCATACTATATAGTATACAAAAAGCACTACTTTGCCTACTATATAGTACAGAAGTAGGCGGTTTCGGACGCAGCATCTGTCTATTAGTCAATATGTTTCATTACAAGATAAGTTTAAATTGATGATTTTATCAAAACACCAAATACATTGACTGATTTTACAATCCCACTATCATGTTATTTAGACACAAAATCTTTTAATTCGCGTGAGGAAGCTGTTGTCTTACGCACACTTTTATGTTATTGGCTATATACCACCTGAGTAAAGGCTTATTACACTATTACATTTCGAGGTTAGAAACAAGGTTTCGTCTGTCAAGACTTAATCTGTTGACATGTTTCCCATATTTAATAAAAGCATGGTGAACATCCAAGCATGGTGACTTCTAAGCTCAACCAACTAACTTTAAAAACAATGTGACCCTGTCTGTCCAGACTAAAGTCTCAATCTAATTATGAGATAGGGAACATTAAAAGGGACAGTTCACACAAAAATGTATAAAAAGTAGTAGAAAGTACTGTTTCTTATTATAGAAGTCAAGGGTGCTCCTGTTTCCTGCTTTATGTGGAAAACTTTTTAAAAAAGACTTTAGTTTAGTCATATAATTTTGCAAAGATATTTATTTATGAATATTTATTTTCTGCATTACAAAAAAATTAATTTAAGAAACTAAATACATTCAGTCCAACTGAGTCTTGAACTGAATAAATAAGAAAAAGTTGCCAACTAGATCACAGAAAAGACAGAAACTAAACAATTTCAAAACTGATGAAATGTCAAAGAAATTTCCTTAATGACATTTCCTAGAAAATTATAGAAAACACATAACCAGCAAACGCTGGTGAGCTAGTCTCCCAACTTAGTTTTAGATGATGTATCAAGCTGGTTTAGCTGTGTTGTGGTCACCTTTTAAGCTGGACAGGCTGGAAGACTACCTGACCCACGAGCTTGACCAGCTTTGCCAGGCTGGGAGGACCAGCTTAAACCAGCTACCAGCTTATGTATGTTTATAGTATGAGACTCACTTGATAAGATGTTATTGTCTCACGGTATCTGTACCGTAACTTAAAGTTACTTCTCTAGGAAACTTTATTTGATTTGAAACATAATCCATTCTTAAACAGAACCTTAAAAACTAATAGGCTTGCGCATATGTTCAAATAAACGTTTGCTAATGTTTACTAACAGCATGTATGTCTGTATTACACATAAATGGTTTCAAAAACATTTCTGTAGCGCCATCTGCTCCATGTGTATCGGCCCAGCCCGCTAAAACCCGATTAAACACATCGGTCTGACTAACGGCGGCTCCGTGCGGTCAAACATAAATAACAGTAGATAAATTATACAAAATAATGCCGTTCGTACCTCATCTCTCGATGCAGGATCCATATTTATAGCCGTTTTTGATTCGTTTGTCTCGGTCGCCATCTTTCCCGTCGTGTTCCGGAAGTGATGCTACGGAAGCCGGCGAGTGTCAAACACAAAACGCGTTTTACTCAACTATCACTCTACATTAGTGAGAATGAGTGGGAGACGATTTTCATACAGTATCATGGCCTGATCATAAAAATAAGTACTATGCGTCATGAAACACTGATTTATGGTTATGTTTTGTCCAAGAAAGTGTAATTTAAATAAAAAGACGAATGCGAAGAAATTCGTTTTATTTGTTATTATTGTTTCCAAATGTTACAGGCTATGTATGCAGCTCTTCCCTTCTTCATATGTTTCATATATGTTTAAAATATTTATCAGTTGGGCTTAACCTTAAGTCTAATCTTAATATCAAAGCAAAATGATTTAAAAAAACGTACGGTATATCAGTAAAAGTGTATTCACATCTTCACACTCATGAAAGTATTTACAATAGTCTATAAAATGTCTCTTTGTTTTTAAGTGGTCAGTTGAGAATACCACAGAAAATGTGGCACAAAAAGTGTGGCTTTCTCACTACATCATTGACCGGGTTAATTTTCTCTCTATCATTATAATGGTGTATATTAAAGTCCCATGAGTGGGTGCTGTATTAATGTCAATGAACAGAAGATGTAATTTAGTTTCAAGCCATTAAAAACAGCTCAGATTTCCCACAGGCTTCAACTACAAGTAAATTCTACAGTTCGTTAAGCGAGTACAGTAACTGCAGAAATGTATGTGATATTTTTAAGTTAACATCATTTCATTGTACATTTCTATGCACAGGCTTATTTCACAATGCATACTGAATGATCCATCATGATGATACACCAAATGACTCATGAAAAGTTTTGTACTGCTCTTCAGGGGGTTTGATGGTATTCTTTGTTTCATTTAATTAAAGTTTGTCACAAAATTTCTCCTAAAATTGCTTATTAGAGCATTGTTGTACATAAAATCAATGAAGATAAATAACTAAGATAATCTAGTTTTGGATAAATGCAGTGATAAACAAGACGAGTTTATACTGAAATCTACTGAAATGGACAAATCTAAGCTCAGTTTACTCTCCATTTAAAATTATAGGAGAAACAAGAGATCTCATTTGATTTTCGTATGAGGAATGCTGCCTACATGCAGCACGTGACTTATAAACAGCTTGTGATTTTAAAAATATCTTTATCTATTTTCAAACAATTTTTCAGAGAGCTGTGTTTACTGCAAATATTCATAAGCATTCAGCAACTTCATATGTAAAGCATCACTGACTTGCTCATCAATTATGTATATGTGGTTTTGTTGAAATATATTTTTCAGATCCAGAGGGGGTTTATTCCTCTGTCGGTTTAAGGGCTTATGTGGCATTTTCTTGAACTCAAATGACAAGTCCATTGTGAAGTGACCTGTACTGCCTCCCTGCTGTTGTGTTATCTCCACCTCTGACTCTCTCAAAGCAGTTATTCTGCAAAAGCGTGAATGTCAAGAGACATGAAACATATCCATCAAGCCCCGTGTTACCCAATGCATCTTACAGGAACCCAAAGCATCAAAAAGTGAGAGACAGTACTGTTCCCTAGAAATTAAACACTTACTCTTGTCCTAAATAAATGCAAGGGGGGTTGTGCATTCACACTTTTACCTAAAAGATACAAAAATATGGTGATACTAAAATTATACAACAAAATTCACACCAAAGAAATCAAACTAGTTGTAAAACTTAAATCACTATATCACTTTTTATTTGAGTTTTTGTTTACCATATAAGGACTTATTACTCAGTATGTTTGCAACTGGTCTATCAATTTGACAAGATATTGAACAAGGGGAATACAAATTGCTTGTTTTTATGAGATTTGATCCCTTATTATCTTTTCATGTGTGTTTATTAATTGTTACATTAAAGGAAATCAAAATAAATTGAATGTGAAATAGAATAATTTTACTAATATTATAATGTATAATCCCATACACAAATGCCTAAAGTGACATTTGTAGATTAAATATGCTATGTTTTCATTATATAGATCATTGTTTTTAACAAGGAGAAATAGTCAATTGGAATTTTATATTTCTCCAAATACAGGATTTAATTGCATGGACGTGTCCAAAAGACAACACTGCCATCTACTGGTCGAAAAAACAACACTTGATTGCAATGTGTGCATATACAATTAGAGCACAAGCAGAACCCGTCTGTACCACACACAAAAAATATAAAAATACTTAAGTAAAAGAAAAAGACACAAATTTAAGACAGAAAATATTTAAGGCTATCTTGAGAGAAAGAGAAACATAGTAGTATTGCTGTTACATGTGAGTGGTATAGAAATGTCACATTCATACAGAGAGTTTACAGCTACTTTGACTGTTTGGAAACTTAAAATAACAACCTAATGCTGTTATTCCCTTTACCATTTCATAAGTAGCCTTATATTGACATCCAAAGCATCTTTTCTTATGGATTTAGGCTGTATGATTTCATGAGATTGTAAAGTCACTTGATGATGGTAAGACTGAATCTTTGTGTGGGCCACAATGTTGTTGTGCCTTGTTTAGATTTTTTTTTACAGTGATTATTACAGATTATACAATCTATACAATTTATATAGCCTAAATAAATAAATAAAGTAAGACTTGAATATACACTCTAAAAACTGATGGCTTAGATTTACTTAAAATATATATGCACCATTTTTGCATCAAACTTTTTAAGTAATTCTAACTTGAATAATTTTACTTAAAATTAACAAGAAAACCTGTGTTTTATGTACTTACATTTTTAAGTAAAGAATGTTACACGAACTTGAATATTTAAGTTCATATAACACACATTTTCTTGTTAATTTTAAGTAAAATTATTCCAAGTTGGGATTACTTAAAAAGTGTGATGGAAAAATTATGCATATTTATTTTAAGTAAATCCAACACATAATATTTTAGAGTGAAGTAAAGGACAATTTAGTATATATAATTCAGCTAACCTTTTAACATTTTATTTTTGCATACATTGAAGTTCACCTGATAACTTAATTTTTTTTTGTTACACGTACTAAATATGTTAAGTAGAGGTTGAAAAGTAGATTTTATACTTTATTTTCCAATCCACCACATACAACACAGACACAATAGAGGATAAATCTGACCTAGAGCAAATAATTATGGTATGTTTGCTGAAACACTTTCACGGTAGGCTACTGCAAACACAGATGTGTAATAGTAATAGATATATTAAAAATAGAAACATTTAGCTTATCCCTTAATGCAATTTCACAAAGGCAAATCAATAAAAAGCGGTCTGACTTTATCATTTTTTTCTGCAGAGGACATGAATCAACAATTTCCCTATTTCATCTGTTTTGTTTTTAGTGTGACCACTCTAAAAAATATTGGGTTGTTTTTAACTCCGGGCTGGGTAACTATAGGACAGAACACATTTCTGGGTTAAAATGACCCAAATCATTTTAACCCAACTGCTGGGTTGTTTTAACATGGTTGATTAACAATAACCCAGCTGTTGGGTTAAAACAACCCATTATCTGCAGAAATGTATTCTGTCCTATAGTTACCAAGCCCGGGGTTAAAAACAACCCAACAGTTTTTAGAGATTTAGAGAACCCGAGATTTAATTACACAGAATTTATAATAAAATAATGTTTTTTTATAAAACGACATTAATCTGGGGCCCCCCTGGCACCATCTCAGGGCCACTCAGGGGGCCACGGCCTCCAGTTTGAGAACCACTTTATTTAGAGGGTAGACTTTCACATTGAAAAAAGTTACTTCAGTTGGAAATACCTAAAAAAAATTAAGTTGATCCAACTTAAATTTTTACTCTAGTTTTACTTCAGGTAAAAAAATTTGTTGTACAAATTGAAGTAACTTTTTAAGTTAAAACAACTTTTTACAGTGCACAGCTCTGAGTTTTATATATTTGAATGTGAAGTCAAAAGATGACCTTTACTGTTTATACACCAGAAGAGACAGGTTTGGATAAAATGAAAACAAATATGAATAATTAATTTAGTTAGTGACATTCAGAGCTAACCTTGCCTGTGAATTTTCATTTCAAAGCAAATTGAGATTGTCCAAATGCTGTTTTATCCTAAACGTTCTCAAGGGCTCCCATGCCAATAAGTAAACTGATCTTATTTTTGGTTTTTGTTATTTAAGCTACAAACCAAGATAGGCACACACCCCAGTATTTATACAGATAGCATCTTTTTGACTTGTTCAAATATTCTACACTCCATTAAACAGCACGGCATCTAAAAGAGACATCTTTGGATGTCTTAAGCCTGTCTGTCATTTACATTTGACAAGACTGTGTTTGAGAAGCAAGAGATCTGACCATTTTATAACCTCTGCAACCTTGTGTTTATTTAAATTGAATAGTCAGTGAACGTAGCAGTGGGAGTGCAGCGGGTATCTGAACTGAATACCAATGCATCCACCTTTACTCTGTGGGTTACCGGGTTGCTTTGCTTTATTTTCTGAATTAAAGGTGTATGATACTGTGAAAGACTTGAGCTATTTGTCTGAATAATAATTTCTGAATATTTGCAGCACTTGACAATTAAATGCAATTTTTATCAAATACCCTCTAAAAACATGACAGGGGTGTTAGGCAGGATGTCCAGACTGCTCTTATACAATGGAAATAATTAAATAATTACAATTAAAGCATTTTTTATAATACATAAATCACTAACAGTAGGGTTGTATTTGTTAACAGTAACAACATGAACTAACAATGCACAATATAGTTTTTCAGCATTTATTAATCTCTGTTATTATTAATAAATGCCAATACAATTGTACACGTTAATCCATTGTGCATTAACTAATGTTAACAGTCACAACTTAAAAAAATAAATAGTAAATGCTGAAATTAACACAAACTAACATTAAATGAACATTAACATCTTTTTCTTTACAGAATAAAAGTATAAAATAACAGGAACCAGAAAACCATTTCCAGTTTTTTCCTCAAATTTTATTTCCCAGAATGCTTTGCATGAGGCTGTTATTTTATTTTTATTCTGTAAAGATAAAGACTTGTTAATGTTTAATGTTCATTTAATTTTAATACAAACTGTTACCAGTAAATAACATACATTTAAATCTACAGTAAGTTACTGGCAAACAGCTTAAACATTTGTAGTTGCAATGGAAAAACTTCAAAGGAGAGTAGTTTATTAAATTTTGATTATAAATCCTGAATACAAACATTTGTGGCAATGAATAATGCACAACAAGAGACTAATATTAAAAATGTAAAAAGGGTCAATTATGATTTCATGTTGATTTTAATGAAGGCGAAAAAAGAAATGCAATATTGGAAAACGATGATAAATCATTGTTTGTTTTCTGGGCCTTTCATCGCCCAAGGTGTTTGTCTCATGGGGTGTGCATTGTGCATTGCTGCCACTGTGCCGATGCCCTAGTTTACTTTAATTATGTAATCTAACTTGACTGCCTTGCAGAGGTACCTTTTTATTAAACATGATTTAACACAATTTGTGGTGTCATCCTGCAATAGTTTTTCTGGAGGGAGTATTATCTTTACAGTTAAGCCCATGAGATTTGTCTTATCTGGATTGTGTGTTCAGCTGCAGTTAGCTTTTTCACACAGATATAAATGTCTTTTCATATCTTTCGGGGCAGGAAGCCCTGCGTGTCAAAAGCAGGTTAGATGATAGCTCAAATTGTATCCAACATCAGTAATTCATCTACTACATGTTTAACACTAAACATGGCATTGAAGATATTATTAGTAATACATTTTTTTATTGATGAATAATTCAAAATGTGTGCGAAAGACTCAATTGGGAAGGAATGGAAAAACCTTTGCAATTCATTAAATTCATTCAAAGCAGTATATTGCCACTATAATGCACTGCAAGTTGCCTTGAATAAAAGCATCTGACAAATGTAAATAATGTAAATGTGTTGTTTTGCTGGGTTGTTTTAACCAAAAATGCTGGGTTGTTTGAACAAACAACCCAGTTGGGTTAAATATAAAAAATTTCTGGGTTTATTTAACTCAACAGTTGGGCTCGTTCATTTTTGATCAAACGGTGGATTTAAAATAACCCAGCATTTTTTATTAAAACAACCCTGCCTTCGTTAAATTTCAACCTTGAAACTTGGTGTATTTATTTCAACTGTAGCCACAGATTCAAGAGTATCAGGCTCAGCTTTTTAACCACAACCATTTTACAACAGTCAGTTTAAAATAAAAATAAAATTTTTAGTCAAATAAAAAACCCTACACTCCAAATAACTATATTACAAACCAGAAATGCCTGATTAGCAGCACAAAGGCTTCATTCCAGCTTGGGCCGGCTATACACAAATAGGCTTAATCCGCCTTAAAAATGAAATAGTAATAGTGTGTTATCAATGTTTGGCCCTGGAGTAAATCCTTTTTCACTTTAACAGGGCTCTGACCCTGAATGCTTGCAGTTTATTGGTTTTTATCCAGGCTTGTGCAATGCTGAATAACAGCTTTGAATAAGAAAAAAAAAACATTTTAGTGGCCAGCATGGATCCTTATGTGCAAGGACTGAGTTCATGAATTCACTGCTGATTTTACTTATAAGATGGAATATTGTATATTTTACAAGATTTTTTGTTGAAAACACCATGTAACCAAATTCAAGTTTACTTTGGACTTGAATTCAAGTTTACTTTGGCTAGAAGTTACTCACAGCCAAACTATATCGGGTTTATAGTTAACAGTTGGTGAAATGACGGCTATTGCTTGCTAGGTACAAATATTTGTATTTCTATTTTAACTCTTCCTCCGCTATTGACGAATTATCTTGTCAAGTTATCTCATGGCTATGGGCGCTTCTATGGTTCAAGTCGTACCTCTCAGGTAGGCCATTCAGGGTATCCTGGAGAGGTGACATCTCCGAACCCCAACGTCTCAATACCGGGGTGCCCCAAGGCTCCGTGCTTGGACCACTGCTCTTTTCGATATGCATGACATCCCTGGGTTCTGTCATTCGAAAAAATGGCTTTTCCTACCACTGCTATGCGGATGAAACTCAACTTCACTTGTTGTTCCACCCTGATGACCCCACGGTTTCTGCCCGCATCTCAGCATGCCTGAGGGACATCTCACTCTGGATGAAGGATCACCATCTCCAGCTTAACCTTGCAAAGACAGAACTGTTTGTCATATCATCTGATTCTGAACCAAAGATTCATCACAATCAGCTAGGTTCCTCGACCATGACACCATCCAGGACAGCCAGAAACCTGGGAGTGGTCATTGATGATCAGCTTGGCTTCACAGCCCATGTTGCCAGCACTGCCCACACTTGTTGATTCATTCTCTACATTATTATGAAATGAAAATTAGACCTTTCCTAAATGAGCATGCCACGCAGGTCCTAGTCCAAGCTCTTGTCCTGTCCAGGCTGGACTACTGCAATGCGCTACTGGCTGGACTTCCAGCCTGCACAACCAAACCCCCACAGATGATTCAGAATTCAGCGGCAAGAGTGGTCTTCAATGAGGGCGCACGTCACTCCTCTCTTTATCAAGTTACACTGGATCCCTATAGCAGCTCCCATCAAATTGAAAGCTCTGCTCTTGGCCTGTAAAACCACCCCTGGGTCAGCACCCTCTTACCTTCGCTTGCTTATACAGCCCTACGCACCCTCTCGATCCCTGCGATCTGTCACCGAGCGATGGCTTGTGGTGCCATCGTAAAAAGGGAAAAAAACATTAACACTTCCCTGCCCATGACGCTTTCCGTATGAGTTTTTATGGCAATCTATATTTCTGCTCTTATCCACCAGGGGGTGCTCTTACAAAACCTATACAACTCTTAAGCATCCACTGATTCAAAAACAGTAAAAACTCAGTGTATGTTTTGGTCATCTCTCTGAATCTGATCTCTAAAAAAAAGTCCTTTACAAAAATGCAATTATCTCAGCTTTTTGCTTGAAATTTTGTATTTTTGAAGAAACCTACCCACATTTGAGAGGTGATAAAAAGAGAACTAATGAAGATAGGACGAAACTTTCCCATTTCTTTATTCACTTGATGCTTCTGTTGTAAAATAGTTCGATACTTAAAGCATGAAAGGGCAATGAGTTTCTCTCTTGTAGTCTGCGCTTGGCTTATCTTCTAACAAGTGGCATTCAACAATCTGTAAAAGTGTCCGGTCAGTAATTATCCGTGACAGAGGTAATTTCAGCTGTGTCATCTACTAAGCATCCTCATCAATATCATCTTCATAAATAACCACAGAGTAATTGGAGGGGGCGATCTTAGTCTTAAACGACAAACCAACCACCCTCAAAGTGCATTACTATCCATCAGCATAATTAATATGACAGACAGCGCTGCTTTGTTAGGTTCTGCGCTCTGAGCGGATCTGACAGGGGCTTTATTTCATGTCAGTAAATTCAGACGCATTACAGTAATCTGGGTATAGATTTCATTACTTTTGAATAATAGCGTTAATGACGCAGAACAGAAAGTTTAATCCACTTACGAAGAAAACAGAGTGATAGATACAGCATTACACTCGATGAATTTACTGAATTGGCCGAGGATGAGCTTTTAAAGGACATGTGAGGTTTTTAAATGCTCGGTGTGTGCTGTGTAATGCAAAAAAAAATTGTTAGCTTATGCATTTACAAATGTAAACAAATACAACATTATTGTAAAGTGTTACCAATAGCAAACATTCAACGGATTATCTCGTTGATAGTGTGAAACATCAACACAGTGCATTTCAATGTAAAAAACTAGTGTTACTGTAAAGTGAGTGTTAACAAAAACATTTGAGGCCTGGCCAGAACACTATACCTTTAAAGCATAACTCCATGGAGTCATTATGGGACGCATCACTTTGAATGGTTGTCATTGTGTGACTGTGCTCTGATTCATTCAACTCCCTGTAAAGAAAGATGCCTGAGCCTGTAATTGTCAGGAATGAACAAAACGAGAACCCAAACGCGGACACGAAACATACAAAAATAATTTATTTAACACAAAACAAAAAACTAAACCCATGATGGGGCAAACAACATGAAACAAAACTTCAATACAGACGACTAACCAGACTAAACTAGACATAAAACTTGACACTAAACAAACACTAGGCTAGGCTAGGCTAGGCTAGGCTAGGCTAGGCTAGGCTAGGCTAGGCTAGGCTAGGCTAGGCTAGGCATAGATTCCATTACAAGACTTATAAGTAGTAGGACAAACACAAGAGTAAGGAACATCAAACACAAGGACTTTAAATAGGGACAAAATAAATTACAGACACCTGAAACAAATCACAAGTAAGGGATCTGGGGAAAGTGACAAAACCTGAGAAATGCGTGGTCAGAATAAATCAATACTAAAACCACGCATCTCCCACATAAAACATGGTACTGCCAGAACCCTGTCACAAGACCATATAAATACCAAGACAAGATTCTGACAGGATCCTGACAGTAATAGAGTTTGACACCTCCTTTCAAACATCAGGCCTCAGTACAGTTGTTAAATGCTGATTCTGTCGGTCAGTGTCCTGGAGTAAGAGATGAATATCTCTTAGCACATGCAAGTATCCTCTATTAATCATAGGCTCTGAAAAACACTGTGTAGGATCTCTTTGTCTTTCTGCGATTCTCATTACACATAACTCATATCTGTGCTGATAGAGGGAGATATTGATGCTAGAAAGACAAAAGAAATGTTTCTCTGTACAACTTAACTGTAAGATATTAAATTATGTGGGAAGCATATTAGATTTGTCAGATACAATACAGATTTGCATTCACAATTTTCCTTGCGAATGTTCCTTGTGAGTGATCAGATAGACAGACGGCGAGACAGGGAGAATGAAAAAATAAAAAATAAAGAAAGAAAAAAGTAGATGGATGGATGGATGGATGGATGGATGGATGGATGAAAGTTAGGAAAGAAAGAAAGAAAGACAGACATATAGACAGACAGACAGACAGACAGACAGACAGACAGACAGACAGACAGAAAGAAGCAGATTGAAGGAAGAAAGGAAGAACGGAAGGAAGGAAGGAAGGAAGGAAAGAAAAAAAGAAAGAAAGAAAGAAAGAGAGAAAGAAAGGAAGAAAGAAAGACAGACAGACATACAGACAAGGAAAGGAAAAGGAAAAGAAAGAAAAGGAAAAGAAAGAATGAAAGACACATAAAAGGAGAAGGAGAGTAAAAGAGAAAGACACAGACAGTAAAGAAAAACATAGAAAGAAAGAAAGAAGTGGATGGAAGAACGGAAAGAAGGAAGGAAAGAAAGACAGACAAACAAACAGACAGAAAAAGAAAAAAAGAAAGACGTGGATGGAGGGACGGACGGACGGAAAGAAAGAAAGAAAGAAAGAAAGAAAGAAAGAAAGAAAGAAAGAAAGAAAGAAAGAAAGAAAATGTCAGAAGGACAAAAACACAGACAGACAGACGGAATAGAAAAACATAAAAAGAAAAAAAGGATGGATGGATAGATGAATGGATGAAAGAAGGGAAGGACAGACAGGCAGATAAGAAGAAAAAGAAAGAAGGAAAAAAGAAAAAAAATGGAACAAATAATGACAGACAGACAGAAAAGAAAAAGAAAGAAAGACATATAAGAGGGAAACAAAGTAGAAGAGAAATAGAACAGAGTTAGAACAAAGGGGAAAAAGATAGAAAGAAGGAAAATGGAAGAAGGACAAAAAAACAGACAGACAGATGGTAAAGAAAAACAAAGAAGAAAGAAAGAAAGAAAGAAAGAAAGAAAGAAAGAAAGAAAGAAAGAAAGAAAGAAAGAAGTGGATGGATGGATGGATGGAAGGAAGGAGAGACAGACAGACAGATGATAAGAAGAAAAAGAAAGATGTCGATTGATGGATGGGTGGATGGGAGGAAGGAAGAAAGGAAAGAAAAAAGAATGGCATAAATAAAGGCAGACAGACAGACCGACAGTAAAATAAGAAGATGGAAGGAAAAGGAAAGACATACAGCAAGAAAGAAAGAAATAATTAATGGATGGATGGATGGATGGATGAAGGAAGGACAGACAGGCGGATAAGAAAAAACAAAGATGTGGATTGATGGATGGACAGACGGAAGGAAGGAAGCAAAGAAAGAATGGCATAAAAAAGGCAGACAGACAGATGGACATAAGAATAAGAAGATGGAAGGAAAAGAAGGAAAGACAAACAGCAAGAAAGAAAGAAAGAAAGAAAGAAAGAAAGAAAGAAAGAAAGAAAGAAAGAAAGACATACAGCAAGAAAGAAAGACATACAGCAAGAAAGAAAGACGTAGATGGATGGATGGAAGAAAGGGGAGACAGGCAGATAAGAAGAAAAGAAAGATGTGGATTGATGGATGGATGGAAGGGAAGAAGGAAGAAAGGAAAGAAAGAAAGAATGGCATAAATAAAGGCAGACAGACAGACAGACAGACAGACGAATAAGAAGATGAAAGGAAAAGGAAAGACATACAGCAAGAAGGAAAGAAAGAAAGACATACAGCAAGAAAGAAAGAAGGAAAGAAAGACGTGGATGGATGGATGGAAGGAAGGAAGTGGAGACAGGCAGATTAGAAGAAAAAATAAGATGTGGATTGATGGATGAATGGAAGGGAAGAAGGAAGAAAGAAAGAATGGCATAAATAAAGGCAGACAGACAGACAGACAGACAGACAGACAGACAGAAGAATAAGAAGATGAATGGAAAAGGAAAGACATAGAGCAAGAAAGAAAGAAAGAAAGAAAGAAAGAAAGAAAGAAAAAAAGAAAGAAAGAAAGAAAGACGTGGATGGATGAGTAAAGGAAGGACAGACAGGCAGATAAGAAGAAAAAGAAAGATGTGGATTGATGGATGGAAGGGAGGAAGGAAGAAAGGAAAAAAGAATGGCATAAATAAAGGCAGACAGACAGACCGACAGACAGACATACAGACAGAAGAATAAGAAGATGAAAGGAAAAGGAAAGACATACAGCAAGAAAGAAAGAAAGAAAGAAAGAAAGAAAGAAAGAAAGAAAGATGTGGATGGATGGATGAATGGATGGATGAAGGAAGGACAGACAGACAGGCGGATAAGAAGAAAAAGAAAGATGTGGATTGATGGATGGATGGAAGGGAGGAAGGAAGAAAAAAAAGAAAGAAATAAAGAAAGAATGACATAAAGGCAGTCAGACAGACAGACAGACAGACAGAAGAATAAGAAGATGGAAGGAAAAGGAAAGACATCCAGCAAGAAAGAAAGAAAGAAAGAAAGAAGTGAATGGATGGATGGATGGATGGATGGATGGATGAAGGAAGGACAGACAAGTGGATAAGAAAAAAATAAAGATGTGGATTGATGGATGGATGGAAGACAAACAGCAAGAAAGAAAGAAAGTAAGTTCTTTTATGGCACTATATGATTTATTTGCTGTATCTCTGATCAACAGAGTCTAGTACACATGATTCATAACTCTATCAGTATACAGATATGAACACTTTAAGAGGTGAAGAAGAAGATAAATCCCTATTGTTAAGTGACAGTGTGTGAGACGTTAATCTATCTTTAAAGAAAATGACTTGCCCTGGGGAAGTTTCCTCTTTTTTAACTTGAGTTGAGACTCTTTAACACATCAATGTAGGCTGTTATAATGCATTTAAAAACAGAGTTTACACAGTGGCAGTCAGCTGGACTGAAACAAATAAGATGAGCACTAAACAGCAGGTCAAAATCACTCTTTGCCTACTGAGATTGTGTCTCATAAAAAATCAGAGTAAAGCGGAAAACATAATCATAACCATAACCTGGCTCAACATTTTATTATCACAGTGACCGTCCACTTTTACAGCAGCCTTGCTTCCAAGAAGAACCATTTTCCCCATTGAGTTCTCCACAGAAAGTCTAATTATTTTCTAAGCCTTGATGCAAACTAACCTGCAATAAGATGAATCATATCATTTATTACAACAGATGACTTTAAGCGAACATGTAAATCTGAAAATAAAAACAAGGGACAAGAACATGTACTTCAATTCTTTTATGATGAAATCAACTCCTCATCTGCCAATTTGAAAAAATGTTGTCAGAGTTTAATGAGATTTAATTACAGTACATCATACGCAATGCTTCATGGGAGTGGAGGCCCACATCCTGTTTCCATGGTAACAGCAACCTGTTGGTGGAGCTCTCCACAGGATTGTGGGTAGCATAGCTCTTCATCTGGATTTTAGAAATTACCGGTGATTCCTGTTTTTAAATGAACTCACACTGACTTACGCTTATACAGATACATTCACTATAAATGCTTAAAAAAATCAATTCCTTTAAATAGAAAATAAATTAGATTTTAAGTTTGCTCTGTCGCACTCCATTACTTACACCCAACAGAAACCTACAGCTGAAATTCATTTGATGCAAATTCATCAGAATGCAAAATACTCAAAGTGTTGTAATGTGTAATGTGCTGCAAAACCAATAACAGATGAGTGATCTCCATGCGTAAAAGCAGATTCAACTGTATGTCTATTCATTTATTTCTAGTAAACTGCCACATTTGTGAAGGTTATGTATTGATGGATGGAGGAACAGAAGCCTGGCAGAAATGTTAACACAGCTCCTGAGCACAGCTTTCAGCGCTGAGCGCCGCAGGAGTGCAGGACAAACGCTGAATGCCAACGCTATCCAGAATCACTACAGCATGTTTGTGTGTGTAGGAGAGAAATGGGTGGCACTGAAAGGCTTCTTGCACGGCATGTCTCTTCATGCTAAAAACACTAAGGGGAATTTAACACACCTTTCAGCTGAATAGTTTATCAATTACACTAAAAAAGAGTGTATACTGTTGCATTTACTCTTATGAACAGTGCCCAATAAGATAAATTAACCGCTTTTATCATTTTAAAAATGGGGTGCACTGTTTACATTGTTGCACAAGGTTAAGCATTTGTTTTTTCAGTATTTTTTTCACGCTGCCAAAAGACGATTTCCCGCAAATTATTGGAAATGTATAATGTTTTTCCAGAGAGTTATTGATGAATTTGGTGGCATGTAAGTACATTTTTTCATCAAATGTTTTTTTAAGATGGGTGTGTAAGATGCCAAATCCAATGCTATGTCATATTAATCAGTGTCTTGTTGACTAAAACATAGCATCGTTTTGAAATATGTCTGCAGCTCTTAGTAACTTTTTTGGTGGGTTTGAAAATATTTTGACCCAGCGGGGTTAATTGTAACACTGTGTTACAAAGAACCCCTCAGCACTTACGATATGAAAACCGCTAACGTTAGCGTAATTCTTGCTGTTGTTTCAAATACGAATGATTGCTTACTGCCAACAAAATAAATGTGCCTGTCTTATCAAAAATCGTGTGTCAAATTTATTTTTGTTCATATTGATTGAATAAGGTCAAGTCAAAGATTGAAATCATAATGAAATGAATGGCTCAAATCAGACTTTGATGCTCATTATCTCAGAATTTGTTTTTGAAACTGTAGTATGGTTATTACAGACTGAGTCACATATAAAAAAAAAACTGTTATAATTGTGCTGCTTTTTCTCACATATTTAGACATTTGTATCCATTTATAATTGAACTATGGTTAGAAAAGGGCTGAATGAATGAATACAGTGTGGACACCTGTCTATTATAGACAGATATATAAACAATATCCACTTCAAGTATAGACAAAATTGAAATATTTGCCTGCAAACTTAATTTTTAGCAACTAACCCCCTGCCTGTTACAATTAATCCCACCTATGGGGTAAGTTGTAACATTTGCATTTCTGTCACGTTTGGTGTAATTGTCCAAGAATGGTAAGTACTAGAAAAAAACTTCAAGGGCCCTATTTTAACGATTTGAAATGCATGTGCGAAGCGCGACGCGCAAGTGACTTTGTGGGCGGATCTTGGGCGCTGTTGCTATTTTCCCGGCGGGAGAAATAACTCTTGCGCCAGGCGCAAATCAATAAGGGGTTGGTCTGAAGTAGGTTCATTATTCATAGGTGTGGTTTGGGCGTAACGTTAAATAAACCAATCAGAACGCTATCCAACATTCCCTTTAAACGCAAGGGCGCAAGTTCCATGGCGGGTTGCTATTATTATGACGGATTTACCAGGCGCACGCCAGGCGCGGTTCACAGCCGAGGAGACCGACGTTCTTGTAAGAGCAGTCAAAGACAGAGAAGTTGTTTTGTATGGGGATGGGAGAAACACGCCCAAATCAGCGTCGGTTAAACAGGCGTGAGAGGAAATAGCCACAATTGTCAAATCAGCTGGCATCCCCAGGACGTTGCGCCAAGTGCTATATGATGTCAGGAGACGGGGGAATCCCAAGCTTGCCAGCATAAATCGGGCACGCCGTGTAACGGGAGGTGGATCTGCCTCTACACAGATCTGCGTCCACCCTCACAGCTGAAACGGTTTGGGGGCTTTGAAATCGGACCCAAGAAAAGCAAGCAAGGTCCAACCCCAAAGAACACTTACAAATCAAGTTCATATACATTAAGGTTTCTTATGAAAACATTTTAATTATTATTTACATAAAATAAACGTAATACAGCCACACAAAACTTATGAAAATATTTTAATCGTTATTTGCATGATAATTTTTTAACGCAGCCACACAAAATAAATAAAAACTATCACCACAATCCTCACCACTATGATTTACCTTATCTCATTTGTTAAATATTTTTTATTGTAACAATTGATGATTTGCAAAAATAACTGTTGCATCTGTGTAGATTAGATAAGCAAAGTGTGTGCGCGTTGTGCACGCTATAACATTATGGTCAAGCATGCGCCCTTAAAATAGCACAATGAACAACGCGCCACTGACTTTAGACTAGTTCTTTTTGGTCAGTGGCGCAATTGTTTTTTGAAACTGCAAAATAGCATCAGGGATGGTTTGCGCCGGAACACGCCTCTTTTTTTGCGCTGAACCGCCCAGGGAGCGCAAGTTCATTCCCTAGTTTGCCGACGTGCGTTTGTGGAGGGAAAAACCCGCTGTGCGCCGGTGCAAAATACAAATGATACATGCGTCACTGACAAAGTCAATTGCGCTGGGTGCAAGATAGGGCCCCAAATGTACATTTGCAGCAGAGATGTGTGTGTTGCTTGTGTAAAAATATAATTAATCAAACACAAATATTTTTTTAATTATTGAGCCAAAACCAATGAGCGTTAGGTTGTGCATTGCGTTCCCATACTTTCTCTTTTATGTGCAAATCTATTTAAAACAATGCTGGGTTATTTCCCACCCAGTGTTTGGTCAAAAATGGACAAACAAACACAACCAGTTGGGTTCTAATTTAACATATGATGGGTTATATAAATATAAACATTTTCTAGGGTAATATGAAAAGTGCATCTGACATGTTTTCTTGTAAATTAGTATTTCTTTATCAGGCTTTCATGTTTAGGTTCAGTAATTACTCATTTCATGTTTTTGGGGCTTTTGTGCCTTTTTTTAGACAGGTTATACTTTGAACACACACCAAAAGATTTTTTTCATCTTATAAGATGTTCAAAATGTGATAGACCACAAACATGAGGATAAAAAATACTAGATTTAACCATTTTGATCCTATTGTGTGTATTGTATTGAGATTTTCAACCAGAGTCTTGACTGTGAACACAGGAAATCTTGCAAAATCTCTCGAGACTTCAAAATAAGCATGGCTGACGATATGCAGAAATAATTTTTTATGATAGTGTTCGGAATGATTTTCACGTTGTAGGCTATAAACATTCGTGCTGTTATCACAAATCAACAAGCTGATCCAACATCTCTGCTGTCCACATCAACTTCCCTTTGTGCTGCGCCATGACTGCTTCCGTCTTCCATAATCTCGCTTTCTGATTGGATATTGTTTCGTTTCACGTGATAATCTCGAGTGTGCACGCTTTGTCCTCTGGGATTTCCCCCACACATCAGGATTTCTGATCTTAAATATTAAACGTTTAATATTTACGATTCGCGATCGCGGCAGCTCCGACGTTCTTCCAAGTGTTAATTTCGTCAGACGAGACGAGACGAAATATGTTCGTCAACGACCTTTTTTTCCATGACTAAGACGAAACGATGACGAGACTACACACATATTCAAAAACGCTGACTAAGACTAAATTAACATGCATTTTTGTTGACGAAAAAAGACGAGACTAAAATGTTTTGGATAAAATAAAAACTAAGATAAAATCTCTCTTCATTTTCGTCTTCAATCGTCTCTACTACATTTTATGCAATGAGGTCATATTTAAATGTGAATTCATTCATAAAAGACTGCGTGCTCTTATTATGAAACTGCGCGCGTCTGTCATAACTCCAGACAAGCTCGCGCTGCTGAAATCTCCATGCTAAGTGTTCACAATGTAACATCCATTAGCAGTTAGTCTACAAACGTATTACATATGAGAAATATTGATATGTTTCCATCGGATTTTTGTAATTTTCATATGGTTTTTCAACAATTGCACGCACACGCAGCGCGATTCTACTATGGAAAAGACATACGCGATCAGGTCAGTAAGAGTCTCGTGTGTAAAATGAGCCCACACACATTATGATTAATATTTCACAAACAGCTAAAAAGTTTAGCATTTTTTCAGCATTGTGTTGATGTTCTTGTGTCGTATTCTCGTGTACCTGTTGCAGTGCCGGCGCCAGCCGAGCGCTGATGAGGGGGCGTCTAAAATACCAGAGGGGGCGATCACATGAATGCATATAATTCCCCCAGCTAGAAAATACATAGGTTTGGTACATTAAGTTTTAATGTGTAATAAACAAACATCTCTGTAATACAACCACAAAAACTACAGCTATAGTGAGCAACGTACAGAGCTCTGAACAATACAACAACAACAACAACAAAAAAACGCAAACCTAACGTTACATATTGGCACAACACTACTCATTTGAAGTTCAGACCCAGAGGTAGAAATACATTTTACGTAATGGTGGGGGGCAGTGTTGGCAAATAGAGTTGATGGTTTTCAGCCCAAAAACGGTCCAAACGCAACATTTTATCAACATTTTGATTCAATTTGATCATATAACGTAGTTATTTTAACTGCCACAAGTAATGCACCATAAGCTAGCGATTAAGCAGCTAGAGAACCACAATAGCAAAATGACAATAACTCGTTTACATATACAGCTATGCTGTAGGATAGGCTAATTCAAATTCGTTAATTATAAATTTAACAATGTCTGTTTTTTATCTATTTACTCCTGATAAACAGGTGTGTGAGAGAGAGAGATCATACAGGCTTACCTTTAACGTTAAATGCAGAACAATAATAGGCTGTTGGTTGTACGTTGACTTGCAAGGATGCTGAAGAACATGAACATCATTCTGAACTTTTCAAAACTATGTACAGTCTGGCTGAAGTTCATGGTGCCCGAATTGACTTAATGACAGCCGAACATTTGGATCTTTGCACCTGAAATGCTCCGATAATTCATCCACGCCACGGCAATCCGGAGTCCGGTTTGTAAAACTTCCAATGCTATTTTCCATATATCCATTGCTACAGGGCAGGCCCAGGTCACTCTCACACTCCTGTCTGTAAATTTTTATATAATTTCCCACTTCGACATCTTGATTTCCCTCTGAGACTTAAGAACGCGGGCTCATTGTCGGCGTGCCTCAAGCCGTCAACACAAACTTGTTCAACTTTAGGCGCGGCTGCAAGAACCAACAACCACATGACGTCAAAGTACCGCGAGAACGATTCGAGAAATCATACTAAGTGTCGTTTCGTCTCGCTCTCGCGGCATTTTGACGTCTTCGCCTGATGAATTCGAACAAGCCTATAGGCTACACATGATTGGGCGTGTGTCACGGTAGAATACATGCACACTTGTTTTTTTGTTTTGTTAAATAATTAGACTTTAAAATTCACTTTAGGAAGACAATACACAAGGCAAACGTGATTTTTAAATAGCGCATTTTATAATTAAAATCCCATTCAACATTAATGGTGATCTGAGGGGGCGGGATAGTGCCAGTGAGGGGGCGACGCCCCCTCACGCCCCCTCGTGGCGCCGGCCCTGACCTGTTGTCTTCAGTAACTTAGACGGCTTGTCTTTCTGATCCACATTCGCTATTTACCAATATTGTTGATAATCTATACCTTATATTATTCAAGTATTCTGAATGTACAGTATATTGTGAGGACAAAAGCTTATTATTAGTAACTGATCGCTGTCTGGGTGCTTTCCTATCGCCCATCACTGAATGAATGGTGACGCAATTTACACGCAATAGAGATACGTCACCGCCATTAACAAAGTTGCATTCAACAAAAATCATTCAACAAGTGTAACCAATATTTGAGATGTGTGTAACCCTATTTGACTAAAATGGTTATCAGAAATAATCTCAGAAATAATTTCTTTTTAAAAAGACAAAAATGTTTTAACTAAAACTTGACTAAGATATATTAAGTCTTCTTTTGACTAAAATTACCGTAAAACTTCAAATAGCCCGGGCTTTTATTTTCCCAAACCTATCGTCACACCAGGCGTCTAAAAGAGACAGGCGTCTATAAGAGACAGGCTTTTAATTTAATTGTTCCAGCATGACAGCAGGAGGTTACCACATATTACGTTTTATTTATAATTTGAATGTGTTTAACAAATTAGTTTGTGTAAGTATAACAGTCTTAAATTATTGGCAGCATAAATAAAGCAAATGAGGATATGCTTTTTTTATTGGTTGTTGCGTGAAATCTTACCCAGATACAACAGTGCTATTTTCTGATTGGCTATTGTGTAGCCTCTTTCTTTTTTTTTGGATGGGCTTGCTCGACTAGAACTCCAGGGGAGATGGCTTGATAGAGAGAGCAGTGCGGTCAGATACATTTTGGGCGCTGCAGCATATTAAATATGATAAATAGTGTTTCTGCGTGAGAAATACAAAGTGTGGCGGAAAAGTCCCGACTCTCCCGATTGCCACTTCGCAACTGTCATCATCACTTCAAACCTGACGACGAACCTTGTTGTGTTTTCATAGTGATGAGTAACGGAATAACTGCATCTGTCACGTGACATCTACCGGTAGGCAAAACTTTAGCGTGTGCAATCTGCACCATAGAACTGGCTTAAACAGACGATCTGACGGGTTTTAGAAGATTAAATACAGCCCGAAACTAAAAAAACAGACCAGGCCTTTATTTGAGACAGGCGTTTATTTACCCAAACCTGTCGTCACACCAGGCGTCTAAAAGAGACAGGCGTCTATTTGGGACTCGGCTATTATTTGAAGTTTTACGGTAGACTAAAATAACAAGACTTTTAGTTGACTAAAACTAGACTAAAATGACAAGACTTTTAGTCGACTAAAACTTGACTAAGATACCTTGAGTTGTCTTTTGACTAAAACTAGACTAAAATGATGAGACTTTTAGTCGACTAAAACTTGACTAACAAAAAATGATATGCACAAGACTAAGACTAAGACTAAATTAAAAATGGGTGACAAAATTAACACTACTTCCAATCAGGTTTAGACATTCTTAACACACCTCACAGCAAGGGAAAATCTGATAAGATAATCTGTAGAAACATCAAGATAATCGGGACATAGCTAGGATGGGGGGGATCTGCCCCATATCAGCCCAATTATCTTTTGGTGGGTACCCAGCATTAGTGGAGTTTAGACAGGAAAGTGTTGGGTGAAAAAAGGGAATCGGGATAGTACCTCAGAAACGGGAATTGAACTCGGGTTGCCGTGAGCACACTGGTGCTATATGTCGGCGCACTAACTAGTCAATAATTGAAATGTCTTATTTTCACAAATGTAATTTCATTAGCATTTAACAAATTTGACTGTCTTTCGCTGCAAAACCCTCTAAGTGCATGCAAGCTAAAAAGCCAAATATTAATTTCTAAAAAAATCCACATTGCAAATGATGCAAGTCAAAATGTAAAAATAAAGATACTGAATCACACAAAAGGGGGCCCTGTGACCCATGTAACTGCCATATTCGGGCCACATTTAGTTCCAAGTACAGTACTTACAAGGGACTCAAGTTTGAATGCGAGTTCATCCAATTCATCTTTTGTTCACTTATGGTGCTTTTCAATTGCATAGTAACCCACAGGTCAGGTCGTGTCAGCTCACTTTACTTTGGCTCGGTTAGCTTTTCCATTGAGTTTAGTATCACTTCAGAATGGGAGGGATTATAGGTGTGTTGTTATATTTGCGCTGCCTACTGCTCATACAAGTGAGAGCGTCGTTGGAATGCTATACATTCCCATACATTCATATATGTCCGGCACCAAATCAAAATTGACCACCACAAATAAATGTTTGCACATCGCATTTATCACTAAACCGCTGTCTCACCTGACAGTTTTTGTACAAACACCCTTGGTGTAAGTCGGGTTGCAAGTTGCAAAAATGCTGTGCATGCGGATGTTAGCATCACGAATGTGCCGCCACAAACTGCAAATCTGGAAAACACTGGTATGGTGTTTCTGGTTCTCAACCTGTGGATGTTTTTTACTGCTAAAAGGGAGTTTGGGAACCTAAAACAAAGCACAAATGACAACAGGTTTGCCCAAGACAGCTGGTAGCATGATGCTGGTAGTGACGTCCAATCAGTGATCTAGTGTTTTCACATCACGTTTTAGTATCAGCTAATCTCGATTGGAACCTCAACCGAGTTGGTACTAAAAAAACTATTCCACCCAGTGGAAAAGCCCCCAAAAGTAAGCTGACCTGACCCAACCCTGTGGGTACTATGCAATGTAAAAGCGCCATTAGAGGACTTTGCTGAAAAATCAATGTGGCGTTTTCCAAATGGCCTGAGGCAGTGATTAAGCGGATTTGAAATAAAGGTATTTGATGAACGTATTTTACACACTGAGAAAATTCGGTTAATATCATTATCTCTTTTTTGATGGAGGTGGCGTTTAGAGGCTTTTGCATTTGAGATATGATACTGTATTTTTCTCCCTGTGATTTTACCAATGAAGAATTGATTGTAAGAGGCTTTCCATAATTTTCCGAACAGTTGCAGGGATGGTTTGTACCCGTATCCCTTGCCAAACACTGGACCCATGCAACAGCCCGTCCACTTTCCACTTTCCATGGGAACGATGTATAATGCCTCCATTGTTACACCAGCCAAATGCATTACTGGGTGTAAAATGCACATCACTTTTGTGCCACAGAGGCTTTCGATGCTGTTTAGCATGTTGAAGGATATTTCATCTATTACATCTATTGAATGTGTTTTTTTTTCAGGCACATTGAGTTACTGGAACACTGAGTTACTTATTTCAATTGCTGTGCAACATTGGCAAGTACAGAGAAAAACATTTACAGAATGACCTTCTCGAATACTTTACTGCTGAATTCATCCTTGCTTCTCAATGAAATACTTAAATCGAACACAGTAAATATAAGTAACGCCTAAATGGCCCTGCTCTAGCAAAATAATGGCACATTAGCAGCAAATTGTGGTTTTTGCAAGGGAAACCATCATGATAAATCTTTTGGCTTGTACTCTTAGTGAACCTCTGCTACTGCTTACTTTACCTTGAACTAAGCCAAAATGTTGTAACAAATCCTCATTGAAATAAAGCAGTAAATGTAGCACATATTAACTGCAAATAGTTGCAAAAAAAAGAGATTACACCAAGGAAATCGATATTAATGGCCTGTACTATTCCTGCTAACTGGCTTTTTATTTATATTTAAAGAAGGTCGCGTTGAAGCCAGAACAGACCGACAGCTGTCCGACACGCTTTGGTGTTTTCCAGTTTTTCAGCCCTTCAGAATTAATTCTCACTTTAGCGTTTGCGACCCAGTCCACTTCCTCTTTATAAATATTTCATGCAGCCAGTCTTTGTGGGAAATCTCTCCCGAGTAAGAGCTGACAGAATGGATCTTCAGGATTACCTCTAACACGGAGTAAATGCAGTCGGGCACTTACTATTGTGACTAATGCCTCACCTGCCTGCTACCCATCAGTCCAATCAAAGCAACAGCTCGTGAAATGAACAAACAAAATGATTGGTCAATTGAACGGGTGCAGACTTAACAAGCCCGCTGTGTTTTCATCTCAGCGAAAGGGCACGTACAACTATATGTTGCCATCATGACAGCACATAACTTTGTATTGTAGCTTAGGGTCGCGGCAGCACTTTGCTTACACCAGCTTGAAAAAGAGACTCGCTCTGGATCTGTCAGACTAAATCTGTACGGCAGAGATGCATAATTGAACAGCTGGTAAATTACACAAGAGAATGTGATTACATTTCATGAAGGTCTTTTAGCAGTAATGATGTCGCATTATACTTGCATCGCATTGTCTCAGGGTCTGTTTAATGAAGCCACTGGCTCTATAATACCTTGAGAGAGACATCCAATATCATTTGCATATCGTCCATGTCAGATAGAGTTGATCAGATCCTCCAGAATTGAAAAATTCTTTTGAGCCAATCACCTGGGCTGTAAATGTCACGTGACACTGCGGGAAAAATATATTATTTGACTTTACGAACAGGTAATTTGATCTCCTTTGATACGCCAATCCATCTTTTCAGCATTCGATACATCTTTTGACGACATCCATTTTACGCTTTAATAGCCTTTCAAAACATAGGGTGTGTTGCAGTCAGTGTGTCAGCCATTTTAGGGCTGTCTCAATTGCACAATTCTTTCAGTGCACTGGAACATTCGTTCCGTAAAAATTCCCTTAATGCAATAAAAAACCACACTCTGAAAATGTTGGGTTGTTTTAACCCAAAGTTGGGTCAAATATAAACAAACCCAACGTGTAGTGGTTTTTGCATGATGGAATATCATACACAAGTTATTTTGGCAAAAACGACATGTAACCAATTTCCAGTTTATTTTGGCTAGACGTGGGTTACTTATATTGGGTCTATAGTTAACCTAGACAGTGAAATGATGGCTATTACTATAGCTGGGATAATAGTCCAGTCACCAGAAAATTAGTCATCAAGTGTCCCAATGTACAGTAAGCGGGTGTGCCTCATAAGTCTTGAAAAGTGAAGCCGCTGGCTCTTTGATCGCCCCCTGGTGGCTGTCTGCAGTACAAGTCATAAACCCCGCCCTCTCCATTCAAGCGAATGGGACTCTGCTCTAAATAAAAAAATGATTTACACTTCCAATAAAAGTTTCAGAAAGATGGTTTTGGTCCTTTCAAGTAGTTGTTATCACGCTGATATATGTTCAAGTTTTCATTTTTATACGTCTTATTTTAGCTAGTAATTTAATGATATAGAAACAGGGCTTGTCGTTATGATTGGCGTGGTTGAATTGGTCGCGCAAGCGTTTGGACGGAAGTTTGATACCGCGGCTCTGCCTCTGGCTCCACGGACGATTCCTTCTGCGCATGCCTTGGCTCCAAACTGACGTTTTTACGTAACATGGCGGCGACCATGGTCGGACATTTTTGGCTTCAATTCATTACAATGGAGAGAGGCGACGTCGCGTCTTCCATCTTTTTTTACGGTCTTTGACACTAAGCAAGACATCTTACCAGTGCCAAAGCATGTACACCATAATAATTCACAACCTACAGAGCTAAGGAAGTGATTAAAGGGACACTTTTTTTGAAAATATGCTTATTTTCCAGCTCCCCTAGAGTTAAACATTTGATTTTTACCATTTTGGAATCCATTCAGCCGATCTCCAGGTCTAGCGGTACCACTTTTAGCATAGCTTAGCATAATTCATTGAATCTGATTAGACCATAAGCATCGCGCATTTAAAAATAACCAGAGTTTCACAATTTTTCCTATTTAAAACTTCACTCTTTTGTAGTTACATTGTGTAATGCTGCGTTCAGACCAGCCACGGTAGAGGCGTCAAGCACGAGTGATTTCAATGCTAAGTCAATGTAAAAATGCGTTGACGCGAGTCTGGAGGTCTGGCGGTGCGAATGAGACGTTTAGCGCGGCGCGAATGGCGCGAATTGAGCATTGCTGCGGGAAACGCGCACGCGATAACCAATCAGGAGCTTGCTCTAGTAGTGACGTGTTTACAGGAAGCGAGCGGAGTCACAGAAGTCCCTCCCATGATGCAAATTTCCACATGAATGCCTTGATGACTAGAATTTTCTGTCGGCCTTAGTATGCAAAGTTACTACATAAGAGTCAAGTTTTAAAAAGAAAAAATATCGAAACTCTTTGGTTATTTTTGAGCGCAATGCTAATGGTCTAATCAGATTCAATGGATTATGCTAAGCTATGCTAAAAGAGGTACCGCCCAGAGATCAGCTGAATGGATTCAAAAACTGTAAAAATCAAATGTTTACCTCTATAGGGAAGCTGGAAAATGAGTGTATTTTCCCTTTAAGATACAACCATTATATTACAAATATTAGCAATATAGGTATGTTGCTTGCAAACCCCAGATACATTTAGTCAGAATACAGAGTTAGTTTTGAATTGTTATAAGAACAGAAAGATATTTTTTTTGATCATATGATGTAGATCAACATCTGGCAGTATAGGGGCGGCTAACAGACATACGCTAACCTGCCAAACCTTGCATTTACTCATTTAAATTTCTCCTTTTAATTGTGTCTTCATTTATTTCATGCCTTTATTTATTTCTGCTTCTTTTCAAATGCTTTTTATTTCAATACAAAGAAATGTCATTTCCACCACAATGTGAATAGGCCTACTGGCAATGATGATGGAAATGGCATAACAGTTCAGGAAACCGAATTTAGAGTTTGAAAAGTTTTTCATTTCGGAAAATTCACAGTGCTGAGCTGAATAAAGCCCTAGTTTAAACATTCAGCTGGGTTGATGGAGAGGGACAGATTCAGGTAGGATCTCATTACGCACCTGCTTTTATCATCTTGTCAAGCGATAAACCTGTGTCATGTTCTTCATTATCTCCCCTGGTGCCGCAATCACAGTAATGAATCCACTATTATGTGCGAGCTGTGTAAAGAGGCCGGCTCTTTTATAACATTGCGTAATGTGATCTTAAAGTCTCGAGCCTTTCGAAAAGACTGCAGTTTAAAAGCTTCCATATTTATTTCATGTCAATTCATCTGCAAGTCGGCTGTGGTTAGAAAGCTCTCTGTAAAAAGAGAAATCTAAGATTCAGTTTGGCCTTTAGGGATCTTTTGTATGTTGAGATGAAATGCTAGACCAGCATTCCTTCATGGTACACACATTACTGAGGCCACTGACTACAGTGAAAAAGTTTAGCAGTATTTATTTGCACAGCTATAAACAAGTGTAAAGTATTAATATTGTTTTTGTTTGTTTGGAAAGAATTGCAAAACCATGCAGATAGCAATAAAGTTTCGCCACTTGGCGGGCAGGTTTTCAATGCCTGTATGCATTTATTTCAGTCATGCAAGACTAAAGTCATATCTACTTGAATTGTGAAAGACAGATCTCTCTAAAATCAACATATTTCTGACCAACCTGACATTAGCTGTATAACTTTTGTTTCTTAAAAGAATAGTTCAGCCAAAAGTTAAAATTCTTTCTTAATTTACTCTCATGTTGTTTTAGACCTGTATGAATTTCACAAAAGAAGAAATGTTGATAAATGATGATAAGCACACAGCTGGTGGAAACCATTGAATTTCATAGTAGGAAAAGCAAATCTGGTGAAATTCAATGGGCACTGTCAAATCATCAATCATCATTTATTATTTTTCACGGGTCTGTTGAATGCTTTATTTTAATTGGCTCAGAAATGTTCTATGGGTGTTGATTATTTTTCTGTAAACCGCACACCTAACCTGTCAAATGTCTTAAAAATAGGCACCAGAGCAATGTTTGTGGTAACCATGGTATAAGAGGAATAATTGACTTATAATTGATAATTTTTGCATTTTTTACAATTCTCCACTCCTCAAAACGATCTCTCTTTACCGGTCATATGTTATGGCAGGTGGGCTGGATCCGGGAGAAGATCGCTGAAATTAGCAACACGACCCAACTTCAAATGATCCAATCAGATCTCATTGGACAAATTCAAATCCAGCCTTATTTAATTTCAAAAGCCAGTTTCACTATACGTCACCACGTGGAAAATAAGGTAATCACTACTTCCGTTTCATGGTGACTTTAAGATCTACTGTAATGCAAGGATCTTATATAATGTAACTTATCAGATATTTTTCCTCAACAGTTAATCAAACATTCACTTTAGACATAACAGATTTTGGGCTCTATCTTACACCCAGCGCAATGCAGGGCAATGCGCGACACAAGTGTCTTTTGCTAGTTTCCACCCTGCGCAATTATTATTTTCACGTTTAGCGCCACGTTGTTTAAATAGCAAATGCATTTGCACCCATTTTTGCGCCCATGGGTGTTCTGGTCTGAAAACGAGGTGTGTTCAGACACATTGTTGGCGCGTTGCTATTTTGAGGCAACTAAAATAGACTACGCCATTGACCAACAAAAACCTGCTCTAAAGTCTAAAGTCAATGGCGCAATATGTTTTTGTTATTTAATGAGCGTGTTAGTAATATGCGCCTATAAACGGGAGGACAACGCGGGTTTGCTTAACACATACATGAATGCGCAGCAGCACAAAAACGCTTTAAAATATGAAAGATTAAAGGATTTAATGCAAAAGATTATTTTTGAGTCTCTTGGACATAAATGAGGACTGATTATGAGACGTTAGAAGGCAAAGAGCTGCTTCACCTGTAGCCTGGTAAGTAAATAAATGCTTTGCTTTAAACAAATGCATCTGTTTTTAAATGTTTTTTTAAATGCTACCTCACGGATTTATTGTATATGATGACTCTGTAACTGTAGATTTGGTGAGATGAGAAACATTTTTAAGTAATGCTTAAAAAAAACTGACGCTGTCCAAGTGCTGAAACGTGCGGAGAGCCGTTTGTAAATTCTTTATCTCCTGTTTGTTACAAATATATATATATATATATATATTTTTGATGATATTGGATAGCCATACATTTAAAGCAATTAAAAGCCTGCTTTTTACTTCCATGGCTACAAGAAAACGGGTTTTAAAGGTTTTAATAAAAAAAATTCAATACAAGTGAAAAACAACACAATTATTTAACATTAATCTTAAACTGGGGATCTTCTTCCTCCGCTTAGTTTTTCAGTTTACAAAGTCCGTCATCTAAATAGGGATTAGACATAGCGCCAGCGCAACTGGCTTTTAAAGGGGATGAGAGCTGAGACTCTCTTTGGTTTATTGCACGTTACGCCCAAAATACTCCCATTACTCATAAAAAAAAGGACCAACCCTTTTTGACCATGCGCTCTGCGCACAAACCATTTTTCCCATCGTTAAATTAGCAAAAGTGGATTTGGACACACCCATTTAGACGTTGCGCTTTGCACTTTAGACAAAGTGCTTAGATCGTTAAAATAGGGCCCTATATCTGCGTGAATTCTTGCCAAAACAGATATTTTTAAAACTTTAATTCTGTGTATATGTCTATATATCATGGTCGCTTGTTTGTGTGCACGTGCTTCAGATGTGTCAGTCAGCGCGAGGAAGGTCGCATTTGAGTCCTGTCATCCTTAATAACTCTTTTAACATTAATCAGGTCCCGAACTTTATCTCTCTTAATAATTATTTTAACATCAAGTAAGTCCTGCACTCTATTTTCTAATTCCTGCATGTTTTAAAACCAAAACCAAAATCTAAGACACGCAAGTGGATGGACAACCATCCTTTGTGTATTAGTTACGCAGTTAGGACTCAGAAAACGTACAAATAAAAGTCATATTAGATGTTTAACGACCATTTAGAGCATTGGATTTGCTAGACGGTAGCTTCATGTTTTTATTTTTATAAAAACCTCTGACTCATTTAGACGGCACGGGTCATGCCTGCATTTCAATTTTCAATATGGCCTAGACCAAGAAATTGCACATTGCGTTAATCACCCATTAATAAAATTAATAATGAATTTGCGTTAACGCATTATTGACGCATTAATTTTGACAGCCCTCATCACAATACTTCCATAGTATCTGTTTATCCAACTTTGAAAGCCAATGATTAAGTTGTGTGATAATTATCCTTTTATAGAAATTTCTTTATTTGTGTTTATCAGAAAAAAGAATTCCCAAATGTCTAAAACAACATGAGGGTGAGTTTATTTTTGGTTGAAATACCCCTTTAAGCACAAATTGTGCTAAAACATCTTTTATCAAGGTTGTTTTAGCTACTGTGCATGCGCAGGTTGGCAAGCGCCTCACACGACTCTGTACAGAGCCCCTCCCCCAGAGAATCGTCAGCCTTTATCGATTTATGATTGGTTCCTTTAACTGGAAGGCGGGACTTCTGCTGCCAGAGCCACCATTTTGAGTGTTGCAATGTCCCCTATTCATAGGAGTGCTCAATCTTGTAATATCCATTTATCAAAGCTCAGTTGGTATTGCATTGCATTAGCATCACAAGGTCATAGGTTCAAACCCAGGCTACACACATAATGATAAAAGATGTTTACTGTAGGTTACCTTGGATAAAGGATATTTCAAATAGAAAAGCAGATAAACATGCATACATCAGATGGATCTGTAAATGGATGGTAGGCGGTCTGTGGACGTGCCGAGTGCATCTGACTCCCTGTGACTGTAAAGATGTTCATTAATTTCACTCCAATAATGAGCCCTCAAGAACATAAGTGGTTGTGAAACACGCCAGGAGTTTGCCTCGATTTCCCCGGAGGCATTTCAGCTCCACTACATTCAAAACCTGTTTGACAGAGAAGATACCTACACAGCAGTCGAAATCTTTAGACTGTAAAGATCTTGTTAGCTGTAAACAATAACAGGATAGATTATATTCAAATTCCAACTCTTAAAGGGATAGTTCACCAAAAAAAAAAATATTTAAAGGGACACTCCATTTTCCAGCTCCCCTAGAGGTAAACATTTGATTTATACCGCTTTGGAATCCATTCAGCTGATCTCCGGGTCTGGCGCTACCACTTTTAGCATAGCTTAGCATAATCCATTGAATCTGATTAGACCATTAGCATTGTGCTAAAAAAATAACAATTTTTTTTTAATCATTTTCCTATTTAAAACTTGACTATTCTGTAGTTACATTGTGTACTAAGACTGACGGAAAATTAAAAGTTGCAATTTTCTAGGCCAATATGCCTAGGACCTATACTCGTTCTGACTTTGCTGCCGTACCATGGCTGCAGCAGGAGGCGTAATGATATTACGCAACGCCTGAAAATAGGTAACTTGGTAACTTACAATAGCAGGGGACTATTTTCGGGCACTAATAGTATTTTAATAATATCATTGCATAATATCATTGGTCATTTTTGTGCACAATGCTATGGTCTAATCAGATTCAATGGATTGCGGACCGCAAGCTCTGGGATTGATCCACCAGAACCCCTCCCGTCAGGTAAAAAAACTGCGTCATAGGTATTTCCGTTTGAGACGGTGAAAACAAAGATGAGCCAAGTTGAGGAGTGATTTAACTCAAACTGAAACATAAGTCGCTGTTTATTTACTTCCATCATTGCTGGTCTTCTCAAATTATACACAACAAGTTGCTATTTCTTCTTCGTTTGTGGGTTAACTTGCTTAGCTTCTTCTTCTGTGACGACTTCTGCTGCTATTGTGGTTACTCGCGTGATTACTGCCAACCAGCGGTTTCGCGTGTGTTTGCACGTCGACGCGGACGGCGACGCACAAGTATAAATGAAAACCGACGCGGAAATCAGGTTTTATAAATGTTAATCAACACTGTCAGTAAAATTTTGTTTTATAATAATAATAATAATAATAATAATACAAATAATAACAATAATAATAATAATAATAATAATAAACTTTATTTTCTATAGCGCCTTTAAATGTAGATCTCAAAGCGCTGAACAACAACAAACAATATACAAATAATACACACATACACAGAACAATGCAACAACAAATAAAACCATTTAAAAAGGAATAAAAATGTTCAATTAAAAGCTAACCTTAAAAAAAATGAAAGGTTTAAGGCGAAATTTAAAAATGCTGAGTATTAGCTTGCCTTATCTCATTAGGTAAGAAATTCCATAGTTTTGGAGCTAATGAAGAAACAGCCCTGTCGCCCATCGATCTTTTAAATCTTTTAAATATACTTTTAAACCTTTTTCTGACATTGAATATGCCTAATATCAAGGTTACTAATAATAAAACCAATGTTCATAGGGAAATCTTTTTTTGTGTGTTTCATTGATAAAAATTAAGTCAAACAGGCTTGACGAAATGTACATTTTTATGTGAAATATCCCTTTAAGAGCACCAGCTGCTATTGCAAATAAAACACACAGTGATGTGAGTCCACAGTACTTCTGTCTTTGGGGAGGGGTGGTGGCGAATCAACATTTAATTTTTATCATCTGGTGGATTTTAAATGCTATCATGCAATCACCATTTCTTTCCTTAGGGTGAGCTTCTGAAAGTGGGCTGGCTTGTCATGAAAACACATACACACATACACACACACACACATACACAAAAACAACACAAATCCACACAAACATTCCCAGCAGACTTGTCAAGCATATGCTTATTTCCCAAAGCCCCTATCCAGACGTTGTTAAGATCTATTGCAGTGTCTGAAATGATGTTGCGTGTGCTTCTATTGCTTGTCGAAAGTATGCCGTAATGATGCTATATTACAGATCAAACATCTGTTGAGATGATCACGAACAGCAATCTGCCTTTACATGAACAGAAACAGCATTCACTACTGCTTATTTGTTAACTTTTATCCATCTTTATGATCTGGTCGCTATACAGAGATTAAGGTAAAATGTGACCCTACTTTGCACGCAGTGTTTGACTGTAAGGGTGTGTGTTCGTGAAGCTGATATCTTCAACCAGGAAAAGGAGGGACATTCATTTTTTATGACAGAAGAAAACATACAGTATTTCTGTACATGATTTAAGGTCATGAGCCATTTTATAAACAGTCAGTCAGGTGGACCCACAATTGATTTATTGGACCCATCAGTGCCTTAAAACAACCATGAATCACATTTAAGTATTGCAGAATGAATTCATTACATTTATAATTGGAGTCGGTTTAAATGAGCCAGGTCATATTTGACTTGAGCCGAGCCTTGCAGACCAATCTATCAACCTTTGTGTTATCTAACATTAATTTAAATCTCTCATGATATCAAGAAGCTAAACGCCGCGTCGGAGGGATTAAAGAAGGACTCATCTTCAAGAAAGGTCATTTAGTTCAAACTCTGGACCTCTGAATGGTTTAAGCACGGGAGTCACCCAATGCATTTTAAGGAAAGGGACAAAAAAGAGAAATGTTAGCGTAAAAGAGGATTTGACAACACTAACTATGCCTGGCATTAGAACAAATACATTATCAAATTTCACATGGTGATCTTCATTTTTCTTCCATGTCAAGAAACAAATGTCAGAAAAAAATTTCACTGATGGTCATGCAAGTGCCCATGATCCTTGATCATTTTTTAAAAAGTTGCCCAACAGCATTTTTGTGATTTTCACAAAAGTTTCACAAAATACACTCCAGGAAATGTATCTTCTAAAAATATATAAACATACAGATACCATAAATAAAAGAACAGACCCTTTACTTTCAAACGAACAATAAACAAACAAAATGGGAAAAAAAAGTTTAATCCTATCTATATTTTTTTCTCTGCTTATAAACTCTTAAATAGGAGTAAAATAATTTTTTTGTAAAAAGCTAAAATAATTGGGTTTTGTGAAGGAATTTTGTTAGAGATCAGATTCAGAACAATTATCAAAACATACACAGAGTTTAAAATGAGTAAATAACGTTTTGGCTTCATTTTTTTCATACACTGGGTAACTGCCATCTAGTGGATAATCGTGGTATTGCAGAGAGATTAACATTAAAAATTATTAGGAACACGTTTTTAAATGTTTTTTTCTTAATTGACAATGGCCGGGAAAGATTTAATGACAGAAAATGCTAGGCAAATAAGATTTCTATTGATTCTTATACAGATTGTATTTCTTCAGGCATTTATCGCGTTTAAACAAACACAAAAAGGCATTTAATTTTGTAACTTAAAAAGAGAAATCGCAAATAGTATGGCTGTGCAAGGATGAATGTTACATAAACCATGCTATCTGTATTTTTTGGGTTTAAAACAAACATCCGTTATTGAAAAAATTGGGCAGTACCTTACCACGATTCACTGGTAAGCTTATAACAATGATTTATTAGTTGAGCTGTCTGGTCAGATTTCACAATGTCGGTTGTTTCTCAACAAACGTAAAGTTCGTAAAGAATGTTGCAATTTTATGTTTCAAACAGAGATGGCGCCAGAGAGGTAAAAGTTATAGACTGCAGCTTTAAATTCACAATGATACTGAAATAAAAATCTGTAATTAGTTTTGGAATATTGTGGTATTTTTTTTTACAAATGACTTATCTTTGAGCTTCATTATTTAAAAAAAAACCATGTGCCCGCATAATTTTTAAACAAAAACGCAATTATCATCCCCTCCTCGAAACCCCCTTTCTTTACGTCCGGTCATATGATATGGCAGGTGGGCGGGGTACGGAAAAAGATCACAGCGATTGGCAAATTGCAACATGCAACTTTAAACGATCCACTCAATTCTTGATACACAATTCAAGTCCAGCCCTACCTTTTTTCATTTCAGATGCCATTTTACACGTCACCACAGGGAAAATAAGACAATCACTACTTCCATTTCATGGCGACTTTAAACTTAATCAGCAATATTGTTGTTTTCTTATTTTTTATGAGATATTTCAAGAAAAAATACAAAAAAATATCTTTGCTACACTGCAAAAAATTACTTTCTTAGTATTTTTGTCTTGTTTTCAGTAGAAATATCTAAAAATTCTTAAATTAAGATGCTTTTTCTTGATAAAAATATATTTAGACAAAAAATATCACATTAAAACAAACAAAAGTATCTGCCTATGGGGTAAGAAAAAAATCTTGAAATAAGTTGACTTTTTTCTTAAACATTTAATTCAAGAAATTTTTTCTCACCGCATTTTGCCTAAAAACTAGATTTTTTCTTAGATCATTTTGCTTATCAAGAAAATACATCTTGATTTAAGAATTTGTAGATATCTCTAATAAAAACAAGACAAAAATACTAAGTATGTCATAAACTTGATAAAGCAACACCAATCATAACGCATGACCCAGTAGATATCACCTCAGTAGCGGACACAACGTGAGTTTAGATCCAGAATGTCAGAAAAAAGGGGTCCCCAAGTTGCAATAACCTTAAATAGGTACCAAATATGAACCATTTGGATACAGAAATGTACACTGCAAAAAATGATTTTCAAGAATTAATCAAGTATTTTTGTCTTGTTTTCAGTAAAAATATCTAAAAATTCCTAAATTAAGATGCTTTAAGTTTTTATATCAAAAATATCAAATTTAAGTTATTTTGTGCATAAAACAAGCATATGGGATGGTATAATAAAAAAAATCTTGAAAATTTTTCTTAAACACTAAATTCAAGAAAAAATTTAAAAATATATATTTTTTTTCTTGTTTTATGCACAAAATTTATATTTTTGGTCCAAAAACTAGGCTTATTTTCTTGGTTCTTTTTGCTCATCAAGAAAAAGCATCTTAATTTAAGAATTTTTAGATATTTTTACTGAAAACATTTTTTGCAGTGTACTTTTGTTACCATTATTTGATTATCTTTTCTAAAAGTGCAGCCTGCATTGTCACCTGTACACATTTTGCATAACTAACCGTTCGGTTCTCTGTTCTCTATTTTTATTTCGGAAACAAACAGGAACTTAATAAACATAAATCATAGCTCAGCACAGATAATCTCAACAGGTCTCAGCTTTGTGGAAATCATTGCAACCGATAATAGTCATTTTGGTGATGCTGCCCGACTAAAGACGATTTGTTAATCTAGGTTGGGGAAAACCAGCACGCCAGTATCCCATTCAAGCTTTACTGTTTTTTCAGCAGTGGAGGTCAAAATAAAGAGGTCATAGACTCTAAATTGTGTGTCAGTGATACAGAAGAGCTTTTTTCCTCGCTGAAGGGGTTTAAGCGTGACACCGACACAGTTGTCCCCTGACAGAGATGCTCCAATGCGGGGGACAAATGTTCCAGCTGGGTTCAGTTGCCGTAACATCTTGGCTTCCAGCTGATGACCGCCCACTTTTTCCAGTTTCTCAGAGCTGTCTGCTAGAAACAGGCTCACTTGCACTTAAGAGTTGTCCTTTCAAAGATGAGGAAAGGGAAAAAGCAAACTAGTGTGCAAGAACCACAGGCCTAGCATTAAAGTAGATACAGGACTGCAGTATCAGATGTTTGACCGTTGTCATATGGAGATTACTCTGTTTGGGAACATGAAGGAGCTGTCCGACTGACCAGCCTCATCTCATGAGAATTCTTGCATTTATTACGAGTTAGGTAATTCATATGAATTCAAACGAAGTCAACCGTGGAAAAATGTCTGATTATCATAAAAAAACAATATTGAAACCCCACCCCTAACCTCAATGGGGGAAAGGCAAATCCTAAAAATGTTTTTTACGAATGTGGTACAAATTAATACGAATTAGCCCCCTCATAAAATACATACCATTTGCCATGAGATAGCATTGGACTGGACATAAACAACAACCAAACTGCAAAAAATGATTTTCAAGAAAAAAAAATCTTATTATTTTTGTCTCGTTTTCAGTAAAAATATCTAAAAATAAATTAAATTAAGATGCTTTTTCTTGACGAGCAAAACGACCCAAGAAAATAAGTCTAGTTTTTAGACCAAAAATATCAAATTTAAGTGATTTTGTGCAGAAAACAAGCAAAAAAATCTGCCAATGGGGTAAGCAAAAAAATCTTGAACATTTTTCTTAAACACTAAACTCAAGAAAAATGCAAGAAAAATTTGCTTACCCCATTGGCAGATTTTTTTTGCTTCTTTTATGCACAAAATCACTTAAATTTGATATTTTTGGTCTAAAAACTAGACTTATTTTCTTGGGTCGTTTTGCTCATCAAGAAAAAGCATCTTAATTTAAGAATTTTTATATATTTTTACTGAAAACAAGACAAAAATACTAAGAACTTTTTTTTCTTGAAAATAATTTTTTTGCAGTACAGTCAGATTTCTCTTGCATGAAGGGATAGTTAACCCAAAAATCAAAAATTATCATTATTTACTCACCCTCATTTTGTTTGAACCCCTATTGGTTTCGTTGTACTTTAGAACCCCCAAAAATCGTTTAGTGCACATTTTCTTTACCTGAATGGTTGTTTTAGGATGTTAACGTATAAATATTGTGTAACAATTGGAACAGCAGTAATATCCACAACAAAACAGTAGAGTAAATATCTTTTGGACACATAAAGTATACGACACAAGTCAAGGGGAGATATTTTAAAACTTAAAGGGTTTTCTGGTAATTGTCATTCCCCTAGTAACCCAAAACTCCCAAATAACACTTTTTAAAAATCTAAAGAACAATGAAAGACATCGAGGGTTTAAACAACATGAGGGTGAATAAATTATACATTTTAATTTTTGGGTGAACTATAGCTTTAAGGGGTATTCAATCTGAAATCATTTAACCTTGAAAATGGCTAGCATAATATCCCTACCAGTGCATGTTATGTAAAATGTGCACAGTATGCATATTTCCTGTAGGCATGGATATGACTTGACCTTCCACAGCATGGAAAATTAATCATGCATGAATATGATTTAGCCAAGATTTAAAATCTAATGTTTAAACGGATTAAACTATGAAAAGCAAAATCTTATATTGCACAATGATAATGTTTCATATCATGAATTTTTACCTTTATCAACTGTATTTAAAAAAAATAGATGAAATTATAAAAAAGTGAAATCTTTTCTTTTCATAAAAGATTTATAATGATCAATTTCTTATTGTAACAGCTATCTAGCATGCAAGTTGATAGTGGAACAATCTGTGTCACTTACTATTTATAATATACTATGCTTTATACTAGATAGTAAACAGTACACACACAAAGATTCATAAATGACTTCGAGAAAATTCAACCAAATGCTAGAGTCAATTTTTCTTGGAAGCGCTCATTGCATTCGCCTGGAAACTTGTAAACACAATCCCAGGCTGCTGATGCAGCTAGATTTAATAAAAATCAGTGATCAAATCAGAGATTTCTGTTTTAAGGATGTTTTTGTGTGCAATATGTACAAGGCATTATATGAACACTTCATAGGCATGCTGTCTTGAGCTACAGTAAGACTGAACAACCACCAACACAACTGTTTAAACTCTGGGATACAGGCCAGGGTCTGAAGACCCTTTGTATTTTGTACACATTCATTTGTCTATATCTGTGTCAAGCTGTCTGCAAAACTGTGGATGACTTACTGTGGGTTCACACCAGATGCGAGTTCAACGATTTGCGCAAGTAGATTACATACACAGTCAATGCAATGAAGCGTTCAGATGCGTCCTCGCCTGGGCATTCGAAAGACGCGATATAGGCGACGCGTTAGCCGTGAAAACATGCGCTACTCACCTCAAACGCGTCATCGCCCAAGTTGAAAAAATTCAAATGACACGAAGTTAAATCCCGCGAGTAATTTAGAGCGATTGGTGTGTACATAGCATTAGGGGCCTTTCACATGTCGCACCTAAAAACGTGTGGAAAACGGTAGCCACGTAGGTTCTTTTCACATGACCTGTGGTGCGGACTTGTCTGGAAAAAACGAGCGCGTTGCACCGCGACCGCGTTGCACCGCGACCGCGTTTGCTTCCATTATGAGCGCGCATGCCACGCACCTACATTTGAAATAACGAACTTGAGCACGCAAAAGACGCGATATGTGAATCACCCTTTAAACTTCCCATTCCTCTAATTGATAGTTATCTTTTCGATGCTTGCGATTGTGTTAGGGGTTAGGTGGCCATTCGTGCCAGTTCCGCCGGACATGTCCCGAACATGTTTCGGGTTCGTTCTTCGGAAGTCGCGTTACTCGACCGCATATACGTCATCAAGGTTCTCACATTTCAGTTAAAATACATTAGAAAATTAAGATTTATTTTTTTTAAGACATACAATCATTGTAGTTTCATTCTTACCTTGAAATGTAACGGTTGCTTTTTTTTTAATTAAACCCGAAATATTAAACCTTGATGACGTATGCGGTCGACCAACGCGACTTCCGGACAACGAACCCGAAAACATGTTCGGGACGTGTCCGGCGGAACTGGCACAAATGGCCACCCTAGTTAGGGGCCATGCTCGATGGCACCAGTGCGTCATCTAGCCACCGTTTTAGCCCCGCCCAAATAATGTGAAAAAACTGGAACGGTGTAACTCCACAATTTAGTTTTACTTAGTTCACAGTCTTTGTAATGTGCAATACATTTCTAACATTTATATGAGAAACAATTCTCTGAAATGACTTTACATTGACTTTAAGGCTAACATCTTCCTAAAAACTTCCATTTTGATTCCATGGAGACTTGAAAATAAGTGGATGGCTACACTTACTGCTGCAGTGGTCCCTAAATAAACACACGAGCTTTCAGTCCCTCCAAGCAATGCCGAGATGTGAAATGAATGCGCATGCCATGCAAAAAAACCTGCAGCGCCGCAGACCCCCCACGCGCAGCTCTCCGCTTACACAGAGACACCCGAGAGAATCTCACTGCTATCTGTGAGAGAGAAATAAGAAGAAAGGAAGCAGATAAGATCCACTTAACTCAGAGACTGCTTTCTCACACAAAGTGGGGACGCAGTGTAACTGTGATATTCGGGACTTTGAAACACTGAGACAAATTAGCTTGGTGTAGAATCTCGAGCCAGGTCTAATGGTGCTTCCCTAAGGGAGCACGCAGAGTAATTGGTAGCGGCGCAGACAAAACAGAATGCTCGGGCCTGCTTTGACAGCTACAGATGGATTGCATAAAGACTTTATGGGAAGATGGGGTTCAACGAACGAGTCGACTTAAACATGACCCACATTCTTCAGCATGAAACCGCTCCGCTCGGCTGCACGCTCACGGACGCTGCAGGCCTCTGCGAGCACAACGGCTTCACCAGCTGCTCAGCTAATCCATTGAGTCGACAGAGGAGAGAAGCAAAGACGCGTCTTACCTCTAGCCATGTATTTTTTATGTCTTTTAACACCATTTTAAGGGATAATATATTTGCTGCCAATAAACAAGAACATTTAGGCTAAGCTGAACCACTGAGCTATACAGGACCACACAGAACATAAAAATACCTATATACCCTTTAAATATACAACAAGTGTATTGAAACGTATTAGGACGTATTGGGCAAAAGACGCCTGTAGAGGAAAAGAGATGGAAAAAAGCTCTGCCAATCCATTACAAGCAAGTCTTTTGTTCTCGGATGAATGAGAAGGCCAAGATCCCAGACAGTAATACCCTCCTTCAGCATGGCACCTCTGATCGTGTCAAGTCCTCCATCTCTGGCAAGACCTCGCAGACGTAGGGAAGCGCCCCAACGATTAATAACCTGTAACGGCACGAAAAGCCCTCTGCCCGGCCGGGCCTGATCCTCAGTGTGAGCGACCGCTCTCCTGTGGCACAGAGCGCTATTCATCATGGCCAAATGAAACGGGCTACAGCAGAATGGATCTCATTCACATCATTGTCTGTTCAAATTACACCAGCCACAAGGGGCCGCCACACAATCCGCCTTGTTTGGGATTTTCCTGATGGATTACTTCAAAAGGCCAATCAGAAAAATACCCTGCATGAATGAAAGGCTGGCAGGCTTTGCGGACGAGGAGAATGTCTGACCGATCTCCAAAGGGTTGAGGTGTGAAGAACAGAAGCTGAAACGGGACACGCTGCACTGCAAAATGGGTCATGAATTTAACAACTAGTGTTGGGATTATCGACATCAAAATATTGCCACTGTTAACTGAACAACAATACATTTAGGGCCAGATTTACTAAGCGCTTGCGCCAGCGTAAACCATCATTTTGGCGGTAAATAGCGATGTCGGAATTTACTAAAGACGCGCAGTGGATCATTAGCGCTGAAAAGGTGTGGTCTAGTTCTTTTTGCGACTGACCTGATTGCATATGCATTTCTAGGAGTTTCCCTTTCAGACGCAAACATTTTGGGAGGAGACTATTTAAATTATTCACGCAACGCGATTTACTAATGTTTGCGCATGTGTTATGTATGGCATTTGCGCGACTATTTAACGCCGAAAAAAAGCATGTCTAAAATCATTTTGCGCTCGAAATGGCTGCAATTGTTGTTGCTAGGAGGAGACATCGCAGAAATCAGAGACTGCATGGTAAAAGGGAGAGGATTTCCAGGATCATTTTACCAGATAAGTTCACGCGTCTCTCTGCCTTTATTTATCGGCCTGTATATCACATGCACCTGCAGGAGCATCATCTCTGCTTATTTGCAACCATGCGCTAATTTGCGCTGCTCTTAGTAGATTGGTTGGTCATTATGGAAATCAGCTGTTGCGCCTGTGTTATTTAAAAAGCGCTTTTTTAGTAAATAACCCGCAGATATCACCACTCCCATCAGCGCATTTTTGGAATTGCGCTCATGCGCTAATTTGCCCTGTTTAGTAAATCTGGCCCCTAGTGGCATGCCAGTATCTTGAATGCTTGTAAAGTAGCGTAGCTTTCTTTGGAATTACTAATTCAAAAAGTAATTCACCAAATCGAATCTAGCTATTTTACAGTTTTCTTTATATTAAAATTTAGCTAAATAGCTGTAATAAAGATGTTTTACTATAACAACTATGTTTTTTGCTTTTATTGCTGTAAAACCATGGTTAATGTTTGTAAGAGATTATGGGACTGTTTATCATTTTATGCTGGAGAAAAAGAAATGTTCAGGACTTTAAAAAATATTTAATATTAGTACACATTTTACCTTTATGCATTTTTTTAAAGCTAACCATATAACCACAGGTGGAGTTTCACATTTGTGCTTGGGGAGGGCACCTGCCGACAAACAAGGTGACTCTGAGATTAGCGAGAGAGTGTGGCTTCATGGTTTTTAAATATGGTTTAAATTAATTACTAATTACTAAATTATTTTAGCCTTAGTTAATCATCTACCTATTAAAATATAAAATTGGACAAATAAAATATGAATTCTTATATTTCTATTTCACTACAGTAATCATTTAACCATGTTTTTGGTAGCACAACCATGATGTTTAACTATAGTAATCATGTTAAAACCATGGCTAATATTTGTAAAGTGATACTGTTCATGTTATGTTGGAGATTAAGAAAGTTTCAGGACTTTGAAAAAGGATTTAATATTAGTAAAAATTAAGTTTTGTTTTTTTATAACCATTTATACCACGGACCTGTTGAATGCTGATTGGTTGAGAAATGTTCCACGGGTATGCATTATTTTTGGATAGACGCACACCTAACTCCTCAAATGTCTTAAAAATAGGTACCAGAGCAATGTTTGTGGTAACCGTGGTATAAGCAAAATTATTGACTCCGGTCCTTTGAATTATTTGAAAATAATGCACACCATCGAATCATTACCACCTTGGGTGTGCATTATATTCTTCTAATTCAATGGCCCGTCAATATTTCCTTACATAACCATTAGGGATGCACCGCTAGGATTTTTTTGGGCCGATACAGATTTAAACAGACAACTTCTGGCCGATACCGATGCCGATATTAAACACTTGTGTACAATACTATACAGTTGGTCTATTAGCTAGTTTATTTCTGCATAAAATTATTTTTACTGAACATGGATTGGATCTAATTAACATTCAACTGACCAACATAATAAGAAAGGCCCCAATTAAGCTAAAACAAATGTAATAAGACAACATGACAACATTCAAAGGTGGGTTTTGCTATTCAGCATTTATTTTATTAACAACATTAACAAATTTTTTTTTTTTACATATAATGGATTTCTTTATGCAGTTAATTAATAAACAATCGGTATCGGCCTTTCTCGTGCTATTGCCGGTATGCCTATGGTTTCAAATTCATAAAAAATTGGCCGATAAATATCGGCGGCCGATACATCGGTGCATCACTAATAACCATAGGTGGAGTTTCACATTTGTTAGGGCCAGTAAACAAGGGTACTTTGAGATAAGGGAGAGAGAGTGTGGCTTTGTGGTTTTATATATGGTTTAAATAAATAAAAACTAAATAAAAACTAGTCACACAGTTTACTTATTAAATCAAGATTGGAAAAATAAAATATTAATAGTTTTATTTCATTAATAGCTCAGAAAAAAATCATAAGTTGCTCTGGTCTGGAGGGGCAGTGCCACCCCTGTCCCCCCCAAAAAAAATCTGCCTATGCAAAAATGTAAATATAATTTTTTTGGTAGTAACCAAGTTTTTGGCATATTGTTTACCATTTGCAAAACCATGGCTTTACAACAGTGACCATCGATTAACCATGTTTTCTGTAGAACAACCACAGGTTGTTCATATATATTTTTTTGAAATTTGACAATTTTTTTCTCTGTAACTTTAAAAATCTCTTACCCAACACCTAACAGTGGCTCTTCATTTCTCACATTTAATCTAAGTAATCTGGTGAAAAAACCTTAGCCGGATAAGAGGGAAAGAGAGATGAGAAACAGAGAACAGAATGAGAAATGGCTGACATAGGTGAGCAAAGACAGATGGAGTCGTGATAGATATAGAGCTACTCTACAGATCCCATTAAACCATTTAAGATAAAGTCTTAAATTAAAATCTGGCAATAACAGCAGTTGAGACTTCCAGAAGATGTCCAGCCAGTTGAAAAACCAGGCACATCCAAAATATTCAGGTTGGGTTAAAGTATTAAACATGGTAGATTTACTATTGCCATGTTGGGAGATGATTTTATCATTCACAGTATGAGACACATCCAGTAGTAATTCATGAGTGGTTATGAGGGAGTAATATGTGTTCAGCAGCTATTTCAACACTGTGAGAGCATCTGTGTTTCCTCCTGTGAGAATCGCTGAGAAAAGCCATGTAATAATCCACATCTTTACAAGACCCATTGCATTTTCATTACCCACTTGCCTAAGGATTCTGCCACAGGACCATACAGAGCCATGACATCACAAGCTTGTTATCAACACAACAGTTACACTAAACCAAGTGAGATAAGGTCAAACTATACTGTAGTAAAACAAACAGACAAAAGATTTGCCTTGATTTACTAGTGAGACTGAGACATGAAAATCATTGGGTGCATCATGAACTCATGAATATTAAAAAGGTGACATAACTAGGGGTGTGCATTGGCACTTTCCTCACAATTCAATTCAATTACGATTCACCAGGTAACGATTCAATTCAATTCGATTCTACGATGCATTGCGATGCATCAGAATTCTACTGTACACAACAAGGCAAATTTTTAATAAGTCAAGTAGTAAACTCAAGTGCAACTATTCTCAACAAAAACGAAAGCTGACCAGGGCTCGCAAAATTTTAAAATCCCTGGTAGCCCTTCGGGCAGACACTCTTTAATTTTTGGTAGCCCGAAATGAATATAAGTAGCCAGAATAAAAAAAATACACTGTTTAATGTAGAATATTGATAAATCCTGGATTTCCATGTAAGCCAAATATTCCTGCCCATCCCAGCTAACAATTTGGTTCCCAAAACGTTCCCCTATTTTCCAAGGTTTTTGGTTAGCCAGGAATGTTTTCTTTAAGAAAATAAACATTCCCCTAATGTTATTTTTAGGTTATTTTAACGTTCCCCTAACGTTAGAATAATTTAATTGTTATATTACTGAAATATTATATGAATGTATTATAACACAGGTTATTTTTTATAAAAAATACCTCAACACATCACACATTGTATTTAGATAACATGGTATTTTATCAAATATATAATCAACCAGTGACTTTAACACAATATAGAAGACTTAAAGCAGATATTTATTAAAAAGGAATAAACATAATTCCCTTTATGTTCCCCTAATGTTAGACTCTGAGGTAAAACGAAATGACAAACACACATTCTATTCGCTTTAGGTAAACATATCTTACCACTGCTGTTTAGTCACCTATCAGCTTGTAACATCATACTCTCAATAGCCTAGACGTAAATCACTCAAACATATTTTCCTTCTCACATATTTAAGTTACTAACTGAAGAAAGAAAAAAAATATGATAAAACAATGTTAGTCTATGAGGTAAAAATGAAATGACGTTATTTTATTAAATGACTTGAGTTCGCACAAGCAGGTGCTCGTGAAGAACCTAGCTGGTAGAAGCGCGTGCAGAGGGTCGCGGGCATATATCAGACGTGCACATTAGAGGATGAGTTTATTTATGCTTTCACTTCATTTCCTGACAGTTTCACTTGGTACGTGAGGATAATGACTGACAAGAGGACACCGAAATACATACACTATAATTACCTAACTAAGTCTGAGACAAAGCAAAAACATTAAAATATTATTTCCTCCCCAAGATAGCCCGACAGGCAGGGTGGAGATACATTTTGGTAGCCCGACAGGAATTCACAATAGAAACGAGACGTCGGGCTAGCGATTTTGCGAGCCCTGCCCGAGATGAGAATTTTACACACAGCGTAAGTCTTGTTCCCCATTAACTTCATAGAATCCGAAATGTGCCCATATGTCCACTTTCCATGGAAAAGGGTGCGTTTTTATTTACCAGTCTATCACGGTCATCTCCAGAAAATAAACAGTGACATAATCGATTATGGCATTTGCTGCATCGATGCTGAATCGTGCATGTGCGCATTGCGATGCATTGCCGAATCGATTATTGTTGACACCCCTAGACATAACATTCATCACTTCCATATGGCAAAAAATACATTTCTCTGGCCAAAAATATATTATAGATATATGCTAAATACGTTTTGTGGAAAGTAATGCTCAATTGAATATATTTTTTAACTTGGAAATATATTTAGTTTTAACCTTCATATATCAACATATATTTTAAAATGTATTTCAAGGGCAATTAAATACATTTCTAATTTTACAACCCATATTGCAAAAATGTATTATTTACAAAAAATATTTTAAATATATGCTAAATACGTTAATTTTATAAAATATATTTTTTAAAGTTGAAACTATTTCCCTTTTAAATATATAACCTTTTATATATATTTTTTTATTGGTTTAAAATTGTATGGCATTCTTATTTATTTCTTAAAATAAATTTCAATATATTTTAAAATATATTACATAAAACATATTTCTGTTAATATATTTTTGGCCATTTTTGTATATTTTTTAAAATATTTTTTTTTGCCATAACTGATTTACCAAAAAGAAATAATAAACAAATGAGAACCAACTTGTTGCCTTATGATATTGCTTTAAGTGAGCTCAAAATATACATTTTTCAAATATGCACCTAATGATTTGCATATAAAGACATTTATGACCTAAATGGAGTCATCTGGATTGTGATGCATGTATGTCCTTATTGGAGCTTCAATATTTTAGGACGTATAAAGGTGCATCAAATGATGTATATGTTTAGAAAAAGCTTTTTGTGATATATACATCTTGGATGGGGAATAAATATTGAGGAATTTTCATTTTTGAGTGCACTGCTGTATTACCAAAATACATAAAATGCAATGGAAACTGCTTAGCAGAAAGTTTTGTATAGCTTTAAAGCTGTGTTTTACATGTTCATGTTCGTGTTTTTTTTGATTGGCCAAGCAATACAAAGCCATTTAATAATATGGTTACTGTTTCTCCAATTTGAGAGGTAAGACAATCTAAAGTAGTTTTAGTGGCGGCTACGTCCCTGATCCTCAAAGAGAATTTGGGAAGATCAAAATGTCAACATTCCTTTCATAAATAAACACACACAGATGCACTGCACGCTGTCAGGCAGTGCTATAGCCACGATGTAAACACGTGTTAAAATGCTGTGACTGGAAATAAACCTCAGCATGTCAAGCAAGGAAAAAGAGACAGAATTATAAGCAGTAGGCTTTTCTCTACACAAAACTTTGCCTGTAGACCACACGGAAATGTTGTCAATGACAAATAGCAGCAGTAATGAATAATGCATCGACTGTAAAAGAAACGTCTCTATCCAGTACGAGCGACCCGTTTGTTTGTTTGTTATAGGTGGTAAATGCTGTGGGGGTTTGTTCAACACAATCCAATATCGGGAATGTTACATTTGTTTCAGTCTGACTTATTCGTTCATAATCACTAATAGAGCTATTGAGTCCGATGTGTCAGAGGAAGTGAGAGAGAAATGTATTAGTTGTAATGCAGTCATTTGGAACAGCTGGGTAAAATTCTGCTTGAGAGAAAAGCCCTACATCATTATTACAGCACATAAGAAGAAGACAACTAGTGAGAGAGAAAGAAAAAAAGACAAAGACAGGGAGAGAGAGATTTATAATTTTAAAGAAATTAGTCTTTTTACTTCATTCTGCTCAAAAACGCGCAAGATATGTTTAGTGCCAATGTGCCATATACATATGTGTGTGTGTGTGTGTGTGTATATATATATACGTATTTTTGGATCAAATAAAAACATTCTGGGTTAATTTAATCCAACGGCTTGGTTTGTCCCTTTTTGACCCAATGCTGTGTTGAAAATAACATAGCATTTTAAAGTGTACAAATTGTTGAGACATGTTTGGTTCCCATTGGAAAAAAAGTTTATTAAGCATACTAAAGTTAAAAAAATATAGGGATGTTGCTACCCTGGATGGGACCAATATTGTCAAAACTAGGGTGACCATATGTGCCATTCTTCCCGGACGCGTCCTGGCCAGGATTTCGGGTTCGACTTCCGGAAGTCGTGTTTGTTGACCGCATTCGTCATAGAGGATTATAATTATTATTACAGAAAAGCAACCGTTAAATTTTAAGGTAAGAATAAAACTACAATTGTATGTCTTATGTTTTTAACTGAATGGCGTATTCAGTCAACAAATACGACTTCTGGAAGACACACCGAAATCCTAGCCAGGACGCGTCCAGGAAGAATGGCGCGTATGGTCACCCAAGTAAAACCCAACCATTGGGTTATAAATAAATGCTGGGATGTTTCAATCCAAATGCTTGGGTTTTTAAACCCATGGTTGGGTAAAAACAGCCCAGCATAGGTTTATTTATAACCTAACAGATGGGTGTTGTCCATATTTGACCAATTTGACTCAACCCACATTTTGAATTATGGGTGTTTTTGTATGTTTTTTTTTTATATATATATATAATGCAAACACAGAAAGTGACTCTATTTACATGTGGTAAATAACAATGGATAGAACAAAACAGAAAACAGATAAGACAAAAAAAACTATAAATATGGTCATTGCCCATACATACCATGTTGTAAGTGTATGTGTGTGTAAAGAATGAGGGGTTATTTAAAGTAATGCATACATGTTGTATGTTTTTTTTAATTGCAGAAAGTTTTCTGTGCGGGTTAGGTTTAGGAAAATAATACACAGTTTGTACAGTATAAAAGTCATTACCTCCAAAGTCCCCATAAAAACATGAAAGCGCGCGTGCGCGCGTGAGTGTGTGTTTGTGTGTGTGTGTGTGTGTGTGTGTGTGTGTGTGTGGTCTCAAACTCTCTTCCTGGAGAGCTACCGTCTTGCAGATTTTATCCCCAACCTCAATCAAACACAGCTGAAGCAGCTAATCAAGGTGTTCAGGGTTGCTTGATAATTACAGACAGGTGTGTTGGAGCTGGGTTGGAACTGAGGCTATGTTTACACGTGGGCGGTTATTTTCATAAACGGACATTTCAACCTCTCCGGTTTCAAAAATAATATCGTGCACACATGTCAGTTTTCAGAAAAGTGTTTATTTACATGTACCCGTGCATATATGCCGTCAAGAGAAGCTCAAGCCCACGTAAGCCAATCACCGGCTGCGCTGGTGGTGACGCGAACTGGTTCTTCATGTTGGAGGGAGGAGTTGTTGCAGTAGGTGATCGATGACGTCAAAGTACCGCGAGAGCGAGTTGAGGAATCATACGTAGAGGTCTAATTTCGAATCGCTCTCGCGGTACTTTGACATCATCCGTTGCAGCGCCGCATGAAGTCAAACACTCGTAAAATTGCTGACCTCCGAGCACTTGTCTCTGCTCCTCCTCATAATGGAGCAGCTGTATTTGCAAATACAAACACACGAAACGAGTTTGCATGAACATAAATGTGATCTTGGAAGCGTTCAGACAAGCAGTCACATGTAAACATGGGTCGCACTTTTGACGTAGGTGCGAGCTCTGGCGCATACTCTGTGACGTTGCCTGCTTAAACATCCGTTTGTCTCACTTTACATGCAACCGTGCAACCGAAGATTTTCAAGATCTCCACTCTGGCCGGAGTTCTTAGAAACAATCGTTTTCAGAGGCGAGTTCTCCGTTTGCGTGTAAACGAGGGGCACAAACGAAGGTAAATCTCTCAGTTTTTAAAAATAACCATGTACGTGTAAACAGAGCCTGAAGTCTGCAGGATGGTATCCACCAGGGGCCAGATTCACAAAAACATCCTTAAAGAAAAAAAATAAGAACTTTCTTAAGAAGGTTTTTTGAGAATACAAATTAATCTTAAAGGAGCATTTCACCCGTAGAAACATTAATCTTTATTAAAAGTGTGTCATATTTGTAGTCGAAATGTAACATACATTTAGAATTTGGTGCCTATTTGACCGAGAAAAGGGGTGTTTGTAATCTCACTCCCTCAACAAAGATATTGCACTTCCTTCTTTCAATGATGCAAAATGATGATTTTACATCATTGAAAGAAGGAAGTGCAACACTGAAGTCTGTATTTCTCCTGTCTCAGCGACAACTGAGAAAATGATGCATGATCATTCAAAAACATGACTGGGGTTCTAACTATACAAAGCTTTATGCAAATGGGTGAAGTGTCCCTTTAACCGGTGACACCTGCCCTATGGTGTGGGGAGACAGTAATACCAGTAATTTTTTGTTACCTTAGCACAACTAAACTCAAACCTCTTGCGGTGAGTTGTGTGTAAAATCAACAGTTTGAGTATCCATAGATCTACACTTTGAATTTTAGCCTAAAACAGTAGACACCCCGGGAACTCTATGGATACTTGTTTTAACGTACTATGATTTAGTGATATATTGTTTTGAGTTTTATGTGTATCGGCATTGGCCGATATGTGTCTTTGCCGTTTTTTCCCGGCATTATTTAAAGAAAGCCACAAGCGATTGCAGGTCATGTGACTAAAAACAACCAACCTTTCCATGACAACATCGAAAGCTTGGCCTAACAGCTAATCATAGCTGGACAAAGCAGGTTTTTATTTCTCATCTCTATATATATTTGTAGTAGTAAAGTGCTACACTCTAAAAAAAAAAGGTTCCTTGAGGTTCTATATAAAACCATGGGGTTCTATACTTGGCCAATAGAACCTTTTACCAAAAAAAGGGTTCCATTTAGAGCCCTTGGAGGGCAAAGAACCATTTTTATTAAAATGGTTCTATAATTCACGTTTGTGACTGAAGTGTAAACTAAAGATTACACAATAATTACAGACCTACACAACTCATTCACAAACCTTTTTGTTTCAATAGGCTGTGGTCAAATAAAGAGAGAGTCAACAAATAGGCTATTCATATTTATTGTATGATTTATTTCCTGTGAGCTTTTTTATGCAAGTTTGTACATTAGCATAAAACTTACAGTGCAGTTTGCGTTTTTGGTGAATAACCAGGTGTTTTCTTTATATTTGTACATTCTATATTGTCAATGTTTAATTTAACCTGAAGGGGCATTTAAAACAAATAATGGCAAAAGTGCCCTCTGGTGGCGTATATATGCGTTGCACCATAAGCGAAGATGAGCCTCCAGACGTGACAGTTCTTTTTTTCTTTTCAAACTGAGGAGTTCGGACTCCGGACCGGCATTTCTGCTTGTTGGTACCCTGAGGTAAGTAAACGTTCTACATTTTTGAAACGATATTACTGAAATATTTAGTATAATTAGTTAATATTTATTTTGTAAGAGGTCTTGTGCTAAATAGTGATAGAAGCTACATTTATAATATTTACCTCAGTTAAAAAAATACTGTTGGTAACGTTAAAGCACGACGGGCTTCGTCAACCGTCAGTTATAAAAGCTCTGTTAAATACATTTTGTTCCGGGTTTTAATGAATTACCTTACAGTCCTGCTTTATTTCTTTGTCATTTTAGATTAAATTGCCAATCACAATAAGACAGCTGTGTGTTGTAAGGAGACGAATGAAGCGCGTGGTCAAGGGAACCGGGTGGAAGGGAAATTATATGTAAATGTTTGTCGCAGTTTTACACATATTCCGTGAGTATTTTTCGTTTGTTCACGAGTGTTTTATCAGGGTTGGAGCTAAACTCTGAAGAAAAAAGTAAACTGGTGGCCACAGTTGGGAAATTTCCGCCGGTCTTTATTATAAATGCACGATTGCAGTGCAGCGTTCGTATCCGCAACAAGTCTAGATTTGCATGTTTTCTGTGATGCACACAATGAATTAATGTGATGGTAGCTGTTAAGACACTTACATTTAACTTTCAAATGTTTTAAAAACCAAACGTGTTCAGGTTTTTATGCGTATTTGGTTTATGAAGTGTAATTTATGCTTTTTTCCTTCCCCTCACAGATAATTAATAAATGGTCCGTTATGACACGTCACTGGCTTTAAAATATAAACCCCATTGATGCAAAAAGGTAAGGTGCTTAAAGGGACCTCGTAAACCTGACTTCTGTCACTAATGTTCATCAAAGAGCAAAATAAAAGAAATCTGTGTTTTGTAGCTTTAATGATAATTCTTATGTATTTCATTTAGAATTTAGCATTAAAGACTTTAAAGTGTTTGAGGACTTAATTTAAATTCTGTATATTTCACACTATATTTTATTGAACATTGTGTTTTGAAAAATACATCACTAGTCAATTGGAACCTCAAGTTAATGTAGACTTTAAGGAACTTGTTTGTCTGAAAGTATATATGAATATGAATATATAAAGATTTTGTATTTTAAGATGCTGCATGGAATGACAATGAGGTTTGGAACAGACTTGGTGAAGAACATGGAAACATCTCTAAATAACATGGCCCCAACCATCATCAGGAGTGCAAAAGAAGGAAGTAAAAAACATCTCTACGCCAATCTCATTGGAACAGCAGAGGAAACCACAGAAGGTAACTACATCATATGCTTGTTCTTTGCCCAGTGTAAAGTAGCCTTATTTGCATTGTCAATGTAAAGGTTCTAGCACCTATAAATTGTGAAAATATGAAAATAATGTTAGTATAAACTTTTTCCTTGCCATTGAAGAGTTAACTTGTTAATAAAGAGACGCTGGCTGAGAAAGATTTAAAGTTTACCCACAAATGAAAATTGTCGTCACTTTCTTCAGCAGAACACAACAGAAGATATCTTGAAAAAGTATGGTAATCGAACAACAATGGTGCCCATTGACCTGCATTGGTTTTGTGTCCATTAAATTGCTACCAGCGTTGTTCGGTTACAGACATTCTTCAAAATCTTTTTTGTGTTTGTGTTCTGCTGAAGAAAGAAAGCTGTGAACGTTTGAAATAACGAGTGAGTGAATGAGTTTTCTTTTTTGAGTAAAATGTCCCTGTAATTTATTTCTGTACCTAATGTACAATAACTTTTATCTTTGTAGGTCTGGTGAGGAATGCTGCACTTATGTTATTGCAAGCATTATTTTAAGAAAATCCCAGCTTCCTTTGCTGTGTAAATAGTGTAAGTATAGTCTTCTGTAATTTCATCAGCATTTGAGGCACTTCATTTAAAGTAACATTCAATGCAAATATAAAAATATTACTCTGTTTACCCTTAAATAGCATACAGCTCCACATCAATTATTATGAGTCTTGTTGGTTCTTGAGTGTCGCTTGCCTAGTTGTCATACTTTATTTGTGTTATTATGGGGTAATTTTAAGTCTATTTGATGGCTTCTGTTAATTGGTAAAAAGCACTTAAAAGGTGAAATGTTTGTTTTACAGGAACCCAAAGGTCCCACACCAACCATAGTGTTCAACGGCTCTCCTGATCCTCTCAAATCTCAAAGTATCAACTTTATAATGGACAATGTGAACATAATATGTGGAAGACATTGACATCACAGGCTGTGGAATGACTGTTTGCGGGTTTTTTTTTCTCTTCAATGTTCAATACCCTTTTGCCATTAAGCACACAGTGACTTTAATTTATAAAATATATGCTTAAATTTAAATACCTGTACAAAACAAATGTACAATCAACTTGTGTAAATTGTCATTCTATTTAATAGATTGTTCATGAATTGTCTTTAAATGCATTGTGATTTCTTTTCATCATTTCAGACACATGTAAAAGTTACTAAAAATTAGTACTGCATATACTGTACAGTATCTTTGTTTATAAAAACAGAAAATGCGTAAGGGAAATAACTTGAACAAAATTTTTGAATGTATAGTGTAATTAAGAGTTTAGCTGTTTAATACAGAGATGCAATTTTAATATATATATATATATATATATATATATATATATATATATATATATATATATATATATATATATATAAACGCATGTATGTAAAAAAGTGAAAATGCTTAGTGGAAATAATTAAATAACTAAATGGTTGAATGAAATGAGACATTTTAAATGTAAACTAAATGTTTTGCTGTCTAATACAGAATAAAGAGATCTGATTTTAAGTAATTTTTATAGATTTATATTTCTGTATAATACAATTAATAAATAGTGAACTTTTATAATTTTCAGGATCGGTTATAATTTCTTATCAATAATAAATTCCTCATAATTATAAAGAACCTTTAATGGTTCTAAATAGAACCATCTAACTTTGTTTCAAAGAACCATTTGGGGTTCTTTTTAATGAACCCATTAAAGTGGTTCTATATTGAACCATTTGGGGGTTCCATATATGAAGCAAGTGATAGAACCATTTCTGGTTTGATATAGAACCATTTTTTTTAAGAGTGTAGAATTCAATATCCTTTGCTGATAGTTCCTCGTCATTGTGGAGTGCAGTTCATGGTTCCATAGCACCCTCACCTGTTTTTACTATTTGTTAAATATAGTTTTTTTTAAGTTTAATAAATTTTACTCTTTTTAAATTGAGACTTGTAACATTTGACATCATTGTGTCATTTTTATAATGTAAATTGAGTTAGCAAAAGCGGTATCGGCTCCAAATATCAGCTCGAGAAAATCGGCAGCCTGTATCGGTCATCGGCTAAGGCTGATGAAACAAAAATCGGCATCGGCACAAAAAAAATCCATATCGGTCGATCCCTACTATGATTTGGGACATACTAATGTTAAACATTATTAAGGATGGATAGTATATGCAGATTGGGATGCAGGGAGAGACTCTGCCTCATAATCTAATCATGAGATTAGGAGCATAAACATTCGCATACGAATGTTCGAAATACAAATTATTTCTTAAGTGTGCGCTGTGTTTAATTATTACATATATATAAATACACACACATTCATGTATGTATTTAAGAAACATTTACATGTGTATATATATTAATTTATATTTTTATATATTATATTTTAAATGTAAACAATAAAAATGGATATATAAATAAAATGTTCTGAAATGTATATATGTATGTGTGTGTGTGTGTTTAAATATACATAATAATTACACACAGTACACACACATATATTGGGCAAAAATTCACTTTTATTTTCTATGCGATTAATCGCAATTAATCTTTGCCCAGCACTAAAATATATATACACACAGCCCGCACGCACACGCACGCACGCACGCACACACACACACACACACGCACATATATATGTATATGTTGTATATCCTGTCTCCCCTCTTTCACACAATCTCAATATTAGCAGTGTGATTAACTGCTGTGCTACACACTTCAAGTAAAATTAATGGTAAGGTGAATGATTCAGGCCTTTGCTTGAATCTACAAAAAAAGCAAAGAAATCAGCGGTGAATAAATCTGCAAAATCTGAGAAATCAATCAATTAGAAAGCATAGGGAGCCCTGCAGTCCCTGCCTCTCAAACGCTCAGTGTTCTGTACTATAATTTTCAACAGGCTGTCATTAGTGGCAATGGCTGAACCTCATTATGACTAATGGCGGTACAGAGACATGCAGGAACATTGGTACCGATAGACTGCAGGTCGTACGCGTGCTCGCCCAAAGCTCTGTCAGATGACTGCAGCCCTCAGGGCCTGTATGCTAAAGGTGTTGATTAAAGCCGTCTCATACTGCTGATCTAAAACCAGTTCTGATGGTTTTCTCATATATTTTCATCTGTCAAAATCAAGGCTTTGAGTTATTTATCTATGAAACATAAAAACACTGACATTTCATAGTGTTGCATAATACTGTCAATATTCAAAGACTATTTGTGTTAATATTCTGAAGTTCAATGGAGATGATAAAGAAACATCAGTTTGTGACATCATACAAGTGAGAACGTCATTGTACATTCCCATACATTTATGTATTCGTCAGTCCGCCACAAAATTAAAATTGACCACCACAAATAGATGTTTGCACATTGCGTCTATCACTTCCTCTGTCTCACATGACAGTTTCTGTACAAACACCTGTGGCATCAGTCGACACGCTCCGCTGAGCCTCATTTAAGTTACATTAAGCATATTCAAACGTGTGCATCGCGAATGTGCCGCCACAAACTGCAAGTCTGGAAAAAAATTGGTATGGTGTTCCTGATTCTCAACCTGTGGATGTTTTTCATTGCTGAAAGGGAGTTTGGGAACTCATAGATGACAACAGGCTTACTCGAGACAGCGCAAGCTAGCATGAAGGTAAAGCAATTTTTTTACATTATAGTGATGACGCTGGTAGTGAAGATTTTCTCAGACCAATCAGTTTTTGCTTCACTTTTGTTATCAGCTCGGGTTGCTTGGAACCTCGACCAAGGTGGTACTAAAAAAATATTGAGTACTACGTACTGCACCCAGTGGAAAGGCTCACAAAAGTAAGCTGACCCAAACCAAACCGTGGGGTACTATACAATGGAAAAGCGCCAATATGGTATAAACATCTCTATGTGGCTACAAATGAAACCTTTAAAGATTTATTACAGCTTTGGGTTCTTCTTGGCTTTCTCCTTTACACCTCGATCTTCACAACCAGAAATATCAAAGATATAACGCTATAAACATAATCACAATATTATTGCCTTGTGACTCACATCACTTTAACATTCCCGAGTCCCTGCTGTTTCCCAGCCCATATTTAACTACTATTACTACATGTTTCAAACGTAATGTCCTCAAATCACCCTTACAGAGGAGATATAAAATGACAGCCTGCCGCAAGGTGCAGGATCCTTCCTGAAGTGCAATCTGAGAAGCACCAGCGCTGTCGTTTTCTGCCGCGTGTATTTTTAGAGTGCATTTAGGTCCACTGGTTCAATCTTGTACGTGGGAGAGGGACACAGCCATCATTTCCTCGACCTCCTGTTGATGTGTCTTTTCTGCTGATGGTGCCATTTGGCCCGCTTTGTAACTACTCCTTCCAAAAGCTTTTCCCTCCCCGTCATTCCATGCTGAAATCTAAATTTCAAAGATGCCCCTGGGCACCGGCTCTTGATTTAAGGGTTGCAGGTGCGTGCTGTGTCGACAACTCTATCCTGAATGAATATGCATGCTCATCTTTAAAGTCACGTTGAAGCATCATGCTGATAATGCGTCTTCTGTTGTAGAGACAGAAGCTGGGGAACTGCTGCTTATGAATGGTGTATGTGGCTAAACCTATTTGGTGTTGAAAAAACCTCTTTGAAATTGTATTGGTTATTTTCAACCAGGCATTGGTACAAAAAGAAATGAGCCCTGCCGCTGGGTTAAGTTTCAAACAGATATGGCGATGGAGAAGCAAAAGTTACAGACTGCAGCTGTAACCGTTAGATACATTTTCACTACATAAAATAAATACAATAACTGATATAATTAAGGAATCATTTACGAGAGGCCATTGAATTATAAGAAAATAATGCACACCCAAGGTGTTAATGTTGCACCGCGGGTGTGCATTATTTTCAAATAATTCAAAGGACCAGAGTTAATTATTCTGCTTACACCACGGTTACCACAAACATTGCTCTGGTGCCTATTTTTAAGACATTTGACAAGTTAGGTGTGCGATTTTCAGAAAAATAATCAACATCCATGAAACATTTCTTAGCCAATCAGAATAAAGCATTCAACAGGCCCGTGGTATAGCTTGAAATGGCATGTCAAAATACGTGCCTGCTGCAGACGCTTCAAAGGGGTTTATGATAAAAGAGACACTCACGTTTGCCAGATACTCACTTTATCTCATGTGTAATCAGAGTTTAAAGTTAAAGGAACAATATGTAAGAAATTTATATCAATACATCATAAAATGGCACTAGACATTAAGAGATCATTTTCATTTCAAATACTTATATCACTGACAACAGTGGTCTGGCCAGGATATTGTCATTTAAAAAGTGGAGTTGCAGCCCTCAACTGATGTTTAAGTTGTCATGTTGTGTATTGGACACCAGTTGTGTTATTGCAGTACCAGTTTTAACCACACGTTTTGTGATTGCAGTAACAGTTTTGGCCACAATCCTACATACTGTTCCTTTAATTCAATAAAATTTTATTTATATAGCACTTTTCACAATTGTTAATTGTTTCAAAGCAGCTTTACATTAAAAGATGTAGGAAAAGTATAGAAAAGCGACCAAAGTAATAAGGTAACGTACACAGTAAAGTAGTAAGTTAAGCCAAAGGTGGCGGACTCCTGGACTCTCTCCTGGCTAGTCCAGGGGGAAAACTCCTAGGAGGAGAAAAACCCTTGAGAGAGATACATATATATTTATATATATATAAATACTATCGGGGTATGTGAACGGGTAAGCGAATTAAACTGGTTCCGCCAATGGTCACTGGTCAGGCATCGGCTGGGCATCACGTTGCAGGACAGCCAGTAGATCAGTGGTGTGATGACCTTCACAGCAACAGGAACTGGGTCTGTTTGTCTCATTGTCCTCGGGGTCGAGGACGAGACAGGGAGAGAGAAACAGAATTCTATTAGCGTAGGGGCCGTTGCATGTAATGCAAGTGTCATACATTATTGTGGTTTGAGTCAGCTCTGTTCCAGACAGGCTAACTATTGCGGCATAAGTTTATTACCCAGATGAGTTATGTGAAGTCTTTGTTCTAGGCACCTTTAGACACTTTTGATATTCTAGGGATAATTTAAGTTAGTGTTTTGCAAGTATTTTGTGAACGTGAGCGTCTCTTTTATCATAAACGCTTTCGACTTGTGTGCAGCAGGCAGGTATTTTGACATGACGCATAATGCACATAGATTCACATGACGTACCAAACACATATTTTGAATTCGCGCTCCGAGGAAGGAAGTCACCGGCTGGCACTGCAACTGACTATCCTCGTGAAATCGCACCCGAAAGCTCAAATTATTATTACAAGCTTACTGATGCAAATCAGGGTAAAGTATGGAGACTATTTCCACAATTTTTAATGTAGTTTTTTAATACACTCAAAAAAAGTTATTTTGAACCCAGCATTGGCTCAAAAAGAGACAAACCCAACCTGATTTACTTAAAATTATAGTGTATAATTTCTGCATCCATTTTTTTAAGCATGCAATTGCTTAAAATTTCAAGTAAAACTTACTTAAAAAAGTGGATGCAAAAAAGATGCCATATATTTTTAAGTAAATCCAGTGTATTATTTTTTTACAGTGTATGTTATAATTTAAGGTTATAGTTTCACCCCAAAATGCTTTGTTGTTTCAACCCATTATTGGGTAAAATATAAAAAAATTCTAGGTTAATTTAACACAACGACTTGGTTTTTAGAGTGTAGCATCCTGATACTGAAAAATGTATTTACTAGTATGCATACTTTCAGTTAGTTACTGGCCTGTGGGCTGCCTACGCAATAAACCGATCAAACATTGCTTTAAACACAGTGCGGTCCATTTGCTTAAAGCAACAGCGTCACATCAGGGTAAATATCTTTTTAATAGCTCGCTGGATGATAATCAATTAGCCCCCGAGTGCCATATCTGAATGTGTTGATGCTGAGTGACATTGACTCGTGTCCTGTGAATGCCCATTAACTGCAGGGCCAATCGAGTAGTCAGCTCATCGGAAACGTCTGTTTAACCTCTTCTCCCGTGGCTTAAACAAGCTGATAGAGAGCCCCAGGCATTATTGGAAAAGGACATGGCGAACAGGACGGTAATGACAGATGCTTTTCAGAGAGAAATTAATTCAGTGCACCGTTGACACCCTTCACAGTCTCAATGGTTCAAAGTCTAAATTTCTTTTAAATGAATCGCACCTCATTGATATGGTGCAGACACACAGGGTCATCTCTCAATGCTGTCGATAAAGCTGGCCACAGCTCGCCGTAAGAAAGCTTTTAGTGAGACAATCATTCATCTGTCTGAATGTGGCAGACCTGATGATCTTACAAAATGATGCGATCAATAACCTGTGAACGCAGACTGTCCTAGCTGACTTTATCTCACAATACGCCACATTACATTTCATTTTATTTCTAAGTACGCTGCGATTGGTAATTTTTTAATTAGTACTTTTGGTTTATTTAATTATTCTAACATGCTTAAAAATTTTAATTTTAAATTATATGCTACATAATTAGACTTGGCAAATTCTTTCTTGTTTTAAGCATTAATGTCCCCTAAAAAGGGCTGCATGCTACACTGAAAAAAAAGACTTAGGCCTACTTACTTTGTATTTTTGTCTTGTTTTTAGTAGAAATATCTAAAAATGTTCAAGTCAAGATGCATTTTTTTGATAAGCAAAATAACCTAAGAAAATAAGTCTAGTTTTAAGACAAAAAAAATCTAATTTAAGTGAATTTGTGGATAAAACAAGCAAAAAAAATCTGCCAATGGGGTAAGCAAAAAATCTTGAACTTTCTTCTTAAACACTTAATTCAAGAAAAATTAGCTTATACCTCATTGAATTTTTCTTGAATTTAGTGTTTAAGAAGAAAGTTCAAGATTATTTGCTTTCCCCATTGGCAGATTTTTTTGCTTGTTTTATGCACAAAATCACTTAAATTTGATATTTTTTGTCTTAAAACTAGACTAATGGTTGCGCATTAAGAAAAAACATCTTGATTTTGTTGATATTTGTACTGAAAACAAGACAAAAATACTAAGTAAGAAAGTCATTTTTTGCAGTGAAAAATGATTTTCAAGAAAACATTTTCTTAGTATTTTTGTCTCGTTTTCAATAAAAACATCTAAAAATTCTTAAATAAAGATGCTTTTTCTTGATGAGCAAAACAACAAGTCTAGTTTTAAGACAAAAAATATCAAATTTAAGTGATTTTGTGCATAAAACAAGCAAAAAAAAATCTGCCAATGGGGTAAGCAAATTTTTCTTGAATTTAGTGTTTAAGAAAAATGTTCAAAATTTTTGAACTTTTTTCCTAAACACTAAATTCAAGAAAAATTCAATGAGGTATAAGCTAATTTTTCTTGAATTAAGGGTTTAAGAAGAAAGTTCAAGATTATTTGCTTACCCCATTGGCAGATTTTTTTTGCTTATTTTATCCACAAAATCACTTAAATTTGATATTTTTTGTCTTAAAACTAGACTAATGGTTGCTCATTAAGAAAAAACATCTTGATTTTTTTTATATCTGTACTGAAAACAAGACAAAAATACTAAGTAAGAAAGTCATTTTTTGCAGTGAAGAATGATTTTCAAGAAAACATTTTCTTAGTATTTTTGTCTGGTTTTCAGGAAAATATCTAAAAATTCTTAAATGAAGATGCTTTTTCTTGATGAGCTAAACAACAAGTCTAGTTTTAAGACAAAAAATATTACATTTAAGTGATTTTGTGCATAAAACAAGCAAAAAAAATCTGCCAATGGGGTAAGCAACTTTTTCTTGAATTTAGTGTTTAAGAAAAATGTTCAAAGTTTTTTTGCTTACCCCATTGGCAGATCTTTCTTGCTTGTTTTATGCACAAAATCATTTAAATTTGATATTTTTGGTCTAAAAACTGGCGTTGTTTTGTTCATCAAGAAAAAGAATCTTAATTTAAGAATTTTTAGATATTTTTAATGAAAATAAAACAAAAATACTAAGAATTTTTTTCTTGAGAATAATTTTTCAGTGTGGAAAGCAGGAAGACATCAATGTACATCCGAATCCATTGTTTGCTTTACTTTCTGACTCCTGAGATACCTTAATCATCCCAGAATTCTTTGCATGTGTGTGTGCGTGGCAAATATGATTGGTCGAGCCTGGTGGAGTTCGAAAAAACGTCAGCCAAGAAAGTTGCTGGAGCACAAATTTAGTGGTTATATTTTCAATTTTTACACCTTTTGATTGCATTTCTAGAGAGAAATTGGTATTGCAGTTTTCAAATATGGGAATGGTTATCACAAAGGCGCTTTCTGTTTATATTTCAAAGAGAATTCCATTCTATGAAGGCTGTCTGAAAGCATTTCCTGAAGCTGCCTTCATGCCGCCAAACTCACTGGCTCATGAGGCAGCAATGCAACAAATCAGCTGCCTAAGCTTTCAGAAGCAGCCGTTGTCTTTAACCTGATAAGGAACACTGTGCCGTACACGGCACACCCCCTCCCTTGCACGTGAGGCTGCATTACGTCATTGTAACTTTGAAGCATTAAATCTTCAAAATATACGGTCATGCGGCACATCGTTGTAAAGCTTAGACTTTCGGGATTCCATTAAGCGCACACAGAAAGCATAATATGATTTTTAGCAGTCATAAAACTGTAATCTAGTTGTTAGTTACCTGAACCGGGCGGCGCCGATTTAGGATATTTACTTACCTTCAAAATCTTTCCTTTATCCGCTTCGGTGAAATTGTCCAAAACAAATTGTTCATAAATCCCCAAAAGTCAAAGGAAATGGAATATCCAAGCCTTTTAATCCAAAACGATTTGTTCATCTCACAATCTTGAAGTTTCTGACCGAATTACGATATAAATAGTGTATACAATAAGTTCACTAACAGACATTCGTTCGAATCTCACTTTTCATTCATGATTTATAATGAATATATTCGGATGTCATGTTTATTGTGCAACGTCTGAGGAACAAATGCGCCCCCTTGTGGAATTTCAGCCGTTCCATAAGAGGCTACCATATATGGGGCTCGACGTCATCGCAATGCCCTTGCTGCTAGTGCCTGCATCAAAAATTCTGCATTACTTATCAAGTAAATTTACTTTGCAAAAGTAGTGATTGAGAAAATGACCTTTACAGTCTGTAACTTCGTGGCTCTGTTGGTGAAAGGCACTTGTAAACGGTGTCACAATGTTCCGTTGAGAGAAATGCATCATTTTTGCATACGATGCAAGAAAGTGTTTCAATCAGGCATTCATGAGGTCCCAAGGTCAGCCGAAGCCTGACTGAAACATACAGTGGGAACAGATACAAAGAGACATACTCGTATCTCAAAACATGCGTTCTACAGGCTGAGCATGCAAATCATGCCATCATGCATATTGCATGCATGCAGGCCACTGAGATGCATGATGAGTTGTCCGAGCACATGGTTCCATAAACATCCGGTAGTAATAAATGCTGACAGACCCGATGGCAATGAGCCCCTCTGACACTAAATAATGAATTGCCAGTGCCCGTCCCCGTTTATGCGGTCGCTAGCATGTTAATTCCCAGCATAAAGAGTATAATGTGTCAAAGAAAGAGACTGAACAGATTCATTCAACACAAATATTTCTCATAGATAAAGATATTTGACTTTGCACACTGTGTAGATATTTTCCATGTATAGATTTAATATCAGTTTTGCATTAGACAAACACCTTAAAATTGCATGCATAATTAGTTTTTTCTTTCTGAGCTATATCTGTCCTCCTCCATGAATCGAACATTTGCAGCCACCCACTTTGGTGTGGAATCCCCCTGATGAAGCACGGTTAACAGAAACGATCTTTCAGCCCCCATCCCATCTGCATCATGCAACAGTACTGCAAAACTTTGTCAGATCTGACCGCAGGGAAACGCATTTAGCCAACTCACAAATCAAAGGCACTGCAGTTTGATCTGTTTCCAGAGCTGTGGGACAATGCACTGGGCCAGTCTTTTATTAAAGTAACAGGTGTGACATGAGTGTGCTTTACAAGCGGTCTGAATCTACTGTCTGCTCAGGAGACATTTAGAGGTGAATTTAAATCAAATATGTGATTGTTAATTATTTATAATTCAAAATAGAATTACAAACAGACAATTATTTTCACAGTTAGCATTGGTAATGTTCATGTTTAATGTTCAATGACTCAAATACTTTAAGTTCAAATCTGCTCAGGCCATTCAGAATCCGTAAACACATGGATTCAGCAAAGTCCTCAAAGTGCACAGAAGACATAATGTGAGATAACCATGGATCACATTCAAACTTTGGTCCCTTGTGAGTATACAACATGAATGGTAGTCAGAGCCATCACAGTGCACACAATGTGTGGTTCAGTTTCTTTATTTTTACATTCGGAATTCTGATTTTTATCATTTGCAATGATTCTAGCTTTAGCATGTCTTCTCCAAAATAGTGGATTTATTTTTAAAAGTGGAGGTTTTTGCCAAAGTATGCATGCACTTGGAGGGTTTTGCAGTGACCGTTTGTTTGACAAAGACATCAAATTTGTTAAATACCATTGAAATGACTAAAGGGACATTTTAAAAAATAAGGCAATTCGGTTACACTGCAAAAAAATATTTTCAAGAAAAAAAATTCTTAGTTTTTTTGTCTTGTTTTCATTATCTAAAAATTCTTAAATTAAGATGCTTTTTCTTGATGAGCAAAACGACCCAATAAAATAAGTCTAGTTTTTAGACAAAAAATATCAAATTGAAGTGATTTTGTGCATAAACAAGCAAAAAATCTGCCAATGGGGTAAGCAAAAAAATCTTTTTTCTTAAATTCAAGAATAATTTAAGAAAAATTTGCTTACCCCAAAAAACTACTTTCTTTCGTATGGAATGCCAATGAAATAAGAACAATTTTCTTGAAATAAGTTTACTTTTTTTTATAAACACTTAAAGGTTCGGTATTTTACACTTAAAGCCCAGATTGTTTATGATAAAATAGAACGATTTTGACTGAAATTTTGACATATGATGCTGTCCCGAGAATTTTCGGGTGTTTCTTTTATCACCTCCCACCTCTATAATGGCTGTATAGGTGCACTAGAACAATCCTTCCTAAAATGCATTAAACTTTAGTTTACAAAGACGTGAAACTCACCAAGTGGTCAGGGGTGTTCACTGATATGCTCACACAAAAATCGCTGCAAAAGATGCTTTCCAACAGCTGTTTTAGCATTCGTTGTTAACTTGTGGACCTATTTTTCCAAACGCCTCACACCCGTACATTCTTCCGCTTAGAGCTTGAATAATAGACACTCCAGCCCAGTTGGTGGCGATAATCCGCCTTTGCCAATTGCAGGAATACAAACAACGTTCCCGGCACAGAGTAATACCGTATCTCACAGCACATCTAATACAAGTCAATGGAGTTGGACAAAAACTACGATAACACCTGTTGGAATGCATCTTTTGCAGCGATTTTGGTGTGAGCATATCAGTGAACACCCCTGACCACTCTGTGAGTTTCACGTCTTTGTAAACGAAAGTTTAATGCATTTTAGGAAGGATTGTTCCAGTGCCCTATTCAGCCATTGTAGAGGTGGGAGGTGAAACAACATACCCGAAAATTCTCGGGCCAGCCACATATGTCGAAATTTTATTAAAAACCGTTCTTTCATCATAAACAATCTGAAAACAGGGCTTTAAGTGTAAAATACCGAACTTGTCTTTTAATTCAAGAATTTTTTTCTTTTTTTAAGCACGGATTCTCTTAATTTTTACATTTTTTGTCTAAAAACTATACTTATTTTCCTAGGTCATTTTGCGCATCCAGAAAATACATCTTAATTTAAGAATTTTAATGTAAACAGGACAAAAATATTAAGTAAGAAAGTCATTTTTTGTGGTGTACAATTTACCAAACGTTATAGAAAATAATAGATCTTAACAATGACACAAAATGCCAATATTCCATTGAAAAATCTGAGATTTTACAGGAACATTTCTTATCCAGTTCCTCTAAATCATCTGGGCTATGCTATCCACATCAATGTTTACAGCGCTTTATCAAGAGGCAAGAAGACACCGACTGAGTAAACACATCTGAGAACTCAAATCATTTATACAAAAACAACCTTTGAGCAATGCATTATTCTCTTCATGCTGCATTTATCACTACAGGCCATATCCAGCATATCCACACCACCACTTCTGCACAGTCAGGCATCAATCCCAACTCGACACATATTTGAAAGCAATATATCCTTGTTAATCGAGTGTATACAGTAAAGAATAAGTATCAACATCACAAAAGGAAGACAAAAGGGATTTAAATGATGAAACACAAAAAATCAGCTGGCTTTGTATACCCTGTAATCCCCCTTTAGCCCCGGGCCCCGGCAGCAGAAAGTGGAAATAATGTCCCTAGACACTCCTAAGACAACAAAGAGAGAGAGCTCACACATGGCTCGCACCCCATCTCGCTCAGGCTTCAAGAAACCCCTGCGAAATTTAAAAGTGAAAATTCTGGATTGATTGTAAATACGCTCGCCTCGGGAGAAGTCGCATTTGTTTTGAAAACGTCCCTCAGGTTGCAGCCGAAAATCTTCTGTGCAAATCTGTGATCTAAGTGCCTTCTATCTCTGCGGTGAGCCGGGCTGCTGAGCAGTAATCTGTCATAATCTTTCTCTCGCAGACAGCATTGTTCAAACGGCTGTGAAATCACACAAAGGCCTCTGCAACGTAACATCAAGACTCTACGAAAACAATAAGACTCATCTCAGGAAATCCAGCTCTTCCAGGGGTTTTATCGACCCCTCGCCACACTAACCTTTAGGTCAGCAAGCATGCAAAGATGAAAGAGAAATGTTTTCCATATCTTATTACACTTAACGGGATAATCTACACAAAAATGAAAATAATGTCATTAATGAATCATGTCGTTCCAAACTTGTAAGACCTTCGGTGATCTTCGAAACACAGTTTAAGATGTTTTAGATTTAGTCCGAGAGCTTGTTGACCCTTCATTGAAAATCTATGTACGGTATACTGTCCATGTCCAGAAAGGTAATAAAAACATCATCAAAGTAGTCATCAATGTGACATCAGTGGGCCAGTTGGAATTTGTTGAAGCATCGAAAATAAATTTAGGTCCAAAAATAACCAAAATTACGACTTTATTCAGCATTGTCTTCTCTTCAATATGTATGACGCGGCTGACGTGTTATCTGGTGCGCCCCAGCTGTTTTTTTTTGTGCATCCGGGCTTTGTTTACAGTCTGAGGGAGACGCACGATGTAAGCTTGAAAAAAACCTTTGCAAACATGTCTGAGGTTAACACGTCATTCGTGTCAATGCAGTCACGTGACTTTAGTCTTGCGCATGCGCTTCACAACAGACGCGGAAGAGAAGACAATGCTGAATAAAGTCGTATTTTTTTTTATTTTTGGACCAAAATTTATTTTCGATGCTTCAACACATTCAAACTGACCCACTGATGTCACATGGACTACTTTGATGATGTTTTTATTACCTTTCTGAACATAGACATTATACCGTATGTAGATTTTCAATGAAGGATCAACAAGCTCTCGGCCTAAATATATAAAACATCTTAAACTGAGGTCTTATGCGTTTGGAATGACATGGGGGTGATTCATTAATGACATTATTTTCATTTTTGGGTGAATTATCCCTTTAAGCTCATTATTTCAAGCACAAAAACAGGTGGCAGATAATTCTTCAACTGCTTGATCTTGAAAGTTGACATTCTCCACGCTTACACAACAGCTGTATCCTCTTCTATATTAGCATCAGTATTATTATTACAAAAAAAGCTATTCTTTAGATAAATAAGCTCAAAATTTTAAAGTTTTCTCTAATAAATGTATAATTTCTCCTAATATATTATCCAACTGGATTACTTCAATGCCGAATGTATGTTCTTCGCAATGTTGAGCCTCATATAAGATATTGCATACAGATGGCATTTTAATGCTGGTCGAGTGGCACTAGTCTAAACACGCCACGGCAAGAGGGAATAAAAATTGGCTGAGTTAAAGCACAAAAGCAACAAGCAGTAAAAGTAGAAATGCGCACGGCTGAGCGAGCTAAGTCGCAGAAATGCTGGTAGCCACGCCAAGCTTAGAATCAGCCCACCATTACATTGTATTACCCATCAGGGGAGCCAGGGAAGAAGTGGCCACAGATTGCAGTGATTAAAAACAAACTCTGCCAGTGAGCGTTCAAGAAGGAGGGGCTGCACTTCACTTCACGGGAGCTGAATAATACAGCTGCTCTTCCATACGGAGAGGGGCTGGAGTCCGCTCGCCGTGTCTGCCTGCGGCCTTAGGGACGGCTCTCGAAAATGCCTGAGTCGGCCAACCAAAATAACCAGCGCAGGCTTCCCACTGTCACCGCAAACCTCGGCTGCACACCTTCAGCTGAGTGGCTTCTAAACCACAGCTAAACCCAGAAAGAGAGAGGGAATATATGCAGCAAGTTCAAAATAAAAATACTTTAACATTGAACAATGACTCTTCAGTGGCTTGGGCCTAAACATAGTCTATGCAAATACAGTGTGTAAACTCGAGAGGTTCTACTTTTGTAGCCCGCCAGAGCCAAGGCCATGGGGATCCCAGACAACACACAGTGATTAATGAATAGCTTGAATTCAAGTCAAGTGACGTTAGCTATACTAATGCAACAACATATGTAAAAGGTAATGCATGCTATTTTCCTCATAGGAACAGTTTACACAAAATTCTCTCATAATTTTCCTCACCAACTTGTGACTAGTGGTCTTATACATGTGTTGTCACGAGACATGCAAAAATGAGTGAGGTTCGATGTCATCAATGTGTCGCCTTATTTGTACTACCCGCTTTAATACTGTATGTGTTTTAATGGATTTATGGCACATCAATCTCTACATAAAGCTTTAAATATTAATTGTTTTCTATCACAAAATAATCATTGGTTATTACCGATATACCGCCATAGTTTACCTTTCTGAGCTAATATGTACAGTATGTTTTAAGGGAAACGTGGCGTATCATCTCTTAATAAAGCTCATAATATGAATAGTTTTCTCTTACAAACATATAGTTCGTTGTTTTGTGCCGCCATATTTGAATTTACGGCGCTGATATGTATGTTTTAACATTTTCAAAGTTCCCCTAGAGTTAAACAGGATTTTTACCATTTTGGAATCCATTCAGCTGATTTCCGGGTCTGGCTGTACCACTTTTAGCAACGCTGCACAATCCATTAAATCTGATTAGACCATTAGCATCGCACTAAAAAATAAGGAGTTTCAACATTTTTCCTATTTAAAATGTGACTCTTCTGCAGTTACATCGTGTACTAAGACATACGGAAAAAAGTTGTGCTTTTTCTAGGCAGATATGGCTAGGAACTATACTCTTAAACTGGCGTGATAATCAAGGACTTTGCTGCTGTGAAATGGCTGCAGCAGGCGTAGTGATTTTACGCACTGCCCGAAAATAGTCCCCTTGGTTACTTACAATAGCAGGGGACTTTTTTGGGCACTGCGTAATATCACTGCACCTGCTGCCACCATCAGCATAGTATCTGCCTAGAAAATAGTAACTTTTAATTATCTGTCGGTCTTAGTACACTATGTTACTACAAAAGAGTCAAGTTTTAAATATAAAAAATCGAAACTCTTAGTTTTTTTAGTGCGATGCTAATGGGCTAATCAGATTCAATGGATTGTGCTAAGCTATGCTAAACGGGCTAGCGCCAGACCCGTAGATCAGCTAAATGGATTCAAAAAGGGTAAGAATCAAATGTTTAACTCTAGGGGAGCTGGAAAATGAGCATATTTTCAAAAGTAGAATGTCCCTTCAATAGAATCATGGCGTATCAACCTCTAAATAAAGCTTCAAATATTAATAGTTTTCTCTAACAAATGTATTGTTCGAGGTTACTGATGTGCCACCATAATTAAATTTACGCCGCTGATATGTATGTTTTAATGGAAATGTGGCGTATCATCTCTTAATAATGCTGCGTTCACACCAAATGCGAATAGAGCGTCTGCCGCAAATGATTTCAATGTTAAGTTAATGTAAAGATGCATTTATGCGCGTCTGGAGGTCTCACAGCGTGAATGAGATGTTTAGCGCAGTAAAGACGAATCCACCTCATTCGCCTTGTCTAGGTCACCCAAATGACACAAATTGATGCCCAAATTACGAGAATTAAGCGTGGCCATGGGAAACGCGCAAGTTAAAAAATCTGAACTTTTGGCGGAAAATTGTGCCGCGTTAATCAATAAGAAGCTTGCTCTAGTAGTGACGTGATTACAGGAAGCAAGCTGAGTCGCTGAAGCCCCTCCCATGAAATTTCTTTGTGAATGTCTGGAATCACTAGAATTTCACGTGCGAATAAAGCGAGTAAACTCAAAATGTTCAAGCGTCCAACTACGTGTGAATAGGGCGTTTTTGCCCCCTCTACCATGTTTGGTGTGAATCCAGCATAAAGCACAGAATATTAATTGCTTACTCTCACAAATGTATCATTCTTTAATTATGTGCCGCCATGTTTGAATTTAATGTGCTGATATGTATGTTTTACTGGAAATGTGGTGTATCAACCACTAAATAAAGCACAAAATATTAACTCTTTCACCGCTTGCATTTTTTTAAAAAGTTGACAGCCAGCCCCAGCGTTTTTCATGATTTTCCCCAAAGTTTAATGCCTTCCAGAAAATGTTCTTCTTTAAATATATAAACATATACCAAATGAAAGAACAGACCCTCTGCTTTCAAACAAACAAAAACACCACATTTTTAGCAAAAAGCAGAGATAATTCCATTTTTGTGACGGACTTTTCATAGAGATCCCATTCAGAGCGATCTTTAAAACAGACACAAACATGCAGCTGCTTGCCATAGGGCAATACTTCCAGGTTTAAAAAGTTCCTAAAGGAAGGATAATAGCGGTATTGCGGAAAGACGGAAAATTTTGTCATTGGCAGGGAAGCGTTTTCTCTTGATTGACAAGATATCTCGTCAATGGCGGCGAAAGAGTGAATTGTTTTTTTTCTCACAAACGTATAATTTGTTGTTGTGCCGCCATTTTTTTTTACTGCGCTGATATGTATGTTAATAGAAAGGTGGCATATCAATAAATATGTTTTACTTCAGAAGACATTTTTATAACAACTGGAGTCAATTTAATGACACATGTTTAGTATGTGCTTTTTGAAACATCACCAAAAAGATAACATGACAGCATTTTAATATAAAATTATTTGTCATATAAACTACATCTGTGAAGGCATGAGGTTGAGAAAATTATAAGAGATTTTTTATATTTAGGTGAACTCTTTTCAGCTCTACTTTGGCACACCCTTTTTTCAAAACCCACTCTGCAAAGCCGGCAAACACTAATGAGCCAAATCATTCACAGCCAGAAACCATTTCTGATTGGCTGGTGCCGCTCCCCTGACTCATTTTTGCTGTTTCAAAGCCTAGGGGTTTCCCAGAGACAGGTGTGATTTCCCAAGACTCCTATTTCGGTAATAACTGTCAGCTTCATATGCCTGGTAATCAAGAAAAAATAGCTTACTGCACCTTTAAGTACGTGCAGCGCTTTGGCCAAGCATTCACAGACGCATTAGCATACTATATATAAATATCTTCAGCGCTCATAAGTAACAATATTAATTCAGTCTATTTCCATTTGAACACACAGCCGGTAGCAGCATAGCAATCGTGCTGTCAGAGGACAATGGGCTTTGTGGAGACACAGAATATAGAGGAGAATGGGGTGGAGGGGGGTGTTTAGCGGTATGTTAAAGCATCGTGCCAGAGGCACATAATAGCCGATAAAAAACACTTATGAGCTGAACTCTTCACATCAGAATTACACTCAATCACTGTAAAGCACTGTGCAATCTTTAAATGCTAACAGTGACTGACAGTTTAGGTTTCCACCCTAAGAGTTTTATATAGCAGATTTGCGACTTCTCAAGTGTGCAGCGCTGGATTTAGCGCCGTCAACCGATTCTGTTCTCATCTCCATTCCCTCACCTTTGTAAATTTACTGCATGGTCACGCACTGTGCTCAGATAAAATAAAACTATAAACACTTTTGTCTGTGATTTGTTACAGAGCTAACAAAAAGCGCAGCCAACTGCATGCTCCGTTCGGATATATCCTTGTTTACAACCTTTAATGCACTTTTACTGCTAGAATTACTATAAAAAGTACACAAATGTCTCTTTTAAAGAAATTCTGTTTATTCCAAAACTTAATGAAACTGAAAGCAGGTGAACTATTTTTAACTTGACAAGCTGTAATACAGAAGATGACCGTGCTGCGACACGAAGTCACGGAAACAACATAAGACTCGATTCATGCTTCTGGCACATCGACAGTCAATTTATGTCCTCAAGTCGACAAAATGTACTGACCACTAAATAATAAAAACTAAAACAGAAGCTGTGTGTGATTTTTTGCTGAAAACAGAGAGTGTTTCCATGAAGGCCATTCATTAGATAGCTTACCCATAAATCAATGAGGCCTTATCTCTACTGCATACTTCTGGCATCCTTCCATGCAAATTTGCACAATGCAAACAAACACGCTCACGAGTCAGGCACAGTTTGTACAAACAGAACAATGACAACAATATTCTAATGACTATCAATCTCCTTCAGCTGGTACATTACTTTAAGCACAATCGATCCCATTTACGGGAGCAGTAAATGCTGTGCCAGCTTGAGAGACTATCAAAGAATGCTTCACACTTCCTTTTAAAGGGGACCTATCACAAGACTTTTTAAAGATGTAAAATAAATCTTTGGTGTTAACAGAGTATGTATGTGGTTTTAGCTCAAAATAATCAGTCCCTCCAGAAAAACGTGATTATGCGATCGCATGATTCAATGCATAATCAGCCAAAGTCCGGATACTTGCGGGGGCCGCACTTTCGCCGCATAAATTGCAGATTTCCGCACGCAAAATATGCGGGGCTTGCATGATTTCATAATCCTTGCATTTTTGTAGCAAAAACTCACATATATCTTAGCAGAAAGTTGAAAAATGTTGCATTTACTTCACACAAGCGCAGCCATGTCCCCTGTTGCTATGGGAACGTTATGAAGTGATGTAATTACGCGATGTGAACATCATTGAAAAGCTGCAAACCCCAACCGTGTTTTTTGCAAGTTCCCGCTGTTTTTGCAAGTTCACGTAAATTTTGCAAGTTCCCGCAAATTTCATCTCATAAAGTTGAATAAATAAATATCCCGCAAGGATTTTTGCCCGCAACAATCACAAAAAAACTCCGCATTTTTCTGGAAGGACTGATATAGAATATTTATTATAGCATGTTAAAATGTGCCCTTTTTGGGTGTGTCCTTTTAAATACAAATGATCTGAAGAAATGCAAAAACTGATCGCCATAACGATGGTTTGTCAAAACTGAAACTTAATTGTGCCGTCAATTATTCTCTCTCTCTCTGCACTAAATGGCAGATTAAGGGGTGGTATTATTATAATAAGATCCCCTTATGACATCACAAGGGGAGTAAATTTCAATTACCTATTTTTCACATGCTTGCAGAGAATGGTTTACCAAAACTAAGTTACTGGGTTGTTATTTTTCATATTTTCTAGGTTGATAGATACACTGGGGACCCAATTATAGCACTTAACCTCCTAAGACCTGGTGTGTCCACATACATTTTTTTGTTGTTTGCATCATAATACTTAATTCTGTGTAAATGGAACCTGTTGTACACAAACGTGAAATGTGGAAAAATATTTGGTTATTATATATATTGGTTTTTCCGAACCCCAAATAGTTGAAAGAAATCTAAAATGCAAGCCAAACCATCAGTTCTTAGGAGGTTAAACATGAAAAAGTCTGATTTTCATGATATCTCCCTTTTAAAGGGACAGTCCATCCCAAAATAAAAATTCATGTCATTCGGCACCCGTGTGCTATTCTTTCTTATGGTTCTGTAGCTTATAGAGAAGAGGCCAGTAATGCCAAGACTGTGGGGTTTTTTTTTTTCGATAGGGGAACTAAAGACTGATAAAACAAGCATGCAAAGTTTGAATAAGAGCATCTGCCAAAATCATAAATATGAATGGAACACAAATCTAGCAGAATAAAATTTCATTTTCGCCATACACTGAAAGTACCTAGATGGAGATCAGGAACACCTGTGGTCTATCTTCACTTTCATTATGTGAAAAACAGGAACTTGGAAATTTATTTTTGAGAAGTTTGTACCCATTAGAGCTACAACTAGGCCAAGTAACTTTCTTGCTGATGCAACCTGATCTGTTTGGTCCTGTTTCGTAAATCATGTACTTTACATGCTATTTAAAAACGCAGTATGCTGAATAATGTGCAGTAAACACAGTATGTATCAGCAAGCTATTTTGTAGCGTTCAGGCTCAGAGCCAATGTTTCAATAAACTCAGTATTGTGTTACACCCCTGACATCAGACAAGTGTTTGTTAGTTCACGAGCTTCTATTCTGTCAAAAGCCTCACCGACCGATGATTTACACTTGAGAAAATCTTCAGGACCGCAGACCAGCACATCTACGCTTTTGTTTGTATAGGAGCCACCCATTATTAACAGAGTAATCTGTGAGGTCATGAAACGCACAACAGATTGTACACAGCTGCTATTTCTGCTTAGCAGGCAGATGGAAAGAAACACTGCAAGAAAATGGTATTTAAAACATTTTAACGGAGTAAGCTAATAGATGCTGTCATCCAATACAACTAAATTTGCAAAAATACACACAGGAAATCTCATTTGATCACCCACTGACTGCCTGGTAACCCAGAATTCAAAATGTATAAAAGTATATTTGGCTTTTTAAAGAATAGTTTACCCAGAAAGAAAAATCTGTCGACATTTACTTAACCATGACTTCGTCTTTTCCTAAAAACATAAAAGAGTTGTTTATAGCAGTTGTTAAAGGGACACTCCACTTTTTTAAAAATATGCTCAATTTCCAGCTCCCCTAGAGTTAAACATTTGATTTTTATCGTTTTGGAATCCATTCAGCTGATCTCCGGGTCTGGCGTTAGCACTTTTAGCATAGCTTAGCATAATCCATTGAATCTGATTAGACCATTAGCATTGCGCTAAAAAATAACCAAAGAGTTTCGATATTTTTCATATTTAAAAGTTACGTCGTGTACTAAGACCAAAGGAAATTAAAAGTTTTTTAGGCAAACATGGTAAGGAACTATACTCTCACTCTGGTGTAATAATCAAGAACTTTGCTACCAAACTGTTCATGAGCAATATTCACTTTCATAGTATTCTTTTTCCTAATATGGAAGTGAATGGGATTATTGCCTATAAACCAAACCAAACCAAACCAAACCAAACCAAACCAAACTAAACTATTGTCCAATCCAAACGTTTGCTCTTATAAAGTGCTTTCATGAATCAGTTAAACTTTACTGGATTAGGACCAACCAGCTGTGATTTTCAATATTAATGCTCTATCTGCCTCTGTATGCTGACAGCCTAATTAGAAGCTCATTAATATTCACGTGCACAATCATGTGGGTTTACGCTTTTACAAAATTTAAGGCACAAAATGTTGATTTTAGTGAAGGCGGTGTGGTAAGTGTATTATATTATGGATGCTCTGGCTAAAGTGAGTTTAAATTCTGGTAGATTTTTTTAGTACTGGGTCTTCGCTTTTACCAGAGTGGGTATGAACGGCTTTGAGAGATGAAGACTTTGTTTTCTTTCCGGCCAGTTAAAGATATATCATCTCTTGTAGGTCAACCACAAACTCCCTGTGGATTTTAAGTTTTTAAAATACTACATTTTTCATTGTTGGAAAAAAATCTAAAGGGAATTTGTCTTGGCAAGTGCAATATCCATAACAGCTTTCTTGATATAGACACTATTATTGTCTGTCTCTGTACTCTCCCTATATCATGTATGTTGAATAGCACACACAAACATTTTCTACCATCAGAAACATCTTGTCTATGCTATATGCAAATCAACAAATACCACCTTGTGTTTTAAATACATACGTTATGTATTTAAAGTCAACATTAAATAAAAATGTGCCGTTTTCCTTTTTATCCATGTTTTAAAACGGTGCATGATTCATTGGTGCAAGTTTGATGTTTTTTCCCAGTAAGCAATCTTGCATTTAAAAACACAGTCCAGACGTCTATGCTAAAACAAGGCAAAAATTATTGAATAGATGTCTAACCATAGCCCCAAAATAAATTAACCCATTTGCGCCTGATGCTGCATGAAGAAACATTACATCTACCGCCGATTACTTTTATTTCATGTTTCTAAAGTGCTACAGAGGCTTAGATATTACGTTTTTGGTAGACGTTGACAACTCTTTTTTTTTTCTGAAAACCCTCAGGAGATAATGGTATTTATCCTAGAATAGGCGTTTTAGGAGTAATGGGTTAAATAAACAAATGAAGCCCCTCGTCTTTGCAGACAGCGTTTTACGCTGACTTTAAAAACAACCATGACATTACCAGAAGGCATTATTTTCATACAATGCCTATTGTTAACATTTTTCTTTGTAGTGATCTGTTGTTTCTTAAAGGGTGACAAATCATGAAAATTTGATTTTTCTATGTTTAAGTGCTATAATTGGGTCCACAGTGCTTCCATCAACCTAGAAAATATGAAAAAGATCAACGCAGTAACTTAGTTTTTGTAAACCATTCTCTGCAAGATTGTGAAAAAAAATATGATTAATTGAAATTTGGCTCCCCCTGTGATGTCAGAAGGGGAAAATACCACCCCTTAATCTGCACTATCCAATCACGGCACTGCCATTTAGTGCATTAATCAGCTAATTTGCATGTTAAAGGACACACCCAAAAACAGCACATTTTTGCTCACACCTACAAAGTGGCAATTTTACCATGCTATAATAAATTATCTGTGGGGTATTTTAAGCTAAAACCAAAGATTTAGATTTATTTTACATCTAAAAAAAGTCTTGTGAAATGTCCCCTTTTTTAAGATCAACATTTTTGTCATCACAAGCCAGCTAAAGCTTTTTATCTCTCCCCCTACATTTGATTCATATCATGGCTTTTGTATTTGACTTGAGCTCCTGTATGTCATATTTTTGACATCTAGTGGTAAGCACAAACCCACGGCGTTCTGTTTTCTTTTTGTTCCCCTGCTGTCAATGCGCTGTCACACACGATAAGCGCAAGGTGCAAGACACCCGTGCGTCGAAGAAAACTAATACAACCTCCTAAACCTGGCCTGCTCCCATCTCACCTGGAGATTAGCACTCTGAATGTGCAAAGTGACGGCACTGTCGCAAAGGGGAAAGAGTGTTGCTCTCAAACACACTGCTCTGGTTTGCTGAAGCGTGGAACATTTGGTTTAAAAGTGCACTTTAATCTAACATTTCAAAGCAGGTGAAGGTGAAACGAGTGAATCGTACAAATGACAGAATGACCTGAGGATTAACATCTCACTTCAGCAGCAAAGAATACAGTTTGACAGGTCTCATATAGAGATGGGCTCCATGAGTCTGTGTAAGTGGATGTGGTCTTAAACCGTAATTAGACACTTAAGCCATACTTGAAGAGGTATGAATATTACTTTTTATGGTTTTCTTTTGTTAAAATGTTCTTCAATTACATGAACTTGATTAAATTTGAATTTTTTATTAGTGAATGCAATTGGTGTGGCTTACGTGTCCAATGCATCAGCCATCCAAGTGCATTTTGAGATTACTGTATCTGCATTGTTGTATAAATTTGCTTGCTTGGCCATTTAACAGAAGTGATTTCTGCAACATTCTGCAACATGTAAAATAAGCATGCACTTCAGGAATATTGTGCACGTCTCATGTGCCATCGTTATACTGTATCATATATCAGCTTTGTAGCAGCCACCCTGCTGTCTACATACTTGCATCAGCCCCATGCTACTAAAAAACACATATCTGTCAATGACAAATTTGCTTATTTCTGATATGCATTATTGCAGACCTTACTGGTAAACATGAATGTCATTACTAAGCGTATTCAGAGGAACTTATGTTACTTTTAATTAATTAACTAAAACAAATCTACAGATACAGAAGTGTGGGTGATCACAGATCAATATTTTAGTATTACAGAAAGATACAAAACTATTATTTTATGTACATTTAAGTTCAAAGTAAAATGCAAATGAATAAAAGAAAAAAAGACTGTGATTAGCTAATGAAAGCCAAATGGTGCATTAAGAGACACCTGAGTGAAACGACAATACAGAAATATAAATGCAAACTCAGAGCTATTTTTAAACGTTGTCAAAGGAAGAATGACTAACAATCCAGTAAGTGAAAGAAGTGAGCAATGTTTTTATCTTGACAGATCATTCATTACATCACATAAAGACAGACCTGATTTACTACAGGGGAACAGCTACTATACAGCATGAATAAAGCATGAATGAGCTTTCAAAAACTTGAACTTTAACTTGTCCTTGAATCGGCTATGTATAGTGTATTGCCTATAAAAACGTCCAAAGAATGCACTACAAAACATCTATATTATTATAAACTAAAGAGAAGTTCATTAGAAGTGCATTAAATACTATAAAGCCGTACGTTCTAGACTATGATGTATTCAAACCCTGCATGCATACTATATATCAGTCTATACTATATCCACTACCATCTATATTAAAGTAATACAGCATATAATACATATAGAATCAGTTCAGCTATCATTATATGACAATGTACAGACCTATGACAAAAGAAATGTCATGCAGTGTATCCTATTAAGAAATATAGACTAATGCCGATATAAATGTCATATAGCAAGTACTGTAAAGTGCATAGTGGTAGAGCAATGCATTAGCCGTGCAAAATGTCCAGGATTCGAACCCAGGGAACACACATCCTGATAAAAATAATACCTTGAGTCACTTTGGATAAATGTAAATGTAAATATTTAAATCTTATATAAAAACAGAACTACGATCCCATGTTACAGTGGGTAGAGCATTGCATTCGCAATGCTAAGGTCATGGGTTCGATCCCAGGGATAAAAGCACCAGGCGTCTGCCAATAAATGTAATAATAATGTAAACTTAGAGACCACTGCTTATGTAAATGTCACACAGCAATAGAAAAGTCATGCAGTGTATAGAGATATTTAGACTACTGTGCATATAAATGTCAAAGCATGTACTGTAAAAAAGTAAAGCATAGCCAACACTACAAAACAATACAGATCAATGACAACAGAGAAGTCAGGCAATATATACTATATAAAGAAGTTTACTGTAGGCCACTTTATATATAACTGTCACACCGTATATACTGCAAATAAGTGTATGACATTGCAGTCAATCTTTATAGCCATCACTAATAACCAATGACAATAGTAAGGTCATAGAGCAATGCACTGTTGTACATGGACTCCCACCTGCACTGGAATTCCAGTCAAACTTCTCACCCACACTCAAAGTTTCCAATAGCTGATGGCTTTCACCATGGAGCCTTCACCAACAACATCTCCAAACATCTTTTTTAAAGCACACGTGATCAAAAGGAAACTCCCATCCATGATGTTCTCCAAGCCATTACATCCAGAAATCCTGAATTAATGGTATTTGAAATATTGCCTTGGACAATCCAATGCGGTGGACAGCAGAAGACAGCGAACTTTCCCAAATGCCCGTACCCCGAGATCCTCTCGCGTACTCGCAGTACAGCGCCACCTGTCGGTTCCGACCCAAAGCGCAGCGCCTCCTCTCCTTCCTACTCTCCAATGTTCATAGCTCGGCCGGAGACCGTCGTCTTCCCGGCTCCATTTCAACTGGATTTTTAACACTCCCAACCGACCCAGATCAGGACAGGACCGCGTCTAAGGTAAAGAAGAACATCTAAGGGTCTCGTAGAGTCCGGATTATACGGGGTAACGTCGTCTTTTCGTGCTGTTTTTCTTGTGTGTCGTTGAGAAGAAGGGAGCTCGAAACTGACTTCACGCATCAGTTGGTACACCATGCTGATACTGGAGTGCCATAACAAACCTCTCCGCTCTTACAAAGGATTTGCAAAGATCCGATCGGAACCGGCGTGCGCCGAACGACTCGATGATCTTTCCTCGCGATCCGGTCGTGATATTGTCCTAAAGTGAAGGAGGGGGGTGGACACGAAATGTTTTATTTAGCCTCGCTGGCGAGCCCCCCTCGCTGCGAATAGGTGCGATTATCGCTCTCCTTCTTCTCGCCCCGTAGATTGTGGTTGTTTTTGTCGTTTGCTCTCGAAAGCTCAGCCGCAGACAGTCACTTGCACATATTGGGCAGATGGGAGGAAAAACTCGAGACGATTTTCGCGGAGGAGGGTTTTGTGTACGCGCGACGGTATCGTTCAGCGCGAAACTGCTACAATGTATCGGCGATCCGCGCGAAACGTCATAATGCTTGCAACAATGTTACGGCTCGCGCTATTTACAAATTTTATCTGCTCGGCGCACTACTAATGGGTGAAGTTGGCGTGTGTGTATGTATGTGTGTGTGTGTGTGCTGCAAGGCTCGTCGTGTAAAAACGTGGACGTTTGTCCTTCAGAATGACAACAGTTTGATGTAATCGTATCGCATCATCTCCAGTCGTGGGTGTTTTCTTGGGGTTTGTTTGTTTGTATGCAGATAGCCCACACGAAGTTTCCGTGGCACATATGTCATCTTGTTTGCTCACCCTCTTGGCATGCTCATCAAATATGACTCGGTTCTGTTTGTGTTCAGGAATTCAAGGGTTAGGGTTGCAGGGTTGAGGTTAGGGTTTCCACCGAGCAAATGTGTGATTTGCTTAAACCCCCAGAGACTTTTTATACATGGTCATAGTGCTGTGATCTCAGTGGTTTAGAACTTGTTGTTGTTGTTGTCCTTCACAAAGGTGGAAAATGTCCAGTGAAAGGCAACGGTCAGATGATGAAAGTCCCAGCACCAGCAGTGGTAGTTCTGATGCAGATCAGAGAGACCCTCCGGTGCCAGAACCAGAGGAACAAGAGGAGAGAAAACAGCCCACGCCTCCACAACAGCAGAAGAAATCCACCAAACTGTCCAGCAAAACAACCGCCAAATTATCCTCCAGTGCAAAGAGGTAAATGTGATCAAAAGCTCTTTTGTACGTGGTTTACTTCTTCAAAGAGTCATTTGGTATTAATGAACCAGAAACATTTGAACACATTTCTTTTTTTTTGTATGAATGCTTTTGAACATAAATAGTTTTGACAGTTTTGTGGCATCTGTATTATGAATAGATCATTGACCGCACGGACAGAGAAACTTTATAATGCATGATCAATTTGTTTCAAATAAAGCACTCAGTTTGTATTTAGCAAGTTCTTCTGGGATTCGGAGGCGGGGGGGCTTTTTCAGAACTTCCATATAAAGTTATTATAAGGAACAAGAGAAGTGAAAACGAGATACGGCTGATCCGTCCGTATTACAGTTCCCATTTTTACCAGGTTAGCTTTTCTTTCTTACACGGACAGCGATTCAAAACACATACACGTGCACAAACCGATCAGTCAATATCACGTTAACAACTAAATGTGGGTTGAATTGACAGATAAAAAAACACTTTAAGAAAATGTCAAAATCCTGCCCTTGCTCCCTTGATAATGCTTTTGTAACAGCACCCGAGCTGTGCTTTAAAGCTCTTGTCAAATATGCCCAAGCACACCCCCTCCCTTTACCTCATTTACATATAAGCTTTAAAAGAAAATCTTTTGTGCTTAAAGTGACTTAAAGCAGCCGACGAGGGGCAGGTTGGGAGCTAAGGGGAGCTAGCTTTGAGCTGTGGGGGAGATCAGCGGATTGCGATGGACAGAGTGGCAGAAACAAGCCCCATAAAGTTTTCCTGTTATGGGATTCGGGTTATGCCTGGGAGAACAAAGAGGAAGCAGCCATGTTAGCTGTGCTGAAGGCAGAGCCAGCCGTGCAGTAAACGCAGCTGAGGTAGAGGGCAGTGTAATTCCCCGGCTGCATGCAATTCTCACAGCTTTCTCTCTTTTTCTCTCCCCCTCTCCGTGTCTCTCTCCTCCTCGCTTGTCTCTCACAGAATCCAGAAAGAGCTCGCAGAAATCACTCTGGATCCGCCGCCCAACTGCAGGTATGTTTAATGCATGCTTCAGCATTCTGTATAATGGTTGTTTGAAAACGGATCGCTGTGGAAAATATTGTAGCACCAACTGTTGGAGTGTTATAAACTCGACAATCTAAGCTGATCTCCTCGGGATGGCTTCAAAGAGTTAGGAAGGACAGCGTTTTTTTTTCTCCAGAGGCATTCTTGTTATTGATGTTCCTGTGGTCTAGGCGCTGTTATGTTTTTAATAATACGGCAGATGCTGCTCCTAAGCATATGGCTTTGATTTCTCATCCTCAAGCTGAACTTACTGCTGAACCCCCATCTGTTTTAATGAGCTGACCTAGAGATGCCAGAGAACAAGATGAGGGAGCTTTTAAAATTCCCACTGTAGCTCATGTGTGTGCATTTTTTTGCTTTTAAAGACTGGAGGTTTGTATTGTTTCTGGGTATTTATAAAGTTGATTCGGTGAATTGGTCTTGTCGGTTGTGTTCACAACAAACCTGAAGTGTTTATATTGGGTATCCGTGGTATTGACAGTGTTCAGATTCTTGACATAGATTTTCTTTTGTTTTATCTAGATGTTATTTCATACAGGGATTAATCTACAATACCTGTTAAGAACATGTTTTGCTCTTAAATAAGAAATGCAAATATATTTTGCATAATGAAATGGTAAAATATTTATGGCATATAATCCTATTTTCTGTACTAAAACATACAGTGAGAAATGATCAGTAGAAGAGTGGGGCACAATCTAATGCTTTTTGGTTTTGGCTCAATCATTCAAAAGATATTTGAGTTTGATTATTTATATTTTTACACAAGCAACACACACATCTCTGCTACAAATGAACATTCGAAGTTTGTTTCTAGTACTTACCATTCTTGGACAATTACACCAAATGTGTCAGAAGTGCAAACGTTACAACTTACCCCAAAGGTGGGGTTAATTGTTACAGGCAGGGGGTTAGTTGTAACATATAAATATGTGAGAAAAAGCAGCAGAATTATGACAAAACATTTTTTAACCAGTCAGATAATAATAAATAACTAAAATAAATTGGACACACGCTTTTTTAAAAAGACAGCCACATTTATTTTGTTGGCAGCCAGCAATCATTCGTGTGTAGCCTATTTAAAACAACGGCAAGAATTATGCTAGCGTTAGCGGTTTTCATATCGTATGTGCTAAGGGGTTAGTTGTAACACAGCGTTACAATTAACCCCGTTGGGTCAAAATATTTTCAAGCCCACCAAAAAAGTTGCTATGAGCTGGAGACATATTTCAAAACGATGCTATGATTTAGTCAACAAGAAACTGATTAATATGACATAGCATTGGATTTGGTATCTTACAAACCCAACTTAGAAACCGAAAAAAAACATATGATGAAAACAATTACTTACATGCCACCAATAACTCTCTGGAAAAACATTATACATTTCCAATAATTTGCGGGAGATCGTTTTTCGGCAGAGTAAAAAAAAAAACCCAGAAAAACAAAATGCTCAACCTTGTGCAACAATGTAAACAGTCTGTGTTACAACTAACCCAGCGCACCCCTATTTAACATAACGGGAATTACAACAACAAAATTAACTACAATCCCTTTGTATAAATTTTTTTATTTTTAGAAAAATGTGTTTAACCGGCACAATGTAAAAGAATCTGCTTTTTTTCTCTATGCAAATGCATTTTTTATTATTTGCTTTTGATGTGATATTAATTCAGTTCGGTGAGGTTTCATGATTCACTTTGATCGTGGTTTGAGGTGGTATAAAAGCATTAGGTTGCATTTATTGGTATAATTTTTTTTCATATGAGGTTTCAGTAACTGGAGGACAAAAGAAAAATCGAAACCCTCCAAATAATCTTATACGCGCTATGCAACAAATGCGTTTGGCCTTTGTGAACTTAAAATTGAGTGTTACAGCGTCTCAGTTGCCCAACATCAGATAAAGCCGAATACAAGTCCAATGTCCAAAAGCAGGCGTTGAATACAGCACATTCATTTGATCCATGTAAATTTATAAAGACCTCTAACAGCTGATCCCAGCTCAGCTGACAGCTCATGCACCAGTGACACTACATTTACATAGGCACACACACACAAACAAATTGGCCCTTTACAAGATCACTCAGTTTCATTGAATCCCAGAGGGAGTTTTGAAGGGTACGAGACGTTTAAGTAGAGATGATCAGAAATGAAAATACCAGGCTGTATTGAGACCCCGTGCGCTTCTGCCAGCGCTTTAAGCCGTGAGCCAAAGATGCTGATAATGGTAATCGACAATGCAGGGATTTTGTGGCTTTCATAGCGTGATGTGTGCAGCCACACAGTTCAGCAGGCTGAGATGTTTATCCCATAACGTTCATCATTAGCTCTCTGACTGGTTCTTTTCTCCGAGAGTATTTCCCTTGAGCACGGTTTACCTGGAGACTGACATATTAAACTGATTTGTTGGTAATGCATCAAATTCATTGTATTTGTGGGAATTCATATCACTTCTAGTCCTTGAATGGGCGAGGATGTATTTTGTATGGCATGTCTCGGGATGCTTAATTTAAAAGAATACTTTATTATTCCTAATCCTGTTTATTGCTAATCCATGACTGTATTTCAAAGTCATATACATTTCTCAATTGGTATTGAATTGCAATGCATTTAAATGCATCGCAAGTCACTTTGAGGAAAAGCTTCGCCATAAATGTAGACATATTACATTTGTGTAAGTGACATAGGTTTGCATTTCTCTAAAGAATGCAGTGCATGCAAAATCAAATTGGTCCTTTTATTATAAAGTGAGTAAACATGACACGAGGGTGAGTAAATAATGACAATATCCTTAGCTCTAGTGTTTCTGTTGGCTTTTCGTCCTCTGAGATTGATGCAGCGGTGGTGTGTAAACCTGACGCGTTTGTCCTCGGTTTCACGCTGCTGTTGTAATAACTGTTTAGGCAGGCACGGTTGCGCTAACGCATTTGAAACGACGTGTTCCAGCAGGACTAAAGGGAAAAATGGTTATGTTGATTCATTTATCCGGGGAAACGTTCAAAGTGCTTCGGCTCTCAGGTGCCGTCCGACCCTCTGCGCTTTCTCTGAAATTTCTGTCTGGCCACTTACCATGTCACTGTGATTTACAACCAAATTCTTCTCAAGAAGCAGATTTTCAACAGCGATGCGGAGAGAGTTTTTAAGCAATCTATTAAAATTCATGCTGTGGAGCGAAAGGCCGACTTCGCCCGGCACAAATTTGCATGTCTTCATAAAAATAAACAGTAAAACTTAAATTGGCTCTAAAGATGAATGATGAGCAGCAGTTGAAGCCTTGCGTCCATGCTGAACAGGCAGAAAGGGGAAGCGTTAGGCAAAAAGAAAGCAAAAATGATCCAGCGGTGTAGTTCCTGCTTGTGGGTAGAAATTTGATTACATAAACAACGACCACTGTGTAACTTCAACCTTTGTTTACTGTGTAAATCGCCACATTTGTGTGAGCATCGAAACGTGTTGTAAATAATCGCCCAAAGGCTTCTAATAACCTGAATGTGTTTGTGTGAGGAAGTGAGAGGTTTTGACATGAGTGTGCTCTGTTTAACTCGGTTGATTCCTGGTGTGTGTGCGTGTCGGGACTGGTTGACGTGGCTAGGCAAAATGTAGTTAAAATAATTGAAGCAGATTTTTATTATCATACGAGCACAAGAAAGATTTGTTTTGAGAGTTGTCATTTAAATGTCTCGGTAAATCAAAGCATAGTAGTAAACAAATAGAGAGGTCCAGTATAAAGCTGAATTTATATTTCTGTGTAGGACCTATGCTGTAGCCTACGCATAGAAGCACACCCTACGCCGTACTCTGACTCACACCTCCCCCAAAATGTAACTACAACATTATTTTGTGCCATCGTAGTAGTGAATTAGCCGCAAGGCACAACAGCTGCGTGTTAGATGCTGTGTAACCGCCACTTTTGCATTTGTCCACTCGTTTGTCCAGCACTTTGCAGTTAGGGCGGCCCGCCTAAGCTGGGAAACCCAACTGCCTTAACTAGGTCGCCAAAAAAAGCATCACAAGCGGGCACGCTTCACACGGCCGAAATGAAAGATGTAGTCCGTCACTGTCTGGAGGATAACTAGCCAGTTGATAAAACATCTCGGAGAATAGCGTGGACGCGCTTCACACCGCGAGCATGCACGCGCGCCAAATGGCCGAAATGGTCCGTCACTGTCTGGAGGATAACAGTTGATAAATCGCGTGTTCGTGAGAACTGTAGGTGGACTTATGTTTTGGGTTTATTTAAGCCTGTTATTAGTCTATATTGCGAATTTAAAGAAAGTTAGCTGGTGATTTTGTTATTTGAGCAACCTGTTAGGTAGGTTGCACTTGCCTGTTGATTTGATATAATTGTTGAGCGCTCTTGCTCACTTTATTTATACTAGTGGTGCAACGGATCGCAGTTGATCCGTGATCCGTACGGATCACGACCCACGGTTCGGCTCGCATGTGATTCGCGGATTAATACGCAAATTTAAATAGGGAAAGTTTATCATTTGTAAGTGTTATAAAGGTTTGCAAATGTTAACATTCAAGTGATTTTAAACAGTTTAACTGCAAAACGGCGCTAAAGTGATCAGTTTACTTTACGCACAAACGCACGCGTGCGGTTGAATGCGTCCGGTCCAGCTCGAGTCAGACATCATCCTTCAAAGATCAGAACTCTTGATGTTTAAATTTCAGAGAGTTGCGCTACTCTCTCTCATACTGTAGTGTATTAAAATACATTTGGCTAATAGAGCAATGAAAAACAACGTAACGTTTTTATGTGGGACGACTGTAATGCTGCGCCGTCTGTAATTCGCCCTCTGTCTGTGTCTGTGCGCTCGTTTAAGGGGACTCGGTAGTGCACAAACGGAGAGATGCAGTCTGTGCATATTTGGTCTTAAAGAGACAGTAAGCTCAATTGACCTACTTAATTCTGTGTCATTAATGTTAATCAAAGAACCCAAGACAAAGAGAAAATCACTTCTGAAGCTTTAAAAAAATAATAATTACATTTAATTAATACAATAAATGCAGTGTTATTATTCATTTGATTTCTGTAACTAATGATTTTAGACCTTACTTAATGTGCAACCTTGTTCTTTTTATAAATGTTTGTAATTTCTTGATTTGTTATTAGAATTTTCTCATACTTTTTTTTTGCTGATCCGAAAAATGATCCGATCCGTGCCTCAAAATCCGTAATGTGATCCGAACCGTGAGTTTTGTGATCCGTTGCACCCCTAATTTATACAGTAGTTACACTCCATTAAGATAATGTAATTAATAGTGGAAAATAATCAGTTTTTACAATCTTTGTGCTATCGATCACAGTTTGTGTTTATTAACCCTTTAGTTTCACTTCATTGCGCAGCTATTCCTGTTAGAGGTATCTGTTAAAAACATTTAATCAATAATCTAGTGTGTGTTCATTTTCTGTCATTTAAGTTTTATTTGAGTGTTTTTAATAAAAATAATTTAATTTTCATCATGACGCTTATGCCACACCCATTTGATTGCCACGCCCCCCGGCCTCGCCTTAACTAACCTTAAAGGCTCTCTAAGCGAATCTGCGAGACGTTAGTTATTGTTGACGTTTGAATCTGTTTTCAAACAGACGGAGCGTAGCTAACTCCTCCCCCTCCCCCTCCCTTCTGTGCTTTCATGAACGCGCCCAACCCCCACCCCCAAATCCTTCTTGTCGTTTATTGGCTGGAATACTTTGTTTTGTTTTGTGAGCTAGGTTTGGCCATTTGTTGATATTGCTGTCTACAGAGATCGCGTTTTTTTACAGTTTGATCAGCGGACAGGCAGCAAGCAGATAGTGAGGAGATGTTTCCGGTATGTAACAAAAAATGTTTTATGGTCTAAAACGCTTCAATTCGCTTAGAGCACCTTTAACTAACAAATTTTCTGCGGGAAACCCTGTGTTGCTATATTTTCTACAACCAAAAATGGAGGATAGCGTGGTTATTAATTCACTAAAAGGGTGACGATTAAAATGGAAGCCATTATTTAAATGGAAATTTACACTTATTTCGGAACAAGTACACAACTGCATTAAATAAATCACACTGTGCACATGCTTTTTGGGTATCTTATTACAAAAATCTTACATATTGTGGCTTTAAGTGCTGGAATTTTTTAAAAGGCCTGAAGTTGATGTTGGAATTCCTCAGAGGATTGAGATGCCATAATGGCCCTTGTCATCAAAGCTTTCACTTATTTAGGAATTCTGCTTTCATGACCCTCCTTCACGCTGCTCTTGTTGTGGTCCTGTTGTAGGTGTTTGCTTTTACGTGACCCCTCCACAATGACACAGTGTTTTGCTTGTTAAGTATGTCAGCAGCCCTGAATGAAGGTGTTTATAGAGTTGCACTGACGCAACCATCCCGATGTGAATCCATCTGCCCGCTTCAGATAAATTCATCTATTAGCCTGGAAGTGTTGTTTGACTTATATTCTTCATTGATTTTTCACTCTGGCCCCAGCTGTAGATCTTATACTCTGTCTTTTTATCTCGCTCCACCGGATATTGAAACAATAAGAACACATTTTAGGCCTGGACCGAAAATTAGACGGCAAAGTCTTTGTCTTTTTTAACCTCTGTCTGGTATCACAAAACCTTTGTTTATGCTAAAGCTGTGTTCACACAGTCACACATGTTTGGGATTGAAAAACATTAACTAACAGGTGTAAATAGTATTGTTCATACCAGAAGCACCAGAAGCAGAAGTCATTTCATTTCTTTAACTCAAAATAGCTTTTGAGTATTGCTGGTAATCATAACGAAATATAACTATAATATAAAGGTGTGAATTTTTAAAGCGTACAAGTATTTTATCTAGGGATGCACCGATACTGGTATCGGGTATCGGCCTCGATACCACATTTTCTAAAGTACTCGTACTCGTTAAAAGTTCCCCGATACCTGTAATCGATACCACGGTCTGAGAAATGTCTATGTTTGAGCGGCGTGTAAGGGGTTAATGCCTCTTGTGTTGTCCAAAGAGGCATAGTTTACAACAAACTGGAAAGCTAGTCCTTTGTTTTTTTGTTAAATTATATGAATAAAGCTGTTACCTGTAAATTTAAATCATGTTTTTTTATTAAGTACTCTGTATCGGCAAGTACTGAAATGCAAGTACTCATACTCGTACTCGTACTCCAAAAAAGTGGTATCGGTGCATCCCTAATTTTATCCTTCAATTTTGTGAGTTTAATTTTAGCATCATTTCTTTAGTGATACAGATTCTTTCTCTTGCTACTTATTTCTAGAGCCATCTAACGATTAGTCGCGACTAATCATTTGCAGAATAAAAGTGTTTGTTTACATACCGGGTTTCCCACAGCGCTTTGCAGTTCGGGCGGCCTGCCTAAGCTGGGAAACCCTATCGCCTTAACTAGGTTGTCCAAAAAATATAATTTGCTGCACAAAAGGCCATCAAGTGCATCTCGGAGAATAGCGCCGACGCGCTTTACACCGTGAGCGTGTACGCGCGCCACGTGGCCAAATTGGTCCGTCACGTGTCTGTGAGAACTGTAAGTGGACTTATGTTTTGTGTTTATTTAAGCCTGTTATTTTATTAGTCTATAGTTCTTGCAATTTAAAGTAAGTTAGCTGGTGATTTTGTTGTTTAAGCAACATGCTAGGTAGGTTGCACGTGCCTGTTGATTCGATATAATTGTTAGGGATGCACCGATACTGGTATCGGCCTCGATACCACATTTTCTAAAGTACTCGTACTCGTTAAAAGTCCCCCGATACCTAGAATCGATACCACGGTCTGAGAAATGTCTATGTTTGAGCGGCATGTAAGGGGTTAATGCCTCTTGTGTTGTCCAAAGAGGCAGAGTTTACAACAAACTGGAAAACTAGTCCTTTGGTTTTTTTTGTTAAATTATATGACTAAAGCTGTTACCTGTAAATTTAAACCATGTTTTTTTTATTAAGTACTCTATATCGGTATCGGCAAGTACTGAAATGCAAGTACTCGTACTCGTATTCCAAAAAAGTGGTATCGGTGCATCCCTAATAATTGTTGAACGTTCTTGCTCACGTTATTTATGTGCATTGTTAATATGCTACAGTAGTTACACTCGTTTAAGATAATGTAATTAATAGTGGGAAATATTAAGTTTTTACAATCTTAGCGCTATCTTTCATCGTTCGCCAGACGTTTTACAACATCTGCTTCAGTTTGATTTTATTAACCCTTTAGTTTCACTTCATCACGCAGCTATTCTCGTTAGAGGTATCTGTTAAAAACATTAAATTCGTTAATAATCTAGTTTGTTTTCATTTTCTGTCATAGTTTTTCAAAATTAAGTTTTTTGAGTGTTTTTAATAAAAATATTTTCATTTTCACAATGACTGATATCCCTTTGATTGCCCAGCCCCCAGTTAATCGAGTACTCGTTTTTCAGACCTATGGATTAATCGAAATGAAAAAAATGACATAAATGTACATCCCTACTAGCTACCATTCCTGTTTGTTATATAGAAAAAGACCAACCAATTAAATCACATTTCTCTATTGTGTTTAACTAAAAAAAGAAGGTGAGAATTTGCATTTTCGGGTCAGCGTTCCTTTAAATATTTCTTAAACCGCTATGATCTTTAGACAAATGAAGAGGCCCATTAAGGACATGGAGTTCAGGACCTGTTTAGCCTCCACGGTGTAACGCGCTCTCATCATTGTTGTCATTACGGCGGACTGCTGCGGTAACACCCCTTCATTACGGCTAAATAAAGACGCGCAAGGAAAATGAAGGGAAACTGCGAGCGACGCAGGTCCAGAGCCCGCGTGCTGAGATGTGCAGAGTAAATATTTAAAGAGGACTCCTGGCAAGATTGTGTAATTGAGATCTGATGCATACTCATGAATCACAGAAAGCAATCACGTCGGCAATTACGGCCCGGCTTCTCTTTTAGTCTGCGCTGATGGTGCTCTCGCTGCTATTACACACGGGTCAGGCACTCCATGGGCAGTTTGTACACTAAAAATCCCATAAATGTATTCCATGCTCAGCAGCTCTTTGTCTAAATTGAAAGGTAGCCCTTCAGCGACGCCTCATTTTTCTCAGGGGGTCTTCCATTTCTTTTTTCATCTTCCCCCACTCTCTCTCTCTCCTCTCCCTTCTCATTGTGACATTGCCGCTCACATTTATTACCGGCTTGTGACAGTGTTTATCATGCCCTGGCTCTGGTCCAGCTGTCAGAATCACTGTGGTTTTTTTATTAGTTGTGTCATTTACTGTCCTGCAGACAGCCTTACACCAGTCGCAGGACACATTTCTGACACATAAAACGGAAGACAAAAATGATTATGTATAATCAGTATATATTGGATTTATAGGGTCTTTTATAGATATTAAAGAGATGATGATTATATTTTATATTTAAGACATCTGTTATGTTTGTCAGTCTCTGTGTTGACTGGTGATTTATGCATTGAGCTACATAGGATACAGGTGTGGTTTTAAAACTCTGTGTTTGATCACAGACTATAATATGAAAATGTCTTTATTCCCCCATTCATGTTGATAGGACTTGGTCTTGTATGACTGAAATAGCTGCCCGAAGGTGTTGCAAATATGCCTGACAAGATTTACAGGATCTTTGTTATGGCCTGTGTAAGTTAACTTAGCAAATAGTAGGGCTGTCGCGGTAACCGCAATCCAGTTTTAAACGCTAGGCATACTAACAAGTCAACCGCATGGATGACAAGCAACTGCGATTTTCATGTTAAATTCATGAAGCTTTGCCTTTCTTGTTTTACACATCATACATGTATAATAAAGGCCAAATTTGTTTTTTGTAAATATATATTAATTTAAGTTGTAATACTAGTAATAAAGTGAATGTGTGAAAAGCCTTGAGTGCATGCAAACTGAAACTGTCTGCCACTACAGTAAATGCAATTTTAAAGTTTAAAATTACTTTAACTGATCAACACAATAACGTTGCAATAATAAAACTGATTGCTTAGCCACAATAAAACTGCTTTAAATAAAAACCTTTAATTGTTTTATTTTTGTGTATCGCACCGCGCATTAGCGGGTTGCAGCCAAAGTAATGCTGGTGGCTTTATTGTTAACTAATGGAACACTTATGCTACGTACACACCAAACGCGGGGCATCGCGTTACCCGCGTGATTTAACTTTGTGTCATGCAAATTTTTCGCTCGAGTTGAATATTTTCAGCTTGGGCAAAGACGCGTTTGAGGCGAATAACACGTATTTTTGCGGCAAACGCGCCGCCCATATCCCGTCATTTGCATCGCCCCACGCGAGGATGCGTCTGATCGCATCTTTGCATTGACTTTGTATGTAATCTACTCGCGCAAATTGTTGAACCCGCGTCTTGTGTGAACCCACAGTTAAAGGAGGGGTGCAAGATTTTTGAAAAAACGCTTTGAAAAAGGGGTCAGACTCAAAACATCAAAACACACTTGTAGCCAATCAGCAGCAAGGGGCGTGTCTACTAACTAGGGCTGGGTATCGATTCAGATGTTCCAGATCGATTCGATTTCGATTCACAAGCTATCAAATCGATTCGATTAGATTTTTGATTGAATACTTACTTTTTATGTTAAGGTGGCATCAACGTCGATGAAGCACCTAAAACCGCCATTTTAAGCACTGAATGAAAGAATGACAGGCTCATTGGTAACATCGCGCAAGGCAAAAAAGAGGGTGACATCTAGGGAAGAAGACTAGTAATTTGATTAACGTTAATCTTACGTTCATTGTTTGCAGGAAAAAATATGAAAAAAAAATTATTCTGCTCTTTGAGAATCGATTCTGAATCGACCACGTATAAAAAAAACTATTAATCGAAAAATCAATTTTTTTGCCCAGCCCTACTATTAACCGACATCGTTGCCTGGGTTGCATATGTGTGGGGTGGGTCTATCAAAAGAAGGTCCAGATGAAGTAGGGGCGTGTAAGTTGTTAGCATTTACGCTTGTTCTGAAATGATGACAAAATCTAAATGATTAAAAATGATCATTTTTAAAATGAAGGAGTGTAACTACTGTAGCATGTAAATAATGTACATAAATAACGTGAGCAAGAGCGCTCAACGATTATATTGAAACAACAGGCACGTGCAACCTAGCTAGCAGGTTTGCGCTCTTCTCCGAGATGTTTTATCAACTGGCTAGTTATCTTCAAGACAGTAACGGACCACGTCTTTCATTCATTTCGTCCGTGTGGTGGCGTGTGCAGTGTGAAGCGCGTCCACACTATTTTCCGAGATGCACTTGACGGCCTTTTATTTTTTTTGGACAACCTAGTTAAGGCGGTAGGGTTTCCCAGCTTAGGTGGGCCGCCCGAACTGCAAAGTGCTGCGGGAAACTTTGAAGGATTTATTCGTTTTCATACTTTATAGATACACATTAATTTATCTACTAATATATTATTAAAAATGGCCTGTTTTAATATGCATCTAATATGTTTGCATAAAGTTTTTACATTTACAGGTGCACAAATACTGGATATTTTAGAATTTTAATTTATTTAAGACACTGCTGTGTTTTGTATTGACCGAGGTGCTGTAAATTTGCACTTAACAAGCCTAAACGATGTTCTTCAGTTTATTCACATTTTTAGCTGTCCTATAGCTTCTCTTTTTCTCATAAGGGGAAAGCAACCCTGCAAACTACCTCAGTTCACCTCATTGTTTTGGGTTTAAATAATAATTTTATCTTCATAGTTTTATTAAATTAAGGCCCGCATACCACACTAGTGAGCCACGCAAAATCACTGCAAGGGAAATTCCTTCTCCGCGACAGCCCTTGCAAGTATTTGGCAAATTTAAAAATGTTATTAAATCTGAGGTAAAAGTGTGAGGCTGTCATTTCCTTTGACCAGAGTCGCAGTACATCTTCCCTATTGTGTCAGCACTCACAGAAGTAAAAGACTGCGCACATCTAACAGTAGTCAGCGATATCCAATGCCCTCATCCCTGAAAGACTGCCTGAGGAAACTGGCCTGTCATGGGCTGTTTGTTTGGTGCTTTGACTGCTCTTTTTTTCAGCTGTGTTTTTTTCTGATAATCACTCATATGAATGCTTGAAGGCCATATTTCGGTGTACTTAATTTTCATGAAGTAGAACTGGGAGCACTATATCAAAGCCAAGGTCGAGGCGTCAGCTACTCATTCGATTGCTTAACAAAAACAGCAGATTTTTTTTAAGAGGCTGTAAAATAGCTCGCATAGTTCTCACTATCCGACAGTTTTCAAGTGTTTTGAGAAATCCCACCTGCCCTAGACTTTGAAAATGGCAAAAACAATTCTGGCTGTGTGATGTTGTTGTTTGCCAATCCAAATACATTGATTCATCCTCTGCCCTTTCAGTCATTTTGCATGCTTGGTTTTGCTAATGTTGGGTTTTGGGGAATGTTCCTGTTTAATTGTATTTCGTTAGCATCTTTTTTTGTAATAATTTGCATGTACGCTGTTTTGCAAAAATGCAAAAGTGTGAAAAGCACTACTACTATATATTTAAAATGAACTGAAAGGTAACAAAACTATTACCACCTATTTTCCTGTCCAATTGCCAATGTTTTACTAGCAAATGGGCTGATGCAATGTAAACAAAGCAGCCATGAGGAGTTGCGGACATAGGTTCACATATCTGTTATTTAACAAATTCAAATGTGACCTCATAGGTGTTCGTTGAGCTAAATTACAAGAGCGTTGCAGGGTTTCCCCCAGAAAATGTGTTAGTTTAGGTGGTAGGGTTCAGACAGTGACAGACCACGTCTTTCTCTCATTTGGCCGTGTGGCGCGTGCCCGCTCGCTTGTTTGTTTTTGTTTTGAAGACCTAGTTAAGGCGGTAGGGTTTTCCAGCTTAGACGGGCCACCCGAATTGCAAAGTGCTACCGTTAACCCTGCGTTGTGCAAAGGTAATGGGTTTGATACCCGTTTTTCAAAGGTATGCAAGTTGCTAAAAGCATCTGCCAAATGCATAAATGAGAAGCTAAGATGCGAAAGCCGCTAAACGCCACCAAATGAGATTTTAATATTAACTGAATGCTCTCTGCAGGTATTATACATTCATCAAATACTATAACTTCAAAAATTGTTTGCAAAATCCATTAAGAGCCAGGAATTTTCAAGACAACATGTCAGATGCACTTAAAGCGTTTTGCATCAAAGCTCTTCAAATGTACATCCACCCTTACAGATTTTAGAGCAACTACCATAATAAACAACTAGTTGTTCTTTATAAAGATGTTTTGTCAGTAAAATCATGATGTTTTTGTTTGTAAAATCAGGAAATGCAAATGTAGCACCATTCTAGCGTAAGATATCTAAAGCATGTGTGTTTACGTGTAATAGATTTCTCTTGAGGATTCTTGTGTCCGCTCTGCCTATTAAAGGTGCATGATCCTTCCCCCACCCCCAGGCCGCTGAGGGCTATTGCTCCATCACCCGTCGCTGATAAGACGGGGAGTCATGTCACAGCTCAACCGTGTGGCCTGGTCTTTAGATAACCACACCGTTACACCTCATACTGTGACCGTGATAACCAGAAACCCTGCAACCACACTTGCACAAAAACTAGCCTTGCTTTGCGACACCATTGCATGGGCTGTGCCGGCGGTTGTGTTTGCGTATCCTGTTTTCTTGTTTAAATTCACTGTTTTGTACATTTATGCAGGTGTGCATGCAACTTACGGTGCATTTACGCTGTACATTTCTTTTTTTGTCAGCATGTGTGCTCCCTGGGAATTAAACCTGCAACCTTTGCAATGCAATGCAATGCTATGCTTAACCAGATGTGCTACTACAGAATCTCCTGTTATGTTGTTTGTAAATTATTTGCATACATTGGGTGAAAATGAATATGAGGCTTGTTAAAAAAAATCACACCTTGTTAAAGTTGTTTATTGCATAATTGCACTGTAAAGCTTTCCTCGCACCGCTGCGGTTCAGTCTCATCTTGTGGTGGTGTCAAATCGGGTCCTTAGGTATTGTTTGCCCCTTCCCCCTACATTGGCGTGTCTCCCATGGAGACGCAACATTGTTAGGCCATTACTACAGCACTAAAGCCCCCATGATGCTTGGACACTCGGGGGCCGCATATTTAAATGCCTGTTGCTGGCCGTTGGGTTATTTGCACCGTGGTGACATGAAATTAGCTCCTCGAGTGATTTTACAATAACCTTGAGTGTAGACTTAAAATGCTTAATGAATCTTAGTGATGTCATGATCTCGAGAGCTTAGGTTCATGCTCCTTGATGGACAAATGTATTGGAAGTAGTGATGATAAACGTAGAATTTTCAGTAACACGGCAGTCAGCTTTTTCAAAATAATATATATTTACATGAACAATAAATTTGTAGCATGACAAAATTATTTTTTGTAGTTATGAACACAGATGAGTTGTGCACAGTAGGAAACATTATTGCACATTAATGAGGTAATTTGCTTATACTACTTTATTTTTTATCTTAACAAAAAGATAAATATTTCCCCCAAACTGATAATGATTGATAAAGACGAGCAATACAGATATGAAATTACAGTAACTTGTGTAAATTGGCTCCGTTTTATATTGAATGTTTTTCATCTGCCTGTGGAGCTCAGAATTAAACTCTAATGTGTTTAATATTTGTGATTCTTAAGCGTCTTGGGATTAAAATAAGCGCTCACAAATTTACGAGAAAGATTTCAGCTTGAACAGGACTGCCAATTCTTTTCCATGTAAACTATTTGCTAAATTTTTAACAGATATTTCTGTACAATCACAACAACTCTGAGACAGCACTCAGCCCTTTCATTGAACTTTATTGCTTCCTTTACTTTCATCTCCATCCTTTTTACGGCTTGAAAGCGTCAGTCTTTATTTTTGCATAGAGAAACCATCAAATATGCTGTTGTGTGCTTCATGGAAGAAAGTCGTACGAGTTTAAAACTCGTATTTTTTTATTTTGGGGTGGACTGTCCCTTTAAAGGTTGCTTTCAAAATCCATTAGCCTGCTCATGTAAAAATAGCCTTCCTTTTTGCAAAGACTTTTTGAATTGGGTAGTTATTTAAAATGTTTCCATCATATTTGAATATTGGGTCAGGACGGTTACATAAGCTTTAGCAATGAATCCTCCTGTCAAATAAGCAAATGTTTTTATTATCTCGCTATGATCTGGTCACCTGGCTGAGCATCACACAGGATTGGGTTTGTGTGTGTGTGAATTTAGGACAAAAGGGAGCCACGGGTTGTACGGAGAGCGTTTTTGCTGCTTTGCACAGTTGGAACAAAAGCAAGCAGGACCCTTAGGCCAAGCATCTTTTCTTTCCAACTTGCACACACACACACACACATGCGCGCACGCACGCACACACAAAAGGAAGAGCGCATACAAAACATGTCAGCTCAAATTGATTAAGCATTATCACAATTCTCCCCTTTGAACTCCACAAAGGTCCCTTTCTCCAGCTCAAAGTGGCCTGTCAAGGAGATGACTCTTGTTGTGAGACAGTTTTTACCATGTTCTGTGATAGGCAGACACTGAACTTATTCCTCTTAGTGTTATTGAAAACATGTATTTTCAGAATCAGGTTTTTAAGAGAGAGTTCAGAAAATACAGAATTCACCCTCAAATGGTTTCCATACCCATACAAACCTAAATGTATCTTCAATAGAATACAATGTTTACCAGAATATCAGGTGGCCTGTAGTATTTATTATATTATATCTATCCATCGGTCTGTCTCTTTCTGTCTTTATCTGTCTGTCTATCTGTCTCTGTCTTTTTTTCTTTGTGTATATTTCTGTCTATCTGTTAATGTACCCTTACCTGCTTGTCTGTCTGTCTATCTTTCTGTTTGTCTGTCTGTCTGTCTCTTTGTTTCTCTTTGAATGTTTCTGTCTGCCTGTCTATCTGTCTACCGGTCTGTCTTTCTATATCTATTTACCTACTTGTCTGTCTGTCTGTCTATGTATTGTATATGCCTGACTTTCTATCTGTCTGTGTCTTTCTGTTTCTTTATGTATTTCTGTCTTTCTGTTTGTGTGTCTGTCTATCTGTCTCTTTGTTTTTCTTTGTATATTTCTGTCTGGCTGTCTATCTGCCTACCTGTCTGTCTTTCTGTCTAGCTATTTACCTACATGTCTGCCTGTCTATCTGTATGTATTTACCTACCTACCTGTCTGTCTATCTATCTGTCTCTGTCGTCCGGTTTTATCCATCTCTTTGTTTCTCTTTGTATATTTCTGTCTCTCTGCCTACTTCTCTGTCTATCTATGTATTTACCTACCTACCTGTCTATCTGACTCTGTCTTTCTGTTTCATTGTGTATATTTCTTTTTCTGTCTATGTACTTAACTATGTGTCTCTCTGTCTGTCTTTCTATGTATTTACCTACCTACCTGTCTGTCTGTCTGTCTGCCTGTCTCTGTCTTTCTGTTTTTTTGTGTATATTTTGTCTGTCTATCTGTCTGTGTACTTACTTACTTGTCTGTCTTTCTTCTGTTTGTTTTTCTGTTTATATGTCTCTTTGTATCTCTTTTTTTATATTTCTGTCAACCTGTCTATCTGCCTACCTGTCTGTCTGTCTTTCTGTCTATCTATTTACCTACTTCGCTGTTTGTCTGTCTATCTGTCTGTTTATGTATTTGCCTACCTACCTATCTGTCTTTCTGTTTGTTTGTGTATATTTATGTCTGTCTATCTGTCCATGTACTTACCTACTTATCTGTTTGTCTTTCTGTTTGTCTGTTTTTTATCTATCTATCTATCTATCTATCTATCTATCTATCTATCTATCTATCTATCTATCTATCTATCTATCTATCTATCTATCTATCTATCTATCTATCTATCTATCTATCTATCTATCTATCTATCTATCTATCTATCTATCTATCTATCTATCTATCTATCTATCTATCTATCTATCTATCTATCTATCTATCTATCTATCTATCATCTATTTACCTACTTCTCTGTTTGTCTGTCTATCTGTCTGTTTATGTATTTGCCTACCTACCTATCTGTCTTTCTGTTTGTTTGTGTATATTTATGTCTGTCTATCTGTCCATGTACTTACCTAATTATCTGTTTGTCTTTCTGTTTGTCTGTTTTTTTATCTATCTATCTATCTATCTATCTATCTATCTATCTATCTATCTATCTATCTATCTATCTATCTATCTATCTCTCTATCTCTCTATCTCTCTATCTCTCTATCTATCTATCTATCTATCTATCTATCTATCTATCTATCTATCTATCTATCTATCTATCTATCTATCTATCTATCTATCTATCTATCTACCTATCTACCTATCTATCTACATGTCTGTCTCTGTCTTTTTGTTTCTTTCTCTATATTTTTGTCTGTCTATGTACTTACCTACTTGTCTGTCTTTCTGTCTGTCTGTCTATCTATGTATTTACCTGTCTGTCTCTGTCTTTTTGTTTCTTTGTGTATATTTCTGTCTGTCTATTTGTCTATGTACTTACCTACTTGTCTGTCTGTCTTTCTGTTTGTCTGTCTGTCTATTTATGTATTTACCTGTCTGTCTCTATCTTTTTGTTTCCTTGTGTATATTTCTGTCTGTCTATTTGTCTATGTACTTACCTACTTGCCTGTCTGTCTGTCTGTCTATATATTTTTACCTGTCTGTCTGTCTCTGTCTTTTTGTTTCTTTGTGTATATTTTTGTCTGTCTATCTGTCCATGTACTTACCTACTTGTTTGTCCGTCTCTTTGTTTCTCTTTGTATATTTCTGTCTGCCTGTCTATCTGCCTGCCTGTCTGTCTTTCTGTATATCTATTTATCTACTTGTCTGTCTGTCTGTCTACGCACTTATCTACTTGTCTGTCTGTCTGTCTGTCTATGTATTTACATTCCTACTTGTCTGTCTCTGTCTGTCTGTCTGTCTGTCTGTTTATGTATTTACCTTCCTGTCTTTTTGTCTATCCATCCGTCTTTATATCTATTTCTTTTGTCTCTTTATCTGTCTGTTTATCTCTCTTTGTGTGTATATTTCTATCTGTCTGCCTTCCTGCATGTCAGTCTATCTGTCTATGTACATATTTACTTGTTACTTGTCTGTACACACACACACGCACGCACGCACGCACGCACGCACGCACACACACACACACACACACACACACACACACACACACACATTCTGGTTTCCATGTTTTGTGGGGACATTCCATAGACGTAATGCATTTTATACCATACAAATTGTATATTCTATTGCCCTTACCTACCCCATTCCCTAACCCCAACCATCACAAAAAACTTTCTTGGACCTTAGATTTTCAATAAACATCATCTTGTTTGATTTATAAGCTTGTTTCCTCATGGGGACATCAAAATGTCCCCACAAGGTCACAAAAACACTGGTATTCCTATCTTTGTGGGGACAATTGGTCCCCACAACGTGATAATTACCAGGTACACACACACACACACACACACACACACACACACACACACACACACACAACCCACCCCCCCACACATATATACATATACATAAATACATATACACAGCATATATACAGCATACAGTATGTACATACATATATTAAAACACAACAGTGATTGGTCACTTCACATGTCAGACGATCAGACAATCTCCAGTTGTCTGAGTGGGAAGTCCTTGGCCAAAATAAGCTGTGATGTTAACCAGACTTTATGCCATGAGTCAAATGTCTGGCTATGCAAGACTTCCTTTCTCCTCTGCAGTAAAACGGTAACTGTGCGGCCCAGTTCTCTCATCCTTGTCGAGTTTAGAGCTGATGTTTCCTGTAACCGAGCTTAATTCAATCTTTCTTCAACATAAGAAAGGCTCCTTTAATAATCATCGCTCCACCAGTGCCATTTTACCACAAAGTTAATTCAGCAGCTCTTAATGGGCGTCAGCGATCTTGTAATCCGCTATTAAAAATCACGACAGATCCCATGGCAACAAGTCTCAGAGCCCGGAGCGTGACGGGTATTCTGTCTCTCTCTTACGCGCCTTCCTCTCTAAGGATGGAAGGGTGGTTGTTTTGGTTTTGTGATAGTAGATCTAAGGCTACCGGTGTGCTTGAAATGTGCAGAAAGGTCAATCTCAACGTTTACTCTAAGCTAAGCACCACACAAGTCCTGTTGAAAATGTCTAATCGGAGATAGGATTATTTGTAATCTCATTTGCAAAACATTTTGGTTGTTTTATGAGATGGGCTGTGTGGTATAACTGTAGAAATGATATTTTGCCATACTGTTTTTAATGCAGTAGTTATATTTTTGTGACTGTTAATCTGCATTGCTTTGTTATTTACATATTAGATTGGAAACATCAGAATCAAATATTCCAGAGAACAGTTTGATCAGTCATAAAATACTGTAATGTAAAATTACTCATATAATCCTCTACATTACGTGATTATTCATACACATCACTAGTTGAGCCAAAGGTTACAGAAGTGACTCAAATTGCTACATTTGTGTGGCTGTATCTAGGGACTGTATGTGGTTTGCACCTAAAAGCTGTAAATATTGCAAAGAGTAGAAACCACATCCTGTAACAAGTGCATCATCAGAGGTGTCATACCTTATTATACTCGTCTTGTTCAGGGGTCTCGGGTATTTATTTCAGATCTTATCAAGAATCAGAACTGTGCTTTGGAGGACTAGATCTTAGAGAGCAAAATATCACAATACATCTGTGAAAATTCAGCTAAAATCTTTAAAAAAAATCATACTTATAATGTAAAAAACATTTTATGAAACTATAATCTTAATATCTTTAATATTAATTGAGTAAGGCCATGTCAAAATTATTTATATCATATTAAAGTTAAAACAATGAAGTTAAAACAATGAAGCATCTAAGTTTGATTTCACTCAATTTCATCATTAAAATATGAGACTTTAGTCTGGATTTCACAGACAGGGGCATCCATAAAGTACAGGCCTGATTTGAGTTTTGTGTTTCTCAGCTATTGTAAAAACCACCCCCAGACCATAAATTAATGTATTTTTTAAAATGTCTTAAAACCAAGACCCCTCAGGAACCATCTCGTGCCCCCCCAATTTGAGAACCACTGCTCTAAGCGCATGCAAGTCTTTTTTGCCAAAAAACAATTAGGGATGCACCGATACCGATACTGGTATCGGATATCGGCCTCGATAACACATTTTCTAAAGTACTCGTACTCGTTAAAAGTCCCCCGATACCTGGAATCGATACCACGGTCTGAGAAATGTCTATGTTTGAGCGGCGTGTAAGGGGTTAATGCCTCTTGTGTTGTCCACAAAGGCAGAGTTAACAACAAACTGGAAAACTAGTCCTTTGTTTTTTTGTTAAATTATATGACTAAAGCTGTTACCTGTAAATTTAAATCATGTTTTTTTATTAAGTACTCGGTATCGGTATCGGCAAGTACTGAAGTGCAAGTACTCGTACTCGTATTCCAAAAAAGTGGTATCGGTGCATCCCTAAAAACAATGTTATGTGGTCAAGACATAAACAATTGCAAAATCACTAAAGGTGGAACTACAAACATTGCAAATGATAAAAGTCAGAGTGTTAAAAATTAAGAATCTGAAAAACACATTAAAGAACAAGTTCGGTATTTCAGACTTAAAGCCCTGTTTTCAGATTGTTTATGATGAAATAGAACGGTTTTGACAGAAATTTCGACATTTGCGGCTGCCCTGAGAATTTTCGCGTGATTGTGTTTCACCTCACACCCAGGCATGAAAATCCCTCACCTTTCGGCGAAATTCGCCGTTTTGAAGCCAAAAAAGGTGACCCACGTGAATCGTTTAGATTCGATGAGAAAACATTTTTTTGGGGGGAGGGGGGGTATGCGCGCGTTGTTTGTAGACGCGTCCTTCGCCGTCATCCAACATGTATCCCAGACATTAGGTTTGTTTGAGTTCGTCCTGCGCTGCAAAAACCGACAGGCAGGAAGCTGACATCAAAGTATCACGAGAGTGAATCGAGAAGTCATAAGGAAGTCTGCTTTCGAACGGCTCTCGCGCTACTGTGATGTCATCCGCATTTCTTGGTTCTTCGTCATACAAGCTTGTTGAAGATGCGTAGAGCGACTGCCTTCGGGACGTAAAGTCAACACAAAACGCTGTAAAACTTTCATTGTAGAATACTAAGGAATCAATCAATTAAAACAACATATCTACACAGACTGACATTTCAAAGTGACCTAAAAGATTTTTTGTTGGAATGAATTGTAACGAATTATGGACGTACTCCTCGCTTGTAAGTCACATTGGTCTACGGCTGTAAGTACTTAAATGTAAATATGGTGAAACTGCAAAATATTGCATGAAATGCTGTAATAAGAACATACTGTTACTAATACAGTTAATAAGAAACCATTTACAGTAACATTTAAGCGATTTAAGACTATTTGAGCGACAAAGATGCTAAAGTGAACTGTTTTCAGTTCGCATACACGCACAAACTCAAAATCCCAAGCGCGTTTCAAGAATCACGCAAACCAAACGCATAATTTTTTGGGCTTGACAGGAGATATACGCACAAACTATATTGTAATACCACAGTCTCGGAAAGTATTCTCATAAAAACAGTCGTTTATTATAAGTGAGAAGTTGATCATGTGTCAGTCAGTGTATAGATCACTTTTTCGTTGTTAAAGGGACAGTTCGTCTTATAAGAAATGCTTATGTTTGAGTCATTATGTTAATCAAACTACAAAAGACAAAAGGAAAATCACTTTTATAGCTTTAAAAAGATAAATTATAATTAATTTATAGAATGAAAACAGTGTTATATTAATTTGATATATTTGATATATATTTTTCTCTACCTAATCAATACTGTTAGATCTTACTTTATTTGTAACTTTGTTCTTTTCTATTGTAATGTCTTGATTTGTTCTTATTTTATTTTCCCACATCACTTTTTTGAAAATTATTCAACCCATGACTCAAAAACCATAATGTAATTGATTTAACCAGTACTATATTGTAAAATGAATTCATTTTAAATAAGAAAAAGGCCTTCAGGTCCACCCTATTGCAAGGCCAACTTAAAATTGTATGGCCTTGCGACTGATGGTCAGATTTTGGCAAAATAAAATTATTGCAGATGTAAAATAGTAAGGGAATGTTACTTGTTACAGCTTTCCACATTTATCAACCCATTTAATTAAACATGGTTTCTGTTACTAGTCAAATGTTTACATTTTAAATTTAAAATCTAAATTGTCCATCAGAATTAAATAATTGAAATAATGGTCATGATGTATTTTTTGCGTATGTTATGGTGTGCATTTTGTTTCTGCGCACGTGGAGGGATGTTGAGTTCCTTCTTTTTTGTCCTTGGCCAATCACATGCCTGAAAAATAAATAAGTTAAGTTACAGCATGTTCCCTAATGAGGCCATAATATTTATTCTGGGGGGGTCCTCCCACCTCGCGGCCCCATCAGAGGCCACATCGCCCCTCGAGCGCCCTTCTCACCTTTTTCAACCCTGACCTGTTTTCATGCCTGCACACCTCTACAATGGGTTCAATGGTGCACTGGAACAATCCTTCCTAAAATGCATTAAACTTTCGTTTACAAAGACGTGAAACTCACCGAGTGGTCAGGTGTGTTCACTGGTATGCTCACACAAAAATCACTTTTACGCATGACATAACTAAAAAGCTACACAATTGCGATCAGATCGGTCAGACTTTTCGGCTTTCCGGAAATGCGTTTTGAAAAGGTTTTCAAATCTTACCTATGAATGTAGCCTGAAACGAATTAGACAAAAACAGATTTCATGTGGTTTTTGTCCGTTCACACGTTCTAAATGTGATTGGATTCCAATCGGATATGCACCAAAATCGGATTTGGTCTGATCGTGTGAAAAGGTATTTATGATCTGAGGCTGGGCTTTAAAGCGAAGGTCTTTGATGAACATGAAATACGTGTAGAGAACATTCGGTTAGTTTCATTATTTCATTTCTGACGGAGGTGGTGGCATTTAGCGGCTTTTGCATCTGAGCTCCTCATATGTACTTTGTAGAGATCGACCGATACTCATTTTTTTAAACCGATGCCGATAACAAATATTTGGATGCTTATGTGCCCGATAACCGATATGCTGAACCGATTTTTATTTACTGTTATACTTCTGTTTTTGACATAATTACTACAAAACTACTGAACTGAACAAACCCTTATAATAATAATAATAATAATAATAATCATCACAATCACTTCCTCTTTGCATACAAAGTCATAAATAGAGGGGTCTGAAAGAGTGAAGAATAATATTTATTTAATGAATCATGTAGAAACTATATTCCCAATACATGGACCTTTCCAAACACCCCTATCATTTCGTCAGAAATAGACTGATCCAAAGTTCGCGCTCCGGTTGCCAGGTTACGGAGCGGGAGAGAGAGAAAAGTATAGCAGAGTTGGCTGCTTGTTATACATAGTTTATAGAGTAAAACAGGTGGATTAAGTCTCTTTTTTGGGATATAATATCGTTGTTTTGACCAGCAACCTGTAGCCTTCAGCAGTCCAACAAGTAGTTAGCAAAGAGATTTTACAAATGATATCACTGACTGCAATACTACATTCAGGAAAGTAACAATCAAAACGGCTTATATATCACTGAATTTCTTAACTGGTAATGTTATTTGATGTCAGAATAATTAATATTTTGTTGTTATAGCTTGTGAAATGGCTGTTGACAGAACTGTTTATCTATGCATTTACTCGCGCATTAACTGTATCAAACTGTGACCGCTTGCGGAGGTAATAAATAATTAATTAATATCCACAGACATTTATTTAGATATTTTAGCAAAATAATGTCTATCTGGGAAATGTTAATATAACTTAGGGTAAATCTTGTTAAAAAATGTGGCTGTGCTTTAGCCTTCAACCCCGGTAAGTGAACAGCAATATGAACGTGATTTTACGATGCTAATGATAAGCATAAATAACAGAAAAACGAATTTAATTTAGCGTTTTTAATTCCACAAAGAATTAATTCATGGCTGTTTTATTCATGCAAAGCTACGTCGTTATTGGGACCGGATTTGATGGATCAGCCAGCGTGACTCTGTGAGTTCGTCTCTATTCTTGGACAAGCTGCAAACATTGCTTTTAATATATCAGCTTATTTAACATAACATGCATTAATGCACAAATAAGATGTGTTATAAATGCCTCATATGCAAAGTAAGTATACTCAAAGACCTTTTAATGAAGTCGCGTCACTCCGCCGTCATATGTGCTGTGCACGCTGCTTCTGCTGCTGTGAGCTCCTCTCCTCAGGATGCGTCCGGCGCGCAATTCTCAATTCTCTCGTATATCGGTCAATCCGATATTACAAAACCGATATCCGATCATCGGAAAATGCTCAAATATCGGGGAAAATATCGGAAAACAGATATATCGGTCGATCTCTAGTACTTTGTAGGGTCTAGTTGCTCTCGACAGCTGCGTGTTAAGTCTGGGTGATTTATCATATATGCAAAATGTTTCTTTAATGATTTATAGGTTGCTACAATGTATCCTAAAGCCGGGTTACCATGGTTCCTTGAAATCCTTGAATATACATACATAGATGCAGGTCATTGAAAGTGCTTGAATCTATTTTTGCAAGAAGACAAAAATCTATATTATTCCCTATGTAGTGTAGGATAATATCATAAAATTTCTAGCCTTTTAAGCACACATGCTAAACTGTTCCCTTTAAATGCTTATATCTTCTGTATGCAAATGTTGATTCATACCAAAATGCTTTTTTGCATAGTTGTGTTTGACACATGAAAACGTCTCTGGTTAGGGTACCTGAGAAGGGAACGAGACGCTGCGACTCCCTTGCCATACTTCCCGCGTCCCTGTAACGCCGTCTTTGGCAATATTTCATATAGCGATATACCGCCTGGCTCCAGCGTCATCCTGTCTTTGTCGTTAAGCCTCACCATTGGTTGAATTTGATATACATATTCAGACGCACTTACCACTTGCGGCGTCCCCAAAGTGTCACCGCAGTGACGCAGCGCGAGTTCCCTCAAAAGGGAACTGTAACAATGTATCTTAAAAGGTAACACGATGTAACCTTGCTTTCACTTGAAATGTGTCCCCACATTTAGTCCTTGAATTTGAGGGTATTGGACCTGGAAAGTCCTTTAAGGGCCTTGAATCTGAAGTAAACTAAGGTGTGGGAACCATGTAAAGGCAATGGCAGTGGTCTAGTATTGTGCATTTGACATTTCTTTACAGAAACATATACAGTATGTTCAAAATTGTTTTGTTTGATGTAATGGTAACATTGCTGCAATGATTATAATGCACTGTTATTTGGCCAAGTTTCCTAAAACGTGTGGCTGTGGTTTTGTGCCTTTCAAACCATTTCCTTACAAATACATAAATATGGAGATGTTTTTCAACTGCCTATTGAGTCAGCTATCATCCTCAATTTTCAAAACACTGTTATTCTCCTCCACCTCTGAAGGAACGTCTGCAGCCCATCATCATGCCCTCCCAGACCTCGCGTCTGCAATGCAAAGCAGCTCATGTTCTGTGTAATGCATCACTGTCACTTTATCAGATCACCAGCTCATGAAAAAAATGGCTTATAGAGTGACAGAAAAGTGCTTATAGTAAATGTTTGATGCTGTGTAATAATTGATGTTATATTTTATAATATTGTATTATAGTTATGGATTTAGTGTCTCTGCAGACGCTCTTTATTGACTTGTAGCTGTCAGATATCTCTATGTGGAGGTGAGCGTTGTTCAATTTGTAACCGATATGTGGATTTTGGTGGAAAATATGTCAAGGGAGTAAATGTTATCCCCTATTTATCAGGCACTCATTCTTACATCTGACTTCTGTTGTGTCTGTTATCTGTTGTGGTATTTTACGTGCACACTTTAAAGAGATTCAGTATGCACATTGTGTTTACACAAAAATGTTTTATGCATAATGACTTTCAATCACAATATACCAATCGAAAATGTTGCATATGCATGTATTGCACGTGTATATATTGTAAAGTCTTATAATCTAGTCTTGTATAAAAAGGTTTTATAATCCCCCATCAGTGTCTGATCCATGATTGCTTGCAAATTTGTCTATGTTGATGTAATTACATTTGCTAGAAGGAGTGAAGTTTATTGCACCAAACAACTAGATGCATTCGTGTCTTGTATCCGTCCTAGACCACCTCCTGAGGCATCTGGTCAGTAAAGATGCCACAGAGTGTAAAACCCCCTAAATCAAAACCTCAGCGGTTGTTACTTGTCCTCCTTTTAAAATTGCAGCTCTGTTCTCTGCCCGTCGCGCAATGTGCAAAGCTCTGCCCACTTCCTCTCTCTCTGTCTGTGAAGCAGAGGGCGAGTCGACCGGCACGTTGCTTATCTGAGCTGTCAGTCTTCATCAATCTGCTCTACATCCTCATTATCATCAGAGGCAGATGCGGCCGGCTGGCGCTCACTCGACTGATGTCTCAGCACAGGTTTATTTATACACACAGACCATATTGACTCAGGGCTTATTTTTTGCCCTACTGGCTTTTCGTGCTGGGCTGAGGGAGGCAGTGATCTTACAGGGGTCCGGTATCAATGTAGCTCAGACCGCCAAAATCAATCGACCCATCTCTGGCTGCCAAACATAAGGATGCCAGGGCACAGAGTCTTGCCATTGGTGGACTGTGTTTGAAATGCGAATATTGTTGATTTTGTTACTGCTTGATGATATTAATCTGTGTTGATATGAATGGAAATAAATGTGATAACTGCAGTCCTATATTGGTTATATGACCGTTCTCAGGCAATATTAAAAATATCTTTATTAAAAATAAAATGGTTATATTTTTACAGAATGTTCTTTGCATTATGCAGGAGGATTTTATGTACAAAATAGTAAATCACAAAAAAGACATCGGCATATAGTATAATATAGTTTTTTTATTTTACTTGTTGATCATTGTTTAAAATTTTAGCATACATAAAAGAAGCCAAGCTTTTATAAAATAATAATAATAAATAAATATTAAAATTGAGGCTTTTATAGGGCCCTATAATTTCCGCGATCACGGAATCGCGGAATTGGCAAATTAACACGGAATCTAGGATTAATGCGGAATTTCACGGAATTTTACATATTTTTAATAAAATTATGTTTTTGTGTGGGAGACGAACATATGTCTGGGGGAAATGCGGAAATGCAGACCGAGGGAAGTAAATTGGTGCGACACACCCCCTTCCGTCGTTTCAGACCCCCTCCAAAACACTGAAACCATGGCGAAGTGGCTCTCCACGATCTGCTTTCGTCAGCGAAAAAATTAAGAAATTTGACGCTAAACACTTAGCTCTGAGCAGTTCTCACATGACTTTTATGTGACCGGAGAACTGTTATTTTGTAAGTTTTGTCAACATTCTGTTCACGGTGAGTGCAAAGATACATGCACTCTCTCATCCACGTCTGTCTCACTGCACTTCTCTCACGTGCACGCGCTCTCGCATCTGTCCAAAGTCCGAACACAAATCCTCATGTATTTGTTCAGTTTTATGCATTTCAAGTGAGCTGAGGCAAACTAACTATCCCTCGCATTTAAAATATATTGAGTTGTGTGTGTGCGGGCGCGCGCATGTGTGTATGTGCGTGTGTAAATGCATGTTTTACAGTCATTAAGTAATCGTGTTATCCAGTTCTTCCCCAAATCATTTACATTTTAATCATTAACATTAAAGGCACACTCTTTGTATGACTAAAATAACAGTAAAGGGTAAAAAAAAATAATAGCCAAAAATTAAAACGGATAAAACGGAATTTGGGAAAAATAAAACGGAATGTGGGAAAAAATAAAACGCATTTTATAGGGCCCTACTTTTAATAGAATGTGCTTTAGCGGATGACTCATAGACTCAGTGTGGGCAACCTGGTGCCCATGGGCACCATGTTGGAGACCACTGCCATAAATGATTCATCTGCCTGAAGTGGCACTAATGCCAAGTTTAGACTGCCTGATTTTGACTTGCTGACAGGTTTTAAGAAATCGCCGACAAATGCCCAAAATCACAAGCAAATAGAACTGGAATAGAATATTGGATTACTATCCGTTTAGGCAAGACTCCTTTATGTGTTCAAATTTAACTGAAACAGTTTTAACAAGTCTGTATCTGATCAGAGGTATTATTTATTGTTAAATAAAGTGAAATAAGGACATTCTGAAAATGTAACTTGTGCAATGATGAGAAAATGTGCTAAATAATTAGGAAAATGAATAAAAAAATATATATATTTGGTTGTTTAATATTTGGCCTTCGATTGAGTTTTTCATTTTATTCGGCTTCGGCCAAGAATGTTCCTTTTGGTGCATCCCTACTTCAAACTAAAAATCGTCCCTGAAATGATGAATTCATTGTACAACTGTAGCTGCCATTATTAATAAATGTTTCAAGTTTAATCCTGAGAAAAGATCGACTTGATTTCTTTTGTTCTCATCGCTCCTGCTAAAGCTGACGAATTATAAACGGTATCAGTCGGTATTGATTTATTTCCTTCCATTCACATTCATTATGTTTTTACCTCCCATTCATTTTCACCAAACGCTTTTTCATTTTCTCCGTGATATAAAACAACGTAGCCACCAGTAAATAATGCACGTCAATGAAGAGTGAATATAAAAGATCACAGGCGTGTATGAAAAGCATTGCTGCTTGCATTCCCAGCTGATTGCATTACACAACCATCGCTGCAAATTCTGTCGTAGTGAAACGCTGAGGGAATCTCATTAATTCTTACTGAACAGTTTAGCGAGTACAGTGCTGCATTTCAATAAAGGCTTTGAGAAACCTGCTCTATATCAGCGTCTCAGGAACGGCATTGAGATCTTATGCGTTTTGGTTGATAAATGGACCGGGGTCACATAATATTGCGTGTATGAGGTTTTAGTTGTACATATTGTCAGAGTGTTGCAATGCTTTTCCAGTTTGTTTACAAAACATCTCTCAGATAGCCTGACGTTGCTTTTGTCAATTGTGTCATTCGTGTGTAGGAGAATAGTGCGTTATAATGGTGCATGAAGTCTCCAGTGTTACATTTTAAATGCTTTGCTTATAAGAATGCGGCTCATCTAATGTTACATATGTATTAAATGGCTGAAATCTCCCTCTCTTATAACATTTTCTCTCTTTTGTCTCTCACACCATGAATTGGATTCATCTTGTCTTTGCTCTTTGTATGGTAATAAATTGCTCTGAATTTGACATTTTAAGAGCTGAGATTATAGTTATTCATATAATGTCATCATAATTACAGGGCTGACCATGACTTTATTTCAATAGTCAGATAAATAACAGAGCTGGATAGTGGCAGGCAGTTGATTATAGTTGTGTATGCCAGCAAGAGAAGAGGAACAGGGGCTTGATGGCTAAAAGAGAAAGTCTAAAGCCCGGCCCCAGAGGTTACTGCATTAATTGTGGCCAATTTTAAAATCAGTGTCAGGTCATTGACTCTTCGTGCTGCCTGAATACCGCCTGACATCTGCGTGTGTTCAGTGGGAAATTTAATGTTGAGCGGCAGGTGATTTATTACAGCACATAAAGACAGTCAGTTTTAAGGTTAAGGTTTTAATATTATGTTTTAATAGGGCCCTGCTGTGAAGTATTGGATGTATTTCAACATCAGCTTGTTTGTTTTCCATATCAGTCCCTTTCAGACACAGTCTTTACTGGTAAATTGCAGTAAAATGGATCATATAACATTGCTATTAAAACATTATCTTGTGTATTTGGGTGTCCAGCATCAGAATTTTTAAAAAGCCCTTGAAGCCAATTGTTTTTGCACAAATAACATTAAGGTCTGAACTTACTACTATATTACTATTATTTTTAGAGGATTTAAAAATATTTCCTATAGCAAAATTTCAACTTTTATCTGGAGAGAAAAAGTAAGAACTGCTTACCTGGTAGCCATCTTGAGTGTCACAGTCAATTATGTCCCTTCCAACTATTTTTTTGTTTTGAAAATATTAGTTCCTTGAGGGCTTAAACAATGATTGAAAATTGTTGCGGAGAATGAGAAAATTGGTCTTGGACACATTTACATTTACCAGTGATCACCAAATATCACATGTGTCTTTACTGTAAATGTTTATAGTATAACATGCACTGAAGCTTTTTATTTTTTTAGATTTTTTAATAATAAATTTTTCTATGTAAAAGAACCCAAATCCAGTCATGGACACGTTGCGGTAATGAAAATTTTCCCCTTAAATGTGGAAAAAACTACAAAATTGGTTTGTATGATGTCATTTGAAATCATGTGCACAATAGTACATGAAGAGATGTTTGTAACTGTATGCTTCTTATTTTGAGACTTTTACTTTGCATTTACTTTTTGTTTCATGACACCTCATAAGTCTAATTTCTCGAAAATCACCCATTTGGTGCAATGTTTATGGGGTTTAAGTTCCAAAAACACATACCCTACATTTTTGTTGGTCCTCTATGCCCTGCCTTTCTGATGCGTGTTGATTTTTACCAAGCTCAGGATTCTGAAAAGCGCGGTGTGCTCTGATTGGCCGGCTATCCGGTGTGTTGTAACTGGCAGAATAGCTTAAGTGTGTGACGGAAATGTTTCGCCTCATGACGCTTTTTCCTGGTTTTATTTGTGGGGTGTAAGGGTGCAACAATTTTGATGCAGTTTTATTCACAGCTCTGTGGTCATTGTTACAATTTGGCAAATACACTTAATGTTAGAGGTAGTTAGTTGCAGTTGTGGCTTTTAAGCTGTTTGACTATAACTTTAACACTTTGTTTGGTAGATTGCCAGTGTTTCTTGTTTAATGAGCCACTTTTTTCACTCTGGCACAAGCCATGCAAAAACAGTTTACAGTGCTTTTTGTAGTATAACATTTATTAGACTGTATAAAAACAACTAATAATTTAGTTTTCACTGGTAAATTGCAGGTTACCTCGTTTCTTTATGGTTGCTTTGTTTCCTTTCTTTCTTTATGTTTGTTGAAAAACATCTGCTTATGGCAAAATCCAGGCAGACAGCTCAATTTATAAATCTCTGTTATAATCTTACTGTTGTAAATCAAAGTCAAGTTTTGGACACTGATAGTAACTAATCTTTGGGGTGCAACTTTAAGTAATTTAAATACAGTTTTTGCATTTTCTTTATTTTCATCTAACTGTACAGTCTAACCTGTACAGACAATTACCATAACTGCTTTTGAAACTGGACACTTTACAATTCATACATAATATTTATATTCATACTGTCAGTGGTTTTGGAAGTGAAATCATCATACCGTATCACCGAACTACCACTACTATGTTTTTGTTGTTGATGTTTCTTATAGGAGTACATTTTGCTCTAGTGGAGCTTGTGGTTTCTTTATGCACTTTCTTCGGTGGACTTTAAATAAGGCCCCTGCCTGCCCCCATCATGTAATTCTGTTATCTGCAATGACAGATGGAGATGGATGCTCTTATACGTTTGCACTCAGATTAACGTAATTCATTTCTTTCAGTACTATCTTCTGTTTAATCTACAAAAGTTGTTCTGAACCAGAATGCTGACCCTTGAATGTCCAGCCTCATCGGTAGCTTAAAGGATTTTTTTAAAGCTTTTAATTTACTCACCCCCATGTCATCCAATATGTTAATGTCTTTGTTCAGTCGAGAAGAAATTAAGTTTTTGGAGGAAACATTCCAGGATTTTTCTCCATATAGTGAGCTTTAGTGGACGTCAACAGTTTGCGGTTTCAATGAGCTTCAAAGGGAAACGATTCCAACCAAGGCATAAAGTCCAATTTATAGTCGTGCGTAATGTATATGCCACAGGTAGGGCATAGGTTATTCGTAGTCTGATGTGAACCTTGCCAAATTTTTAACAGTGCATCAGTTCTACGCGGACCGCAAGCGCTGTGATTGGTCCACCAAAACCCCTCCCGTCAGGTAAATAGCTGCGTCATAGGTATTTCCGTTTGCGACGATGAGAACAAAGATGGGCTGAGTTGAGGACTGATTTAGCTGAAACTGCAATAAAAGTCGCTGTTTATTTACTTCCATCACTTCTGGTCTTCTCGAAACATACACAACAAGCTGCTGTTTCTTCTTCGTTTGTGGGTTAAACTGACCAAGCTGCTGCTTTATTGACGGTTGCGCTGCTACTGTGGCTACACGCGTGGATACTGCCTACCAGTGGTCTGCAGGTGTGTTTGCACATAGACGCGGACAATGACGAAGTAGTATATATGAAAACTGACTATAATGAGCCCTTAAGGGTCTTATCTAGCGAAATGATCGTCATTTTTGCTAAATAAATAAAAAATAAGTACCACTCTAGGAAAGGATCTGTTCATTTTTACACATTTTGTGTTGATTTTGTGTTAAAATAAAAAAGTAACACAAAATGTGTTGTTCCAATAATAACACGGATATATGTGAAATCTGGGACAAGGCATTTAATGTGTTGTCCCTAAACTAACACTAATAATTTGTTTTTAACACATCTGTTCTAAAGGGGGTCGCACACCGTTCTAAAAAAATCTAACAGATTGTTTTCTATGAGTGTACGCACACCGGTGCCAACAGGTGGCACAGTGTCGGGCCACAGAGTGCCACTCACATAGTTTAACATTAAATAACATCTTATTTGTCCCAAATCCTCTGAGTTGTCCTAGACGTGACTCGACGCGGCGCTGAACTGCCCGTCCGGTGTGCGACCCCAGTGAGAGTGTAGCCTTGTGATGCGCCAACATGACCATATTTTCCAGACTATAAGTCGTTCCGGAGTATAAGCCGCATCAGTCAAAAGTTTGAAGAGGAAAAATATATATAAGATGCACTGGACTATACGTCGCATTTATTTAGAAAATTATTTCACAAAATTCAAACCCAAGAACAGACATTTAATCTGGAAAGACAAGTTATTCAACTGAACAATGGCACACAGAACAGCAGGCTGAATAAGTGTCCGTACATGTTAACGTAACATTACCATTTATTCACCGAACACGATAGCATATCGAACATAGCTGGGAATCTGAATAGGCTAAATTAACACAACAAGTTCAAAAAGGTCCCAAAATCATTCCGCATCACTGAATCCATTGAATTACATAAATACAGGAGCAGCATAGAGCAGACTCTCGCGGCTGTAGACGGTAATGTTGTCTCTTGGTTCATATGAATTAATTTTGACATATAGGTCGCACCTGATTAGAAGTCGCAGGACCAGCCAAACTATGAAAAAAGTTTTAGTGTGACTTATAGTCTGGAAAATACGGTATTTCTCCAGTGTTTACAAGTGTGGATAAAAAGCACCGTTATGCCATTGTATGTAAAATGATACTAATTAATGTCTTCATGTCAGTGTTTCACATATTTAGCGCGTGACCTTTCGACGTGATTACGTAATACTTAAGGTCCCGGTGGTGCGTCACACAACTTGTGAAAGACTAGCAGGTTTTTTTTGCGAAAATGATGATCATTTCGCTAGCTTAGACCTTTAAGCCTTGGTTGGGATCGTTTAGAGCCCTTTGAAACTGCAATTTTAAACTGCATTGATTCTGTAACCCGTTGAGGTCCATAAACTTAATTTCTTTTAACTGAACAAAAAAGACATAAACATCTTGGACGACAAGGGGGTGAGTACATTATCAGGATTTTTTTTATGAAAATTGAGTTCTCCACTTTAATATCATTAAGGCTTGCTTCTTTTAAAAGACTGTAGACTTTTTTTAAATGGAAGTTTGCCCTTAAACTAACAATGAAAAGCTAGTTCATTAAAGCAGGGAGAAATGTGTGTGTTACTGGAAGTGGGCGAACTACAAACACATTTGAGGTGATTATTATGTGTGTGAGCCTCGAGGGAACGCTGGATTACACAACGCCCCGGCTCCGAGCGGCTAGAAGCCACTGTAGAAAGGCCTCTGGATTATTGAGGTCACTCCGTTTTTTTATGAGGATTACTACTCGAAATGTACTGCTAACATCATTTCTGTGTTATATAATATCAGCATATGGTATTTGTTCCAATTACGTTATAAATGTGGTGGCAAGCGTTCCCCCAGGTACATGCTTTCGATTTACCTGAACCCCCTAAAGGTTAATATGTAGATTACCAGGAAGACTCCTGTGACAGTGGAAACTGGTACATTCAGAGTCAGTAAATTCATTTTACGCTGCATAGGTCTAATCGTTTTATTTCCTTTTATGTGTCTGGAGGTGAATTGTGCGTCTTTAAGAAGGGTATGACGGTCTGTATTCGACAAACACGACTGTCCACTTGATTGCCAAGAATTCATTAAAGTCTAGAGGGCTTGTTCGGCTATTAACTGGGGATTTTTTCAATCATTTGGCACTGTTACGTTTTGTTAAGAGTTTGCTGAATCTGTTACGAGTGGCACTTCAGCATCAACGTAATTGCGACAAATCTTCACGGTTTAGCGTTAAGAGGACAGACAGGCTTCTAGCTTTACGCTTCGGTGTGAGGCGGTGTTGGGGAGGAACGAGCTAGTAGTGATGCTTTTAATGGCTTTTTTTTTTCAAAATCGGTCAAAGCATCTGACCCATCAAATGAAACATGCCTTATGACCTTTTGGAAAGTGTTGACCTTTTTAAACTTGAAGTTTTTATTTGGGCAACTTGGGTGGTAAACAACTTCTTCTGTGTTGGATGCTTCTTACATTTTTCTTTTCAGTTTATCACAAACAGCGAACATAACAGCCAATTAAAAATGACTTTAATAGTCCAATATTTTTATCAATTTGATTGCTTATAGTTTTATAGTCCTGCTGTTCATGCTGCTGTTTTCTGGTTCAGTAAATAATAGGGGTGTGGCATAACTTTATTTGTTGCATTTAGTGTAAATTAATCTCAACAGTTTCAAAGTACGCTTATGAATCTAAACTCCCCCTTTTATTTGTAATGTGCTGCTCTGCGCTAATCCTTCGAACCCCTGACAGGGCTCGGGTGAAAGCTTCACGCCTCACGTTAACTGCTTTACTAACCACCTACTGAAGGCTTGTCAGATTGATGTTGAGAGGCGTTAAAATGGTTTTTCAATTTCTTCCTCCTTGTTTCTCCTTTAAGGCTACAGCTAGCTACACGATTCCCCCTTGACATCCTCTACAAATGCCATGTGTTGATTCTGTGGCAATAAGCGTTGACGGCATTGTTTGTTGTTTTGCTGTTAAATGATCTATGTAGCTGCTCTTTATAAATCTGCCATTTATTGCTCTCCGCTGTATTCAAAGCGCTTTTCACCCTCGCTGTGGTGCGAGAGTCCAATGGCCCCAGATGATTTATCTACCTCAAAGAATTAAATAAGCTACATAGTGACAATTAATTGTTCTGATGCTCTTCATGCCATCCAGTCCTATTATCGTTATTCTCCACTGTAATCCCACCTATTCTTGGCTCACTGCGTTATGGTGAATTGAGTTTGACAGCCGTCATCTCTTGTTGCGCAGCAAAAATAGATATCCAACGTGTAGGCTGGCATGTTTTTATCACATGCGGATTGAGCAGTAGATGTTGGAGATAAGACCTCTCACCTTTTTTTCATTAGAAAGTGGGCTGTGGATCACGCAAGGCTTTATTTTTCTGAGGGTTGCTTGGTTTTTTCTATTAGACACATTTGTGTAGTTGTTCCTTTATCTCTTCTTGATCTCTGATTTTCATATTTTAAAGGAAAACACCACCGTTTTTCAATATTTTACTATGTTCTTACCTCAACTTAGACAAATTAATACATACCTATCTTTTTTCAATGCGTGCACTTAATCTTTGTACAGCGCGTTGTGAATGTGTTAGCATTTAGCCTAGCCCCATTCATTCCTATGGCCCCAAACAGGGATGAATTTAGAAGCCACCAAACACTTTCATGTTTTCCTTATTTAAAGACTGTGACATGAGTAATTATTAGAGCTGGGGTAAACAACTATTTATTAAACGATTAATCTGTCGACTATTTTTCCGATTAGTCGACTAATCTAACGACTTATTGGACGATTAATCTAATGATTAGTTTCTGTTGCTTGATTTAATAAAAACCATAATGTATCTCAAATAAATGCCAAAAACATTCTTAATTATATACTTTAAAGGATGTATCAGTGATTTCAGGCCAGGGGTGGCCAAAGCTACTTTAGGGGGTCCATAGTCCAAGAAAGAAGTAATCCACTAAACAATAAACAATTTTTATTATATGACTTGCAGGTATAATTTTTTGTTGATCACTCCAGTACTAAATTTGACTTGATTCACTCACCTTGGCTTATGTTTGTGTCTTTTCAGTGCGGGACCCAAGGGCGACAACATCTACGAATGGAGATCCACCATCCTGGGACCTCCGGGTTCAGTCTACGAAGGGGGCGTGTTCTTTTTGGACATCACCTTTTCTTCCGATTACCCCTTCAAGCCACCAAAGGTATGAAAACATCTCAACCATCTCCATTCACTATTGTAGGGGTGCGGGTCTTGCTTAGTGTTTTTATGGACATACTGAGCATTGCAGTGTCTTAGCAAGTGCACAGCAGTAAATCATTCAGAGATGGACTAAGTGGGCTGGATCTGTTTTTGCATATGCTGTTGGACTTAAACTGCTATATGAGCTATTTGTTAATAACAAGAGTCATAGTTTAGCAACATTTTAATATGAACTTTATATCATTAAAGGTGGGGTGCATGATCTCTGAAAACCAATGTTGACATTTGAAATTACCTAAACAAACCTCTATGCAGTGTCGACAGGTATGTTACAGGTGTAAACTCACAGTATCAAGGCAAAAGCCAAAGAAGCAACAGTTTGTGTACGTTGTTGGAGAAGCATCAGTAGTGATGGACAGTAAATAGACAGCGACTTTTGTTACACCCTGAGTGTTAAATGTGAACCGTCACGGAAACCAGTGACACAAGTCGGCAGCACAACTTTCCAAGATAAAAAGATAATGTTGTTTTACAGAATCTGTTAGTTGAGATCACAAAGAATCCTCTCCATGTTTGAGATAGCAGTTTTTGTATATTTAAAAGCGTACATTTTGCGGTTGAAATCGGCTTGTTTTTGTGGAGATTCTAGCATGCAGCAGGGGGCGTCATTGTCTGTGTATATTTACATACTGAATAAGCGGCTTTTGTTTTCGCCCCCGCCACCAAAGGAAACAGCGTGACTACTGAATAAGGATAGTTCACCCAAAAATGAAAATAATGTCATTAATGACTCACCCTTATGTCGTTCTAAACTCGGAAGACCTCCGTTCATCTTCGGAACACAGTTTAAGATGTTTTAACGTTAGATTTAGTCTGAGAGCTTTCTGTCCCTCCATTGAAAATCTATGTACGGTTTCCATGTCCAGAAAGGTAATAAAAACAACTTCAAAGTAGTCCATGTGACATCAGTGGGTCAGTTAGAATGTGTTGAAGCATCGAAAATACATTTTGGTCCAAAAATAGCAAGAATTACGACTTTATTCGGCATTGTCTTCTCTTCCGGTTCTGTGGTGAACCGCGTGAAGTCACGTGACTGTCGTACGTCAGCCGCGTCACTGGCTTGAGTAGTTTAATTTCGACCCGCTCTCACTGTACTTTGATGTCATCTGTAGGTCTTGCAGCGCAGCATGAAGTCAAACGCACACAAAAAAGTCACAAAGAGATCGTTGAATTTGTTATATAATTGGCTACATGTTTTATCTATCAATATTTTCCATGAAGTCATTGGCTGATGGAGGAACAAACGAGCGATTGGTTACATCCCTAAAGGACGTCACGTTTTCGACGATGCTGTTTGTATTATGAATTATACTACCTCCTTACTTTTAAATACAAATTTTAAAGGTGGGTTCATGTGTTTATCGGAACGCAAAGCGTAATCTCATATACCCTTACATGTTACGATGTAAATAGATTGTATATTATATTCTATTACTAGACGTTCATGTGAAATCTGATGTAAACAATAGACTATATATCTATATTTCACGGATTATACGCATTTGTGGACAAAAAGGGTCATTGGATGATTCACACATCTGAAACAGACTGGATTCGACTTGTGATCAACACAAAGGTAAAAAGTCCTGTTTATTTTTGCATGTTGTCATCCGGACTTTTGTCACAAAATACTAAATATGATGCTGGAACATCTGTATCTCAAAACGGCTTTACAGAGGGGGTAAGCTTAGCTAAATGAGATGTAAATGACCCCTATTTCCTCCCCCAGCTGGAACCTTTCCGTCTCTATTTTCTCGGTTTGAGTTTTTCTGAGTTCCTACATTCAAATGGCCACAACTTCTCCAAATCGTATCAGATTTCCATGTGTTACACAACGTTCCAAAGCTTAGAAACTGCACTTTCAGAATCTGTGAATAACTCAAAATGCCCCAGATCCTTGTGTCCCTACTTTCCGTGACTGGTCACAAATATTGCTCATCAACTTGGTCCATCTTTTTTACCATTTCAAGTGGAAAGATTTATGAGGAAACGCGACGCTATATGTCACAGATTTTTTTTTTACCTGAGGGAGGGGTTCTAGCTGACCAATCACAGCACCCACAGTACAAGTGGAATTGATGCATTATTAAATTTTGGGGAGGTGCGCATCGGGGTATGTGTCTATGCGTAGACTACGCTGTACACTTGACGCAGCGTATAAATTGGGCTTTAAAGGGGACATATCATGAAAATCAGACTTTTTCCATGTTTAAGAACTATAATTTGGTCCCCAGTGCTTCTATCAACCTAGAAAATGTGACAAGATCAACCCAGTAACTTAGTTTGCGTAAACCATTCTCTGCAAGCATGTGAAAAATAGGTCATTAAAAATTGGCTCCCCCTGTGATGTCAGAAGGGGATAATACCGCCCCTTAATCTGCACTTTCCAATCACGACACTGCCATTTAGTGAAGGGATCAGCTCATATGCATTTTAAAGGACACCCAAAACGCCACATTTTTTGCTTATACCTACAAAGTGGCAATTTTATTGTGTTATAATAAATTATCTATATGGTATTTTGAACTTGAACTTCACATATGTACTCTGGAGACACCAAATATTTATTTTACATCTTTAAAAAGTCTTGTGAAATGTCCTCTTTAAGGTACATGTATGAATGTTTTTGCATTCGATAACGAATAAAAAAATTCTGCAAACAAATAAAAGCTAGGTAACAACATAATTTTGTATTTTTTTGGTGTATGTATGAAGTGAAGTTGACACAGGCCTTCTAGCAGAGAAACCACAGGTGCAGTTCATTGCAAAAACATATGGGCATGTTTCGTTCATTTGACAGCTACAAAGTAGCTTATGCTTTATAAACATTTCAGTGTGTGATTTGCTATTAGTTAGTTTAAAGTCAGCCAAAGTGATTTGTACCAAAGCCTATTGACCTTTAATTAAGACTTATTAGGTCTACTAAGGACACTGTTGTAATATATTGTCCAGAACAGATTTTGACCTCTGTTTAAGAAAAGTCAAAGATAATGTGATGCTGAACGGTTGGATTTGTCTTGTATTTTATGTGCTCAGTGGCTATACGTACTCTCAGGTGTTGTACAGAGCGCCAGCTATTTCCAGTATAAAGCAATTAGCGAGATGTCGACAAGCAGCCGTGTGGATTATGGAAGAAGGTTTACTGTAGCTCGTACTGTAAAGGTGAAAGAGTTGAGTGCGGCATCTCTGATTCATTAAGATTAAGAATCTGTTTCCTTCCTGTTTGATCATTTGTGTTTTTATACAGCTCCCAGCCTTGAGTCTGACCCTCATCGTGTCAGTGGCGTCTTTAAACAGCACGTTTATATAATGTTCACGAGCTGGAAGTGCTTTTTGTTCAGATCGAGCCACTGTGAAGCTTTAATTATAAACAGAATTCATCTTGTGTTGTGGATGACAGGCGTGGCGTCCTGTCAGTCTTTAGTCACCAGATCAAACACAGGGGACATTAGGGCTGAATTCATGTTATGTTTATTTGGGAGTGTACTGTACTCTGGGAACTTGAGCTTTGCTTTAGTGAAGGAGTCTGTGTGTGTATTTGGAGGCGTCTCATTCTTCAACTCCATCCAGAAATAAGAGGATTGATGAACTGCAGCTGTTAAAGGATCTAATACACAACACTCTTTGCTTTTACCATCATTTGACCATTAAGCTTTTTTGTTTTGGGTTTCTTTTTTCTTTCTTTGCCTGTTCTTTATTTCTGTCCATCTGTCCTTCACTTTTTCTGTCTTGTTCTCTTTCTCTTTTACGCTGCTTTCCTTTTTCGTCTTTCTTCTATCTTTTTAGGGATGTAACGATTCAATCGCGGTCCCCAATAATAATGCCTGTCTGAAATCGATTCTGAATCACAAGGCTGCAGTTCTATGTTTCATGCGCAGCTTGTGCCTGTATTACGGCATTTGGTCAGTAGGAAGTCCTTATCAATCTAAAATCATTATGAGTCAGAGTCGTTTATAACGTGCATTTAAAAAAGCAACACTCGTTAAATAAAAATCATTCAAAATAATGTTTATTATTATGAACATACCTGAAACAATTTGAAGAACAGCGTATAAATATTCCTCTAGACATTTCCTGGAATAGTGTTTGTAATGCTACTTCTTCTGTGGCACAAAGGGAGTTTCTGCATGAGAGCGCCCCCTGGCGTTCGGATGTGCTGGGATTTCACCGTAATTCATTAAAATTCATTGAGAAAACACGCATTTGCACGGTTAATCGTTACAACCCTATTCTTTTGTGTCTCTTTCTTTCTTTCCTCCTTTCCTTCTTTTTTTCTTTCTTTTATCCTTTCTAACTTTCTTTTTGGTCTGTATTTTTATGTCCCTCTGTCTGTTCTTTCTTACTGTTCTCATGGTATTTTCTTTCTTTTTCCCATTTATTCTCTTCTTCTGTCATTTTCTTTCTTTCTTTCTCTTTTTCTTTTTTTTTCTTTTTCTGTCCTGTTCTCTTTCTCTTTTACTCTGCTTCTCATTTTATACGTCTTTCTTTCCTTCCTTTTTTCCTTCCTTCTTTCCTTCCTTCCTTCCTTCCTTCCATCCGTCCACCCATGTCTTTCTGTCTTTTTTCTTTTTCTTCTTATCTGTCTTTCTTTCTTTCTTTCCTTCCTTACTTTCATCCATCCATCCATTCATTTCTTTTCCTCTTTCTTCTTTCTTTTTTGTGTCTGTCTGTCTTTCTTTCTTTCCTTACTCCTTTCTTTCTTTCTTTCTTTCTTTCTTTCTTTCTTTCTTTCTTTCTTTCCTCCTTTCTTTTTTTCCTCCTTTGTTCTTTCTTTCTTTCTTTCCTTACTCCTTTCTTTTTTCTTTCCTCCTTTTGTCTTTCTCTCTTTCTTTCTTTTTTGTCAGTATTTTTATGTTTCTCTGTATGTTCTTTCTTACTGTTTTCCTGGCATTTTCTTTTTTCTTGTTTATTCCCTCTTTCTGTCATTTTCTTTCTTTCTTTCTTTCTTTCTTTCTTTCTTTCTTTCTTTTTTATGTCTGTATTTTTATGTTTTTCTTTCTGTGTCTGTTCTTTAGTTCTGTCCATCTGTCCATCTTTTTTCCTTTTGTCCTCTTTTTCTGTCCTATTCTCTTCCCCTTTAGTCTGCTTCTCTTTTTATATGTCTTTCTTTATTTCCTTCATTCCTTCCTTCAATCCAACCACCTTTTCATCCTTTCTTTCTTTCTTTCTTTCTTTCTTTCTTTCTTTCTTTCTTTCTTTCTTTCTTTCTTTCTTTCTTTCTTTCTTTCTTTCCGTCTTTCTTTCTTTCTTTGGTCCTTTCTTCTTTCTTTTTTGTCAGTATTTTTATGTTTCTCTGTATGTTCGTTCTTACTGTTTTCCTGGCATTTTCTTTTTTCCTGTTTATTCCCTCTTTCTGTCATTTTCTTTTTCTTTCTTTCTTTCTTTTTTATGTCTGTATTTTTATGTTTTTCTTTCTTTCTCTCTGTGTCTGTTCTTTATTTCTGTCCATCTGTCCCTCTTTTTTCCTTTTGTCCTCTTTTTCTGTCCTGTTCTCTTTCTCTTTTACTCTGCTTCTCTTTTTATATGTCTTTCTTTATTACCTTCATTCCTTCCTTCAATCCACCCACCTTTTTTCGTCCTTTCTTTCTTTCCATCTTTCTTTCCATCTTTCTTTCTTTCTTTGGTCCTTTCTTCTTTCTTTTTTTCTTTCTTTTTGGTCTGTATTTTTATGTCCCTCTGTCTGTTCTTTCTTACTATTCTCCTGGCATTTCCTTTCTTTTTCCCGTTTATTCTCTCTTTCTGTAATTTTCTTTCTTTCTTACTTACTTACATTCTGTCCTGTTCTCTTTCTCTTTTACTCTGCTTTTCTTTTTATACGTCTTTCTTTCTTCTTTCCTTCTTTCCTTCCTTCCTTCCTTCCTTCCATCCATTCATCCATTCATCTATTAATTTCTTTCCCTCTTTCTTTTTTGTGTCTGTCTTTTTCTTTCTTTCTTTCTTTCTTTCTTTTTTGTCGGTATTTTTATGTCTCTCTGTTTCTTTCTTTCTTTCTTTATCTGTGTGTGTGTGTGTCTTTTTTTCCTTTCTGTCCAGTTTTCTTTCTCTTTTACTATGCTTCTCGTTTTCTCGTTTTAATTCAGAGTTTGTTTTACTCTCTCTCCCTCCCTCTCTCTCTCTTTCACTCTCTTTACTTTTCTCATGTTCTTCCTCTCTGTAGGGGAATACAGTATATCACGTTGTTTTGTTTTCAGTGTCTGGCACCAGACCTCACACAGGTCCGCCTGTGTCATGCTCACTGTGTTGTGCATCGAGCTGGACTCTGAGACCACCATGCTCATACAATACCAGCATTGTGCCAGGCATTCATGGTTATTTTGGTCATTTGGTTTATGCTGCGTCATGTGACTCTCAGTATCTGCTGCAGGGGGCAGAGTTAAACACAAACAAACACAAGAAGCCAGTCTTTATAGGCCAACAAGAAGACTAGCGCATGACCCGACAGCACTGCCCTTTCTCTCGACCTTCATCCAGCAGACTCGACCCTTCCACAGTACGGCAGTCAGTAGTTTGGGTCTGGCCCCTTAAGCCAAGGCCATAAGTCATCAATACCTCTTGAAGATATGGCTACTGACACACAGTTGGAAAGCTAGGTTAGGTTATGCTTGCGTTATCCTCTCTTGTCTCAGTGGATCGATAGCTTTCAGGATTCAGCTCTGTTAATAGGAGCTGAATAAAGAGTTCCCCTTTATGATGAAAGCCTTGTACTGCTGTTAAGACACATCCATAGCATTAAACTGAGTTTCTGTACTGCTGAGCCAACAATAAGGGTTTTCTCTTTCGCACAGGTCACGTTCCGTACGAGGATCTATCACTGCAACATCAATAGTCAAGGTGTGATTTGTCTGGACATCCTGAAGGATAACTGGAGCCCAGCTCTGACCATCTCGAAGGTCCTGCTCTCCATCTGTTCCCTGCTGACAGACTGTAATCCAGGTGAGTACAGCAAAATAATGCAAGACACTCTGAAAAGAGTTTTTACATGTTGCTTGATCATAAAAGGTCATTGTAATGCTGTTTTCAGACCAGCCGCGGTAGAGGCATCAAGCGCTAGGGTTTTCAATGTTAAGTCAATGAAAAGACGCTTGGCACAGGTCTGGAGGTCTTTTGGCACGAATGAGCTGTTTAGCCCAGCGCGGTAGACGCGATTCCGCCTCATTTGCGCGTCTAGTTTGCACGAATGGCACGAATTGATTGATGCCGCATGAAATGCTCTAGTTGAAAAATTTGAACTTTGCCGGAAAAACGTGCCACGTTAACCAATCAGGAGCGTGCTCTAGTAGTGACGTGATTACAGAAAGCGAGCAAAGTAGCAAAAGCCCCTCCCATGACGCGAATTTCCGTGTGAATGTCTCGATTACTAGAATTTCAAGCGAGTAAATTCAAAATGTGCAAGCGGCAAGCTAGACGCGAATTTCACGCCTCAAACGCGGCTGGTGTGAACCCACAGTAACTGTATTCATAATCTCCAAGCTAATTCTTCCTTCAAAGGCGCAGTGTGTAAATTTTTGAAAAATATTTTGACATAATGCAATATAATATAGATAACTATGTTTTCAGTGGTGTATAAAGACCTTACAAAATGAACTGTATTGTATTTATTACCTTAGAACAAACGGTTTTATCTGCACACACAGCGGGTCCCCTTACATGGATGCTGCCTTTTTGCGGCATCATGTTTTTACAGTAGCTCTAAATAGAAAAACTGTTTGTCACTACGTTGTCTCAGACAATAGTCCCTTTCACACATACAGTCTTTACTGGTAATTTACATGTCATGTGTGAACAGAACCCTTCCGGTAAATCAGTGCTCCCAATTTACCAGTAAGACAGGTTGTAAGATTACCAGTAATTTACTGGTAAGCGCTATGTGTGAACGAAAAATATAGGATTACCGGCATTTAGAACGGACGACGTCGCTGACAGATCGGGCCAATCAGAACGTTTTTAAACAGATGACGTGTTTACCACCGCACTGTTTACGTTCGTTTCCACACCCATGCTACTTAAAAGTCAAGCACAACTGAAGTTAACATCCACATTTCTTCAAAGTTGTTTAAAACAGCTTACCATATATTTGCCAAATTGCCGACGTCCTTAGCACACCCTCGGTGAAGCTTAATGTGCAAACACAGGTTCCGTTTGACGCCGCCTAACGCAATGTTGTTTGGTCACGAGCAACTTCGCGACCGTTTGCCGCAGATGTGAAAACAACAAAATACGGACCGACGATATTAAGTCATAACCCGCCATTGTGTACAAATACGACACGGAGCTCGCGGCCGCGTGCCACAGGTAACTTCCGCTTTCTCTCCGAGTTTACCGGTATTTTGATACTAATGTGTGAATGATGTCTTACTGGTAAAAAGACGGAACGTCACTGCATGTGTGAATAGCACATTTTTGTATTTACTGGTAAATTTATTCTGGTAAATTCATGGTAATTTACTAGAATTACTGTGTGAAAGAGGCTAATGACATGTTTGTCCTCTGACGGCTATTGTAGCTTCTCTATGTGCTTCATAAGGGAGATTGCAATTTGCAACCTCACCACTACATGCCGCTAACATCTACACACTGCACCTTTAAGGTGTTTCACGATGCCATACAAGGACCATTTCTGGACCTTTTAACATCTGAAGTACCTTTCTGTTTCAGATTATAAAAAGGTATGAAATAAAAATGATTATTTTAAGAACCTTTGACTAAAAGGTTCTTTGAGGAACTAAAAATGGTTCTTATATGGCATCGCTGTGATGAACGTTTTAAGCACTTACTTCTTTAAAGTCCATGTAAAGTCATTTCAGAGAAATGTTTCTAAACAAATTATAAATGTATTACTGAAACGTGTGTTCCCTTTAAACCAATGATCTTTATATTGTCAGCGCAATGTTTTACAAATTGAGCTGGACATGGTAATAGCAATAGTCAAGGTCATGAGTTCGATCCCCAGAGAATACACCAGTGGGGAACCTTCAGGGCCTTCTACGCCTTCAGAGAAGGCCTAAAAAAATTAATAAAAAGATTTTTTATTATAATAATACAAATAAATAATTTTCAATAAAAATATGTTTTTACATTTTTTAATTTCTATTTAATTCAATTTAATACAATACATGTAATATATTTTCTCTCATCTATGTTCTAACGTTAAGCTTACTGTCAGGTTCATGTCATGAAAACATCTAATCCAATCAGAATCGTCTGTCTCTATTAAGGCCCGGTTAGCTGGCTCATTCGTTGGTTAGGACTTCATGAATCCCAGGGAAGGCCAAGCTATGTGTTTTGGTGTGGAGAGTGACGGGCAAATCCACCAATCACGTTTTGATTTCAAGTGGGCGGGCAAAAAACTAAACATTGTAAGCCTTCATGAAGTCCTAAGCATGCAACAAACTGGATGCGAGCTGCCGTAAAACACCAAAGACGAAGATCATAGACCGTTAATATCAATACAGTCTAATGGCCCGAATCTCTGCGGTGAGAGTGGTTGAGGTAAATGGCGGAAAACGTGATTGACGTTGTGGTTAGCTTGATAGGGCTGAGGTAAAAACGAAATAACTTAAGCGCGTACTCGTGAAGAGCACAGCTGGGAGAAGCGCGTGCAGAGGAGACTGTGCATATGACGCGAACACGAGAAAAATAATGGGTTTAATTATACTTTTACTTCCTGACAGTTTCACTTGTTACGTGAGGATAGTGATGACTGACAGACGACGCCGAATTAAATACAATATAATTTCCTAACTAAATCTGAGAGAATGCGAAAACATTCAAATATTTTTTTCCTCGCTATACCCGATGGGCAGGGCGGAGATACATTTTGGTAGCCCGACAAGAATTTGCAATAGCCCCGGGACCTCGGGGCTTGGGGTTAGCGATTTTGCGAGCCCTGGATATCTTATAACAGTTATGAGCCACAAGGAGGTGCACTGAGAACGCAGGGTGCTATATTCCCCTTATGAAAAAGATTAACAAGGTATCCGACAGCTAAATATATATTTCCAAAAAAATAAAATATAAATTAAAGAACATAATTTAAGCTTGTTAAATGCAAATTTACAGAGCCCCTGTCATTACAGAGCAGCAGAATCTGTATTTGTGTTTATCAGTTAGATTAAAGTAATTTTAAACTTTAAAACTGCATTTAAAGGCAGACAATGCCCATTCTGTAATTTAACTTTGCGTGCTCAGAATTTTTACACGTTCACTGTATGATTTAACGAAAATACGAATAGCCTAGTATTATGGATGGAGAGGCATTTGCACTTCATTGCATATATTGAAGGCCCAGCTGAAGTACCCACGGTTCGCCACTGGAATACACAAACTGCACTGCAAGTCGCTTTGAATAAAAGTGTCTGCCAAATGCATGACTGTAATATAATTAAAAGAATGTTCCCGGTCCTAAAACTAAACCTAGTCTTAAAATCAGAGGGCATTGATGGATTAAACTGCTCTAAAAGAAATGGCAATGAATGTTGATTCAGAAACATTTTGCTAAGCGAATTTTTTATTCTTAGCAGATCATTGAATCTGACAGCTTCATTTGTTCATTTCATATGTTGCTTAAAGTCATGGTTTCATCACAAGTCAAGAAAAAACCTGTGATGTTTGTCTCAAAAACAACTTTGACATGATGTCAGCCGAATCAGCAGAAACGTCTGTGAATCCCACACAGCTCATTTTCATTGACCGGAGATATCTCACTTCCTACTGCTTTCTCTGTCCCGCCCAGCATCTCTCAGAATGACTCCTGGGTATAAGTATGTCTCACTTTCTTATTCATTTTTCTTCTCCATATCTCAGCGGATCCTCTGGTGGGGAGCATAGCTACTCAGTACCTGACCAACAGAGCAGAACATGACAGGATAGCTCGACAGTGGACCAAGAGATACGCCACATAGACGGCGACCGCCGGCAACCCCAGATACCCCACCTCCACCCCGATTTTCCTTTTCCCCCTCCCGTTCCCTCTCCACTCCTCCCTCACCCCAAGTCCCCATCACCCGCAGGAGTGTAAAGATCCAGGAGAGGCAACTTTACAACGTGCAACAAATCTTTATAGCCTTTACAAAACGGACTTCTGTGTATATGTCATACCGATTCTACCCCGTGTTTTTACCCAATACGGACTGGGAGCGCAGACAGAACCGACCGCGGTAAGGCTGCCGGAGTAGAATTTTGTAGCGGTAGATTTAGTTCTGTTTAAAAGCCTTCTTGCAAGTCTTGCTTCTTTGGGATATAAAATGTATTTTGTGATGTAACAAGGAAGATGTTCCTAAAGTCAACCAAATATTATGGTGCATTTTAGCCTAATTCATTATCTGTATGAAGTCAACGGAAAAAAACGATAAAGACTAAAAAAAAAGAAAATCGAGCTGTAGATTATTAGAAATGATGTCATTTATATGAGACCCACACTCATTTCCAGTTCTGTGGTACATGCTGTTGTGAATCTGTTATACCTTTGTCAGTTTGTAATGAAGAGATCTCATTGAACGTTTTGTAGCTCAGCTGAAATGAGCCTTCACTGTAAAATCTCCTTGAACACGATAATAATAAAAAACCTTTCCCCGGAGGTAAGGTGTGTGTGTGTGCTGTTTTTATCAAGGGTGTTTTATAATGTGTGAAGAGAGCGGTCCATAAACATTGCCATTTTAATCTCAATGACAAGTGTTCGCAGAGTCAGAAATCAACTTTTATGATGCAAATGTTAAACCGTAAATTTATTTAGATAATTAACCATATAAAAACGTGCTATTCACTTATGTTAAATACCTATTGCCAATAACACCATTGTTGTGTGTTTACAGGCTTATTGTGAGGTTAAGAAGATATCTGGTACAATGACTTTTTTGCCTTGAGTCTTAATTTTGGCCTATGGCTCCTCGGATGTTGCACTAGAGATCAAGGCTTTAAACCGATTCACGGAACGAAAACCAGAAACTTTTGATGTTTTCCAAGGAAAAGAAACGAAACCAGAAACTTTCAAAAAATATATGTGACGGATCAGAATTGTTTATTTAAAATAATGGTAACCGTTTAATACAGTTATTTTTTTTTTTGTTCTTTTGTAAATATTGTAGGCTACCAAGTATCTCAAGATGTTTGTTTTTTTAATACTAATTAGTGGTGTAACGAATCGTAGTTGATCCGTACATATCACAACCCACGGTTCGGCTCGCATGCGATTCGCGGATTAATATGCAAATTTAAATAGGGTGAAAGTTGATCATTTCCACATGTTTCAAAAGGCTTGCAAATGTTAACACTTAAATGATTTGAAACAATTGAACTACAAAAAGGGGCTAAGTAAGCAATTGTCTGTACGCACAGACGCACATGCGGTTGAACCTGGTTTCTGTCATTTATTGTAGTTTTTATCCCACTGATGTAAATTCAAATGTTTGTTTTTAAAATAAGTTTGTGTTTAGTTAGTTATTTAATGATATAAAAACGGTGGTGTCACGTCATGATTGACAGCTGTGATATCGTGTGATATGCGCATTCTGCGAGAGCGAGGGCGGGGTTTTGATTTTGCGGCTTCATTTCCTGCTCACTACTGCACATGACTGGTCCCGAAATCGCTACTGCGCAGACTCAAGACCCAAGATGTCAGCGCCATATCGGGACACTGGCGGCTTCACTTTTCACCAATGGAAGGGAGCGAACAGGCGTCGTCCATCTTTTTTTTACAGTCTATGGTCCGGTCCAACTCCAATCAAAAGTGATTATCCCTATGCCCTTCAAAGATCAGAACTCTTGATGTATAAAATTGAGAGTTGTGCTTACTGTGTCTCATACTGTAGTCTATTAAAATACATTTGGTGAATAAAGCACTTAAAAACAACGTAATTTTCACTTTATGTGGAGCGACTGTTTATGCTGCATCTTTTTCCAGAAGCGCCATCTGTAATTTGTCCTCCGTCTTTGTGTGAGCGCATGTTTAAGTGCACTCAAAAGTGCATACACGGAGAGACGCGTTTCAAAAAGCCTCAAAATACCACAGTATTCTTTTTCTAATAAAAACATGTAAGTTGTTTGCCAATAAACGACATGGCAGAAATGGTCCTTGCCTTAATTCATGTATAATGCTGAAACAAATGTAGGCATGTCAGAAATACACTTATGCCGCTTACATAATGTAGCCGTTTTTAATGTTCGATGACACGATAGAGACTTTGTAAAATTATGTAGAGTAATTATTTAAAGCGTAACTAAACCCCTGGTCAGAGCCTGACTCCACCCACTGGCAATATTTGAAAAATGCAAGAAAAGTGGGCAGATCCCAACGAAGATAGAGTGGATGAACTAAGCTCGTACCAAGTGTGTGGTGAGATCGTAACAAGGGCGTGGTGAGCTTGAACCTGCTTACGTCACGAGTCATTTTTTGGACCCAACATCCAATAGGAAAATTAAACTGCAGTAGCCACCGTTCAACCTGAAGAGGGCAGCACTCAGACGTTTTTACACCATATATTGTAGTAATGAAACACTTTATATCCAAATGTCAAAAAACTTACTAAAATCAATGAACAGCACTAATAAAGCCCCATTCTTACAGATCATTAACCAAAAAAGTTGGTTTAGGGTTTAGTTACTCTTTAAGTTTAATGTCGTAATGATCAGCCTACTTATTTGTATGTCCCACAGCTGATAAGGAATGTTATTTACCGGTTTGGGAACTTTATTTATTTTTTGTTCTAACCGGTTCAGGAACGTCGAATTTTCGAACCAAAACCCTCAACTGTTTCTTTTCGGAGTGAACCAATTGGGAAAAAATGTGGTTCAAAGCCCTGGTAGAGATACACACATGCTATCATGCATGTTGCAATCTTTGCTCATGGGCATCCAGTTTTGGAAACATTGTCATATGACCGATATCTGTTGAGCCTCAGGAAACGGCATTCTTACCATATGGATTTGCTAACAGCATAGATGAAATAAACACTAGTTTTTTTCCCAAAAAAATGAGCACTGGTAAAAAAATTAGCAGTGCAAAAGATTCCCAGGGAACAAACATAATGATCAAAATGTATGCACTGCAATTCACTTTAGATAAAAGTGCATGCCAAGTAATCTAATTTGATTTATATGTTGCTTACATGCAGAAATGTATCTTAATATACAGCTTATAAATCGTTAAAATGCCAGATAAAAACAAAAGTGAGACTAATTTACAAAACTAACCATGCTGCCAATAGACTGACATGAGCAGCTGTCCATCAAAGTCTGATGTTTAAAGGATATTGAATGCTCATATCAGGCCACAACACTTATTTGTGGACTTGCTAACTTCACAAAACGTGTGTATGGCTTTAATTAAGGCTGTTATGTCATTTTTGGCATGCAGAAGGAGTCACTTGGTCCCCTGTGTGCATTTCACATAGCCAGAATGAGATTGGTTTTTTTAGGGTCGCCCCCAGTATTCGTCACGAGGCCGGTATGGCTTTCTCTTATGCTGTGAATGATGCGAGATGAATTCTGACCCGTGTTGATAGTGTCAGATTTACACCCCGGAGGGCGGTGGAATGTGTACGCTGTCTGACCCAACTTGAATGTGTGCAGCCCCCTGGTGGGCCCTTTGTTAATCGCACTTAAATGAGAGGATGATGGAGATCGATGAAGCATCATGTAGAGATTGATTATTTTGTTAGTTGTCAATTGACTGTTGCTCATTCGTGTGCTTTCTGTTTTTTGTGAAGAGTCCCGTGGGAATCTCCAAGGATAAGTTCAGAACAGAATAATAGCTTTATTTTAAAGTGAATACAGCACGGTGTACTCTGCTGTTTATTTTGTTTACTATCAAAATGTTCGTGGAAGTTATCATTTTGAGAATAACTGTTAATAATGCATTTATAATAAGAATGACATTGTAAGATACAGTATTACAGATTGCGTTATTATTTGTATGTGGTCCTGGTAAATCCTACAATGCCAAAATCCAAATGCCCCCACAAATATGTATCACATACCAAATATACTAGTAAATTTTATCTTTGGGATAGATTTGCATAACGATTAATCGCAATTAATCTATTGCAGAATAAAGGTTTTTGTTTACATCATATATGTGTGTGTACTGTGCATAATAACTTTGTATAAATTATTACACACACATGCATGTATATATTTAAGAAATGTTTACATGTGTATATGCATTATGTATAATTTTTTATATTATATATAAATATATTTTTTAATAAAAATTATATATGCATAATTATTATTCACAGTTCACACAGATATATGATAGAAACAAAAACCTTTATTCTGCAATAGATTAATCATTATGCAACCTTACTTTGGGGACATTTTTTGGTCCTCGTGAGGAAAAAAGCTTAGCAATCATACTAAATTATTAAATAAACATAATTTAATAATAAAGGTAAATATTTTCTGTGAGGGGTTGGGTTAGGGGAAATGTGTGCATGCATGTGTCTGTGCAAAATGTTTAAGGTAATCCATTAGGCATGGGCCGGTATAAGATTTTAAGGGTATGATAAACAAAAATACCATGGTTTCACAGTGTTGTAGTATTGCCATTGCAGCACTAAAATGTGTTTTTCAAATGTTTGTGTATGCAACTTTTCAACCGGACAGAAAACATTTCATTTTTAAGCAACATACAACACTTAAGTTATTATAGTCTTTAATATATATTAAATGTAAACATCAAATCAATTACAGGACATGATTAAATTATTTTTGTGTTAACACAGCTCATACCTTGGAAATTGTATCACAGAAAATGTTAGTGGTTTTGAAACCTTGAGTCTTTAAAACCTTGGTATACCTTGAAACCGGTTATCGGCCCATGCCTATAATCCATAAATACATTTTGCGAACACCGTACATACAGTACATTTACTACTGTGTGTGGTGCAGAAATTATAAGTATTATGTTAGTAGTCCAATAGTGTTATGCTGATAAATACAAACATTTTTACTGTGAAAACTTTTATTTAGTTTCTTGCATTTTTCAATTTTTCCATGCATACTTTAATGAAAGGCTTTTCTGTACTACACCGACATCAGTAACTGTTTTGACGGATTAATTTATTAGATGATGTGCTTTAGTGTATTAAGAGTGTAGTTATTGGTGTTGAATTGTGAATGTGTGTCTATGAATGGACGGGTCACATTTCCAGGGTGTACCGAGATGCTGGGATAGTCTTCAGTCCCCTGCAACCCTTAAAGAAAGTCGCTTTTATTAGTTTCCGTACAGACTGAGTCTGGTTAAGGAGAGTGACGTGTCGGAGATGTGACAGATATGTGCATTCAGCCCATGTTGCCACATGAGGGAGACAAAACATAGTGTTACTTCCTCTTACACATGCTTTTTTATTTGTGTTTTATTTGAGTTATGTTTTGCATTTGATGTTTATTTCATTGATCCGACCTTGTAAAAATTACTCACAGGTGGGAGAAAGTGAATTATGCATTACAGAATAAGTAAGTCCCATGTTTACGAGTTATTATAATGGGAAATGATGATTAATCACCCGCACACACCTACTTACAAATAGGCAGACTGTCTGAATTCAGTGAATAATGAGATGGGATGCTCCTCTTCACCCAAATGACTGATGGGATTTATGCTGACCCATGAAAATATGAGCTCTTACTTCAGTCATGTAAATAACCTTTAATAGATTTGTATTGACCCTGAGGTAACTGACAAAAAATAGTATTATTAATTATTATAATTATGATAACAATAATTATTAATAACAATAATTAATAATAATAAATATTACTATTAATTGTTATTATTATTAATTATTATTATTATAATTATGATAATAATCAATAATAATAAATAGCTTTTAATTGTTATTATTATTAATTATTAGTATTATTAATTATTAGTATTATTATTAAATATTATGTTTATGGGCGCCTTACGTGACACTTCAGGACACCATGCATACAGTTAAAACGCGTAATAAAAAAATAATAAAATGCTATTCAACCAATATACTATATCACTGGTAAGCCTGCCCAAAAAGATTTTAATGCTTTTAAGATGATGCTTTTTGAAGCATCAGCATTTTGTGACCAAATAAAGTGATGAATATTTTTTATAAAAATTGTTCAGATGAAGAAAGCAAGTCGTGTAAGTCTGAGATGTCATAAGGGTGAGTTTTAATTTTTTTTTTTGGGAGAACTATTCTTTTAAGTGGCCTATTATTGGCACAGCTTGAAATTGAGCACTTAAATCTCTTTAAATCGTGCTAAATATGACCGCTTATAACTGCTTGATAAGCAGCCTATAGGTTTTATAACACAGCCGTGAACGAAATGTACACCAATAAACGTTTCCATTTTTATGAATCAGTTCCTACATCTAATATAATCCCTTATCCTAACTGTGGACGGTTGTGGTTGCATTAATACAGAATGTGCGGTTACAGCGAGTCAGAGTTTAAAACTTCATGAAAGGGTTAACTTCCTTTAACCTTATTTTCTTAAGCTATTATTAAATTCTCATAAGCCATGTTTTGGCTATTAACCGCACTTTGCCTGTGTTCGCGAAAGTCTGTGAAACAAAAGCGGGGGTGTTTTTTGTCACTCAGTCAATTCAAGTATGTTTAGTCGTGTGTGTGCGCGTGAGTTGAAGCGATAGGGGCGTCGCAGGCCTCTTCTCTGTGGTTTTAGAGCCACTACAAGTGGAAAGCACAAAGGCTTAATTGAGATGAAGTGATCCGTGGATTAGCATGGGTGCTGGTAAATGCCCTCATCCCAGCTGACAATAGAGGGCCTCTGACAGGGGCCGATCGGCTGGGACTACACCAGTCCTCTGTTGTTTTTCAAGGGCCTGTGTGTTTGCCTGAATATCACCCCAAAAGGCGAAACGGCATACGTGCACCTAACTCTTCAATACTTGTGCCAGCACTGAAATATAGAGATTATTTTATGCAAAAGTATTCCAGTATTATCAACATTTTTAAAACCATCGAGTACACAATCTTGTGATTATGTATTAATAGTTACAATCTTGGGTAAAATGGTTAATAGTTTTTTGTGTTTACATTTTGCTAAATAAAAAAACTTTTGTCAGACTATTTGATGTTTATAAATGTATTTGTTTAGCATATGACATATATTTAGCATAAAGGTCATGTGTTTAATTCCCAGGGAACAAAAAATGTAATGCACTGTAGTCACCAGCATAAACGGTTTTCTAGATGCATGAATGTTATCATTAACTCATTAACTGTATGCATGCTTTAACTGAAACAGTTTGTTGAACACTTTCTTTTAGTTTTTATATAAAACAGTTACATCAGTAATATTCACTCTATTTTTAGCCAGGGTACAAGCAGTTTCAGATGAATTATAGAGACTAGATCCCTATAGACCCCAATTAGGTCTCACCACATTCTTTCATTAACAAGTTTTCTGATTTTAGGCATGGAGAGGTGTGAAACTCTCCCACTTCAACCAGTATGTTCCAGAATCATAATATTTGTGTTTTCAGACAGCTGATAACATACATGCGTATAGTGTGGGTTTCTAAAAATATTTTCACAAAACTGATGAAAACTTTCTTGGGTTTTTTCTGTTTATGGGGGCAAGAAAAGTAATGCATAAATGTTTCTCTTATATGTTGCTGTAAGCTTGTGTTAAAGGGGACAATTCACAAGATTTTTTAAGATCTTAAATAAATCTTTGGTGTCCCCAGAGTACATACGTGAAGTTCTAGCTCAAAATACCATATAGATAATTGATTATATCATGTTAAAATTGCCACTTTGTAGGTGTGAGCAAATGTTTTTTTTGGGGGGGGGGTGTCCTTTTAAAAGCAAATGAGCTGATCTCTGCACTGATTGTCAGTGCTGTGGTTGGATAGTACAGATTAAGGGGCGGTATTATCCCCTTCTGACATCACAAGGGGAGCCAAATTTCAATGACTTATTTTTTCACATGCTTGCAGAGAATGGTTTACTAAAACTAAGTTACTGGGTTGATCTTTTCTACATTTTCTAGATTGATAGAAGCACTGGGGACCCAATTATAGCACTTAAACATGGAAAAAGTCAGATTGTCATGATATGTCCCCTTTAATTTGTTTCAGTCTGTAATGATTTAAAAATATATATATATATTTCTGACGTATATAGAGAGGACTGTATGTACATATGATATGTGACCCTGGACCCCGAAACCATTCATAAGGGTCAGTTTTTTTAAATTGAAATTTATACACAATCTGAAAACTGAATAAATAAGCTTTCCATTGGTGTATAGTTTGTTATGATAGGGTAATACATATTGAGGATAGGGTCATACATATAGGTCTTAAATAGGATTGGATAGGATAGTATTTGGCCAAGATACAACTATTTGAGAATCTGGAATCTGAGGAAATCAGAATATTGAGGAAAATCGCCTTTAAAGATGTCCAAATGAAGTCCTTAGCAACACATACGAATGATAATTTTTTTTATTCATTTGCAGTAGTTAATTTACAAAATATCTTTAAAGGACATGATCTTTTTTAATATCCTAATGATTTTTGGCATTATAAATCTATAATTTTGACCCATACAATATATTGTTGGCTATTGCTACAAATATACCCATGCTGGTTTTGTGGTCCAGGGTCACATGTAGGCGATAATAGTAATGTCAAACATAAATATTATTTCACTCCCATATGGAAACAATATTTTTGACTGAAAGGGACTTCTTGACCCTTGATCTCTTTTACAAAATTCTTGTATCCCTAATATAAACCCTAATCTGGTTTCATGTTTCAGTAGTGGGTCTTGACGGGTCAATTAGTGGAACCAGTAAAACCTTTTTACTTCAAATCCCCATTGTCCACAATAAAATAAAATGCCCCTATTCATAGTGTATACCTACTAAAATACACTCAAACATTTTAAAAATATACATTTTCTGGGTTAACCCAACGTCTGGGTTTGTCCCTTTTTGGCCCATTTCTGGGTTAAATTAACCCAGAAAATATTAATATTTTTAAAATGTTTGAGTGTATTTTATTAGGTATACACTATGAATAGGGGCCTTTTATTTTATTGTGGACAGTGGGGATTTTTATTGTTTATATTAGATCCAACAATGGGATTAAACAACCCAGGATAGGTTAAATTACAACCCAAGGGTGTGTGTATATTCCATTTTGACATAACTAGATTGATCGACGTGTACTCGTTAAAAAATGTTAAAAATAACCAAACATTTGGTAGCACTTTACAATAAGGTTGTATTATTTAACATTAGTGAAGGCATTAAGGAACTAACAATGATCCATAGTGTGTGAGCATTTATTAACCAATGTCAACAAATACAACCTAATTGTAAAGTGTGACTAAAATGACACTTATTTTTTATTCTTATTTTGTCTTTAAATGTCATCTTGATACCCTTCGTATACTTTATTGCATCCCTGGGCCCCTGGTTGGGAAATACTTCTGTAGACAAGGAAGGTATTTGGTTCACATCTTGCTCCAGGCTAACAGGGTGAGATTTGAACATGAATCTGTAACAGCCAACAGATGGCGCTGATTCCACACCCGTGAGGCTTCTGGCCCACAAACCGGAGAGTCTTTGTCTTCATGATGATGCTCGGATAGCTCGCTAAGTAGCTCCTCAGGGAGGTTATTGTAATGGCAGTTTTAGCAGTCACACACCAACACTAGATGCTTCCACCGAACACAGCTGCTGCTGGGATTACTTTACTGTTAACCTGTCAAATTTAAGAAGTGCCTGCGATCCCCTCTTCTCTATCTGCCGGAAAGATGCCAGCATGAAAAAAAACCCATCACTGAAAGTATTAGAATGACATCTTCAGCCTCTTGGCAGGCAGAATCCTGGACTCCAAAGAGGATTTTATAAAGCAAGGCCATGACCGTTTTGTCAAAGTTGTTAGGAAAAATCTGATCAATCTGTTTTTATTTGTATTTATTCTAGCAAATGGATGAATCTCACCAAAGCTGTAATAAATAAATCCACCCCACATCTAACCTTAAAATTAAACTTGTTAAGCATTTAGCCTAAGGGTTCACTACTGTAAACCATAAAGATATACATAGAAGGACATACATGGAGCATTGCATTAGTGGTCCAAAAAAATCATGGGTTTGAACCCAGGGAACACACAAACTGATAAAAAAAGTATAAATTGTAATGCACTGTAAGTAGCTTCGGAAAAATGCATATGCATAAATGTGACCCTGGACCACAAAATATAAGTAGCACGGGTGTATTTGTAGCAATAGCCAACAATACATTGTATGGGTCAAAAATATAGATTTTTCTTTTATGCCAAAGATCTTTAGGATATTAAGTAAATATCTTGTTTCACTGTAAATATATATCAAAACTTTTATTTTTGTGAGTGGATGCAATTGCTAAGCACTTAACTTGGACAAATTTAAAGGAGATTTTTTTTCTTTATATATATAGAGAGAGAGATATTAGATTTATATATATTTATTTATTAGATTTCATATTTTAAATAGTAATATCCTAACAAACCATGCATCAATGGAAAGCGTATTTATTCAGCTTACAGTTTTAAAAAAATGTACCCATATGACTGGTTTTGCGGTCCTGGGTCACAAATAAATAAGTATATATATATATATATATATATATATATATATATATATATATATATATATATGCCTAGAAAATCGCAACTTTTAATTTTACGTCGGTCTTAGTACACAATGTAACTACAGAAGAGTCAAGTTTTAAATAGCAAAAATATCTAACTCTTTGGTTATTTTTAGCGCAATGCTAATGGTCTAATCAGATTCAATAAATTATGCTAAGCTATGCTAAAAGTGGTACCGCCATGCCCAGAGATCAGCAGAATGGATTCCAAAACAGTAAAAGTCAAATGTTTAACTCTAGGGGAGCTAGTAAAATGACCATCTTAAAGGGGAGCATCCCTTTAATTTTCCTAAATTTCCTAAATATACAGTGCACATAACGATGTCATTAAAATTGGATTGTTTTTTATATTATTATATAGTACTGATGGGCTTAATTGAAAATGATACAATCCAAAAAAGTAAAACATCTCAAAACAGGCTTGTTTTCTCTAAACAATAATATCCTCGACAGGTTTTGCCATATTTACTCCAATTTTGTTTTATGTTGAAAAAATCATTTTGCTAGATGCACACCATTTTTTTTCATATGAATGTGTGTATGACCTTCACTGACCTATTTATTCTGATAGTGAGCATATTTTAAAGTGAACACCCTTCCCCTCTCACTTCTCCACAGATGCAATGCAAAAAATCTCTCCATAACTACGAATAGATTACCATCACCTATCAGGTTTTGAGAAATGTGGAAGTATGAATCTGTCAGTATCTATATGTGTAATAATTGAGCCCAGTCTCATGAAATGTGTATAAATAGCACACCGTGTGAAAACTTTTGCAATACGTACGCCAAATTCCAAATCAGCATAAAAAATTTTTGTTAAATAAAATGACATCCCCAATTCTAACTCCAACTCCAAGCGACCATGGTTAGAAAAAAACGTAAAGAAATCTACATAATAAATGACATTCTAAAGCTAATCCCAAATCTAAACCCAAACCCAAGCGAAAATGGTTTAAAAACAGCAAAATTGAGAAACCAATACATAAAACGACTCTCAAAGAAGCGCCATATTAAAGGGACATTCCACTTTTTTTGAAAATATGCTCATTTTCCAGCTCCCCTGGAGTTAAACATTTGTTTTTTACCGTTTTGTAATGATATTAGGCACTGCCCGAAAATAGTCCCCTTGGTTTCAATAGCAGGGGACTATTTTCGGGCAGTGTGTAATATCACCATGTTACAGCAGCAAAGTCCTTGATTATTACGCCAGAAGTAGAGGATAGTTCCTAGCCATATCTGCCTAGAAAATCGCAACTTTTAATTTTCCGTCGGTTTTAAAACACGATGTAATTACAGAAGAGTCAAGTTTTAAATAGGAAAAATATCAAAACTCTTTAGTTATTTTTTAGCTCGATGCTAATGGTCTAATCAGATTCAATGGATTGTGCTAAGCTATGCTAAAGTGCTAGCGCCAGACTCGGAGATCAGCTGAATGGATTCCAAAACGGTAAGAATGTTTAACTCCAGGGGAGCTGGAAAATGAGCATTTTTTCAAAAAAAGTGTAGTGTCCCTTTAAGTGAACAGAAAGGACTGGCTTATCATATGCACCCAAAATTGGAATTTGGCGTATGTATTGCAAAAGTTTTCACACTGCGTGCTATTACACGCATCTCCAGAAGACTGGTTTAAATAATTACAAATTGACACAAACCCAATAGGCATTTTGGACACCAAGTAATTTCTTGTGGTCGAATGACATTGTTAAAGGCTTAAAGAGTGTGTTTCAAATGAGTCAGACCAGATTTTTCCATGGCATCCGTAATACAATGGATCTTTGTGAGAGGGCTTGCAAAATGGCTCATCTGGACTTCAAACACACAGATTGCTGGTGGTGAGGAAGCAGTCGGCAGACAGTCTTCTCCTAATTATTTCAGCCCCTAATTAGCATTCAAAACAAGACAATATCACTGTCTCTTACTCATTATCTCTCTGTGTGTTGTTGTGTTGTATATGATGGGAGTTTCCAAGCCTATTTACTTTTTAGAGTTTAGCATTGACTGTATATGAGCTCACTCTGATATTTAATTTAGTAATTTAAAGAACTTCAAGTAAATAATGCACTTTTAGAGGCGTTCCCTATAAGTTTCATTATGCTTTTAATACTGAAACGATTTAAGAGCTGATGCAGACCAAGAGGAAGATGAACAATGCCTTGACTTTCTGTCTGTTCCTCATACAAAGTGTCCGGCTTTGGTTTGATTTCAAATCCCAACAGGGACCAACAGGAAGAAGAATTGCCTGCATGTCCAAATATGGACAGAAACGTGTCCGTTCGGTTGTGTCCTGCCTGCGTTTGTTCTTACAGAAGGGGTTTCCCCCACCTCTTAAAATGCCATATAAGTCAGCGCCATTAGCACACGAAACCACCGCGACCTCATCAAACCAAGTAAAACAGATGGTTTTCATTATGGCCTTTCGATGACAACACTGTCCCATTTTCCAGGGGAAGCTCGCGTTAGGCTTCGGAATTAAAACAGGGCTGTTACTACACGAGACCCACAGGGTGTAAACCGAAAAGATGCTTTGACCTCTTTGAGACCTCACCTCATAAAAGTTCAGAGGAAGTATTCCTCTAGAGTGGACCGCACCTTGAGGTCGTTTCACAGTTTTTGACTGCCCGGAGCCCTCAGGCTTGTGTTTTAAATTAGTACGGTCTGCTTTCAGGTGACTCACGCTGTACTTAAGTAGGATGAGCCATTTGTCTGAGAATAGCACAGGATTATAAAAATAATCACATGAAGATAAAAAAAACTACAAGACTGGAGAGATGCAGAGTGTCTTGCCAATTACAGAGAACAGGTTTTCATGGATTACCTCAGACTCATGTGGATCAGCCTCTCCAGCTTTGTAAATGCTATCATCTTCATTTATAAATAGTTTTTTAAAGCTCCCGTTCTTTCTGTGTTTTTGAAGCTTTGATCAACATAACATGTGTTCATGTTTCACGTGTAAAAAAACGTGTTTTTTTACACAATTTACTTATCTGTATACCGCTGTTTTCACTGTTTCAAAAACGGACTGATGTCTTCCTTCTTCTATGAAGTCCCTCCTTCAGAAATACAGCTTAGCAGCTAAGCTTGCCGTTAGCTTAGCTGGCGACTGGCGTATTGCTGTGGGCGGAGTTTAGTCAAAAAAAAAAATGTTCTAGTGTAGTCCAAACAGGCCGTTTGCTGTAGGCTTTGAAAGGCGAATTCTGTTAAAGAAAATATATCGCCTGGCAGTGAACTTTGAGCTTCATCATTTTACAGATATTATTTATGCTATTATAGCAACATTACACACTAACAAGGGTTTAAAAAATTGGATCAGAATGAACATGACCTTTAAAGGTATAGTTCAACATGGTATTATTATTATTATTATTATTATTATTATTATTATTATTATTATTATTATTATTATTATTATTATTATTATTATCATTATCATTATCATTATCATTATTAATAATAATAATACTGTCGCTGTTTTTTTTTTTACAAAATATTAATATCATCACCAACATTTTATATAATATTATATTGATTGTTGTCAGTATTGTTACTGTTATTACTATTAATAATGATCATTACTATTAATAATAATCATTGTTTATTATTTATTATTATTAAGTTATTATAATGGGATTAGAAAAAAAATCCTAAAACCATAACAATCCCTAGAATTATCATTGGTATTACCATTATTATTGTAAATACTATTATGGCATAATATACATGATATTATTATCATTATTATCATTATTATCATTATTATTATTAGTAGTACTACCCAAATATGTATTATTATCTGTTTAACTTATTATTATTATTATTATTATTATTATTATGTCTTATTATTATTATTTTGCTTATTATCATTGCTTCATAACAATATTATAATCTATATTATTATCCGTTTAATTTATTATTCATTTATTTATTATCATTGAGCAGAACAAATCATTGTCACAATTGTTGTTTTTGTGTTTTGTTGTCTGTTTTGTTTTTGTTGTTTACTACTTAATTATCTGTTGTATGTTTTGCACTTATAATAAAAAAGGGAAAAAAATAATTATAATAATTATAATAATAAATAAAGGTATAGTTCAACAAAAATGAAAATCATTATTTGGTCATAAGAGTCATTTCAGTATTTATATGGTATTTTATGAAGCTTGAAATATCTTCATCAATTCGATATGAGCAGAGGCAGACACTTATTAAATATTTTTACTTTCTACATAAAATAATTTTTTTAAGTATTCATATTTCATCAGTGTTTTTCTTTGGAAAACATACATTCCAAAGCATATTTTCATAATTTCTACTCCACTACATTTCATAATTTCAAGTTTTTGGTTTATATTTAATATTTATGTACATTAAACATCTAAGTATTGTTTTTAATTTTACGTAAGAAAATTACACATTTTTATGTAATTAGGTTCTATTAAACATTTTTAGTAAAGTAAATTTTTTCCCAAGACAAACATTCTGATAAAGCACAGATGCTTGGAAAATTTACTTAAAATACTCAAGTAGTGTCCGCCTCTGTATATGAGCAATTCCATCATTATGAATGTGATTTTCCAAAAATTAAAATATTTTTCAGAGAATGTATCTTTTTTACCAAGAACCATCTGTTTACATTTTTCTAAGCCTGTGATGATATAGTCCAGACATCAGAAAAATAGCACTTTATACTCATGTTTTTTATTTTAGATAAGGGAAGTGTTATGGATGTGACAATGAAGGACACAACTTTTTGTGAGACAACATACTTTGTAGAAATTAAATGCATAAACCAAAAGCAATAATATCCAACAAATAAAGAAGGGATGGCACTTCAAACACTCTAAAAATGGTTGTGTTATTTTTGACCCATAATGGGTAAATATTGGACAGAACACGTGCCGGGTTAAAAATGACCCAATGTTGGGTTGTTGCTATGCAACCATGGTGTATAATAACCTATCAGTTGGGTTAAAATAACCCAGCATTGGGTCAATTTTTAACCAAGCATGTATTCTGTCCAATATTTACCCATTATTGGTCAAAAATAACACAACCATTTTTAGAGTGTAGATATATATTTTTTTTTATTAAATTTTCATGTGCTGATTTATTAGGAAGAAACAATGTAATGGATGTGACATTTCTTTGTTACACTCTCAGAAAAATTAAAAACAAAAGTTGTCACTGGGGCGGTAAGGTTTAGAAAAGTACACGTTTGTACCCAAAAGGTACATACAAAGGTACATATCTTTACCAAAATAGTACATATTATGTTCTTACCTCAACTTATACTAATTAATACCTATCTTTTTTCAATGCGTGCACTTTTAATCTTTGTACAGCGCCTCGTAAATGTGTTAGCATTTAGCCTAGCCCCATTCATTCCTATGGCTCCAAACAGGGTTGAATTTAGAAGCCACCACACACTTCCATGTTTTCCCTATTTGAAGACTGTTACATGAATAGTTACACAAGTAAGTAAGTAAGTAACAAAATAAAACTTTTGTTTGGAGCCATAGGAATGAATGGGGCTAGGCTACTGTAAATGCTAACACATCCACAATGATTAAAAACTGTGGTGTTTTCCTTTAAAAGGTGGTGTCCCAATGAAAACGTTTGTACCTTTATTCAAGCACGAGTGATTTCAATGTTTAGTCAATGTAAAGATGCGTTGATGCGCGTCTGGAGGTCTCGTGGCGCGAATGAGGCATTCGCTTGTCTAGTTCGCGCAAATGGCGCGAATTGAGTGTTGCCATGGGAAACACGTGAGTTGAAAAATTTGAACTTTGGCGAAAAAAACGCACCGCGTTAACCAATCAGGAGCTTGCTCTAGTAGTGACGGGATTACAGGAAGCGAGAGGAGTCGCAGAAGCCCCTCCTATGACGCGAATTTCCGCGCTAATGTCTCGATGACTAGAATTTCACGCTCGGCTTTCACACGCGAACGAAGCGAGTAAACTCAAAATGTATAAGCGGCAAACTAGAGGGGGTAGACGCGAATTTGACGCCTCAAACACGGCTGGTGTGAACCCACGGTAAGAGTTTAGGGATGTGACAGTTTTGAATTTACCTGGAACATAATATGAAATAATTCTGTTTAAGAGACCTCACATGGCATTTATGCTACTAAATATAGAGATATAATCTCTTACTATTTTCATAGTAAAGTTGGCATTTGCCTGTAATGCATTAAAAAGATTGACTGAGCCCCATGTATAATTTCTCCAATTTTATACCACAAACAAGTTGTGAGTAAAAAAGTCAACATTTGAGATTTTAGCTTTCCCTTTCAGACTGTCAATGACTGTAAATCGATGACAAAGTGTTTCCCAAACATCCCTGTCAAACATTCTCCATGTATTTCCTGGGATCGACTCGTATGATTCATTGAGAACAAATCGCTTAGAAAAACGAGACGCTTTAGAGAGGACCTCGCGGTTCGGAGGAAACGCAGCAGACATGACAAATCCATCATATTTTCACCCCTTCTGTCTAAACTAGATTGATTTATCCTAAGCGCAGAGCCCCGCACTATTTCAGGAGCAATTAAAAGAAAGCTCATTTTCCAAGAGAAGACATTAAAACTATCAGAGAAATTACAGTCTGATGTCTAACTGAGACGTTTCACTTTCTATCTCAGCAGCCGGTTGAATCCAGCAGGGTAGAAGTCTGGAGCCTGGAGTTTTAACCTCACATTACTTCTGCAGATTGAAGAGCATTATATGATGCACACGAGTCCCCTGGCTACTCTTGCCATAAATGCCATCAGGATCAGGCTGGCAGCGGAGTCTTACAGCTAATGCAAATCACAGGGGAGATAAAGCAAAACACGGCCTGCTTAGTAAACAACGGCATTATAATGGAAAGCTGCTATTCCCAAAGAACATTAGGGTGTAATGGCATTAATACATAAAAACATTTTCAAGCAGTGGCAGAAATGAACTTTTTTCATTTAGGGGCAATGTTTGCCCCCAGTACTAATTTTCGATAGCAAACAAAACACACACGGCATGCCGTCCATCTACTGTATGTCAAACTGAGTCCATTATTTGTAGTACAAGAATATATAGTACAAGAAGCTAAAAAGTACATAAGTGAACCAGATTGTGTAAACTCAGCTATTCTCATCCATGTGATTTACTGTTCTCAACATAAAGTATAAAAAAATTCTGTGAAAATATAACCTTGTATCTTAAAAATTATCTGAGGAAAATTATGTGAAAGATTAAAATCAATGAATGAATTCAAACTTTGATGCTACAAATCTCATAATTAGATTATAAGACTTTAGCTTGGATTTTACAGACAGGGTCACAACACAATAAAGCAAAGCTAAGATACATTTAGGATATGTTGCATTGTTCAGATTAGATTTTATTAATGCATTTTTAATTCCAGGACATTCTCATGACTTACGCATACATAGCAAGCCTTTTGAAAAGTCATGCAATATATACGCCAAAGTCCAATTTTGCATGCATATGATACGCCAGTCCTTTATGTTCACTTCATATCACACATCTTTGTGTCATTTTATTTATTATTTTTCTGTTTTTTACCATTGTCACTTGGGGTTGGGGTTAGAACAACTTTCTGTTTAATAAAATGACATCCAAACCCTAATTCTAACCCCAACTGTAAGCGACCATATTTTAAAAATAAACAAAAATTGGAGGAACTAATACATAAAATGACACTAAAAGATGCGTGATATTAAGTTAACAGGAAGAACTGGTGTATGCATGCAAAATTGGACTTTGACGTATACATTGCACAACTTTTTAAAGGCGTGCTATTTATACGCAAGTCCTGAAAATGGGTTTTTAATTCACAAACCGAACCAAAACCTACATGGGTGATTCTCACAAAATCTAGATTTTGAAGGTGTCCAGTATGAGAATTTTTAAAAAGCCCTTAAAGCCATTTTTTTTTGCACATATAAGATTAAGGTCTGAACTTACTATTACCATTATTTGTAGAGGATTTAAAAAAAATATTTCCTATAGAATTATTTAAATTTTTATGGATTATCATTATAAAAATTATCATTACCGCAACATGATATTACATTAAATATATGCATTTACAAACTCATGTTTCGGTAATGAGAACAAAAAAGTTGTCTAGGTACTATGACAAACAAAATTTCAACTTTTATCTGAAGAGAAAAAAAAGAACTGCTTACCTGGAAGCTATCTTGTGTGTCACAGTCAATTATGTCCCTTCCAACAAATTTTTAAAAAAGTTAGTTCATTGAAGGCTTAAACAATGATTGAAAATTGTTGTGGAGGATGAGAAAATTGGTCTTGGACACATTTATATTCTTTATTATTGTCTTTACATTTACCAATGATCACCAAATACCACATGTTTCTTTACTGTAAATGTTTATAGTATAACATGCACTGAAGCTTTTCATTTTTTAGATTTTTTAATTATAAATATATATTTCCATGTCAAAGAACCCAAATCCAGTCATGAACACGCATTGCGATAATGAAACGTATCCCCTTAAATGTGGAAAAAACTACAAAATTGGTTTGTATGATGTCATTTGAAATCATGTGCAAAATAGTAGATGTTTGTAACTGTATGCTTCTTATTTTGATAGCATTTACTTTTTTTTAAATGTTTCATGACACCACATAAGTCTAATTTCGTGAGAATCACCCACATTTGCTGTTTATCTGATATCTTTGTAAATATAATAATATCTTGATTAAATGCATTCAACTGTTTCACGGTTGCTCTCTTTGATGTTAGTCTGTGGATTATTAATGTCATTTGAGGTTAAAGCAAAGGTTAAGCTTGGGGTAATATGCCACGGCTTTAATCTTGACATGCTTAAGAGGGCAGGGTCTTGTAAAACTGTTCGACTACAGCTTTTCTGAACCCTTTCATTTACCGTGACATGGAAATGCGTAACGTCCAGCCTCAAAGCAAGAGAGATATGTGATAAGTCAGGTAGACAGTCAACAGAAGCCAATGAGGTGAGATTTAACAGATGCGAGAGTTTACGCATCCACATTCCTACAAACCTCTCCCCCGTGAAAACGTTAACTTTGTTTAGTTTGGATGCACTTCAATGTGAGGCCTATAAAGGACCTGACAACTCACTGTCTGTTTTATTAAAAGGTCAGGGTTCGACTGGTTATCATGAGGCCAGTATATAGATATTTCCCTCTGAGGAAATTGGTTTGCATGAGCAGTCAAACCTAACCATGCAATACAGAAGATACAAAAAAGTACAGATGTGCTACACTATAAATACAACAAATAGACAATAATTAAGTAGGGGGTAAGAGGTGTTGTCCAGGATGATCAGCAGTTCATATGGATTATTTTTTATCTGATCTTTGTTTACTTACCAGGCAAGAGACAAGTAACCAATCCTTAGCAATGATGTCACTACACTTTTCGCCTAACATTTCTTGATATCACTTACATTTGAAAAGAGCCACATGCTTCAAATTGTTTATTTTATGTCATTTTTATTGTGTAAAAGGAAAATTCTTTCTCATAGATTGTAAAAATATGGATGTAGTGTACGTGACGTCACCCATAGGTTTGTAAAAAGCCTATGTTGGCGTAGCCTGCTGTCGCCATCTTGGCAGCGCGTCACTGCGCATCACTCGCGGATAACCGAAAACGGGTAAAGAGGCGGGACGTGGGTGATACTGAGGTGACTGGTTGCTGCTGCGACTGACCTAATTGCATATGAATTTCTAGGAGTTACGCAAAATTTATGGGAGAAGATTATTTAAATGATTCATGCAACGTGATTTACTAATGTTTGCACTTGTGATTTGACTGGTATTTGGGCCATAATTTAATGCAGAAAAAAAATCATCTCTTAAATCATTTTGCGCTTGAAATGGCTGCAATTGTAGCTGATAAGAGGAGGCTTGGCAGAGACAGTACAAAGCAGAGGATTTTGGAATTTTTGGAGGATTTTTGTGGAAACACATAAGCAGTGTTAGAGGTAACGCAGAACAAGTAACGTGCATTACGTAATAATATAACTTTTCTGAAGTAATAAGTAAAATAACACATTACTGTTTCAAAAAAGTAATGCAAGTTACTTTTCAGTTTAATTAATTCTCTATGCAGGAACGGTTTCTTTTAGAAATGGAGATGGCAGTTGGGATGAAAAAATATACAATTTCTGAATGCAGAACTTTTCATTCATAAAAACACCTGCAAAGTAACGCAAAAGTAATGTAAGTATTACTTTCCATTAGTTTACTACTAACTTTTTTGGGGAGTAACTTAATATTGTAATGCATTACTTTTCCAAGTAACTTTCCCCAACACTGCACATAAGAGTTTATTTGCAATGCCGAAGGAACATATTATTAAAAAATATTGTTTACCAAGCCATGTTATTTTCTATTTAAGTGCTAGTAGATCACCCACCTGCAGGATCATCATCAGCTCTACTTATCTGCAGTCCTGAACTAGTTTACGCTACTCTTCGTAGATTGCGTTTGTCATTATGGAAATCAGCAGTTGCACGCGTGTTATTTAATTTGCGCCTTTTTTAGTAAATAACCCTCAGATATTACCACTCCCATCTGAGCTTTTTTGGAATTGCGCTCTTGCGCTGATTTGCCCCGTTTAGTAAATTTGGTCCTAAGTCACTTCTGTGCTTGCATCAGAGAGATTGGTCCTGTCCCAAATGGCGCAGTTCATGTGGACTTTCGGTCTTGTGGACTTAAATTGCACATGCTCGCTTAGTCTATGAGTCCGTAGGGTGTCCCATCTGTTATTTTTACGCTCCAAAGTGTGCTCATCAGTTCCCCCTTTGCACCCTTGATGCGGTCTTTGGCGAATCCCGCACTGCTGCAGGCTCCACACACTTTACCAACCCAGAAGTCCTTGCGATAGAGCAATCAGACAATGGATGGGAGAAGCCCTTTCTATTTCCGGCTTGACGGTTGGGTCTGTACCAAAATCAACTCAGGTGCGCCCTTGTGGACCCGCGTCAAGGGTCCCTAAGGGCTTTACTAGAAGATTTCATTAAAGTGTGGACTCTTGAGGTAGTGTGCCATTTGAGACAGGGCCATCAAAGACTGCCCCTCGTTTTTTCCTTGCCCAACTCTTGGGTTGCCAGATACATACAGGAGCACAACTGATGATGGAAAGCATAAGTTTATCTGCACATTTTTACATGAGCAAATTTGTTTCTTGGGATTTTTATGACTCAATCTGTGGCTCATTTCGGATGTTGTGTCCACCAGAGGTTGCATTTCTGGGCCATTGCGGTTTCATTTAAGCAACCGAGCTGTTGAAATACACTATTGGGTAAATTGGCAGTGGGCAGGATCACACAGATCAAAACAAAAACAGACATTCCTAAAGACATTTCCTAGTGAAATAAAAGATTACTTTACATAATTTAGGTATTTTTATTCAAAGCAACTTACAAAGATTAGATTCATTCACAATGAACTGAATGTTCATACATGACCCATCCTTACCTCCTTGGTTTTGTTCTTGCTCAAAACTTTTCTTTCTGTGAAAGAAATTTAACATCAAGTCAAATAAATCAAGCTGTTTTCAAGAGTTAACATACGACAAGCGCAATACATTCAGCGGGTAATTAACAAGAAATGCTCTTCACCATCAGAATCCATTTCCACAGTCGATGCCGTGCTGTTTTCCCCTCTCGTACCCTCGTCTGGAGCCCATTGAGTCCTGTAAATGACTGATGGAATGGCTCTGCACATTACGGTATAAATAACTTGCAGTGGTACATTAATTACCACCTCTGACTGGATCTCGCCCCGATCACACTCCCATCTAATGGCAAAGCCTGTCAGAGCGTCAGTGGGAACCATGACACCTTCCTGTGAGAATAAAGTGACGAGAACAGCGAGCGATCCGCGATCAGAGTCTGTGGCGAAGAAGTGCCAAAGCGCTCTGAATAAAAACAAGGAGAGATGAGATGAGGTGCAAACCTTGGCACCTTTTTGGGCGTGGGTGGGTGGTGGGGCTAGACATGTTGTCATGAATCTGTCAGCATGTACCATGCATTCATCCTTCGTTTCCTCCCTCCTCCTAGTCCTGCTGCACATTGACACCTGTCATAAAAATCATTTAAATTTACACGTCTAACATCTGTCATCTGATTAGTAGTTAAGATACCAGTCAAATATCTTCTGGATACTCTCTGACTGCATATTCTCTGTCTGCTTTATATGCAGCAACTGCTTTGGCTTTGTATATTTGTTTATCTGCAGTATGTTTGCATTGATTGTTTGCAATGGACTAAACACACAGAAATATTTAAAGAGCACCTATTTCATTGCTAAAAAACATTATTTTGGTATAATAACATATTTTTGTGTGGTTTATGGTTACAAAAACAAATTATTTTACACATACTGTACATTTTTAGCTCCAGATTTCCCTGTCTTCCTGAAATGCATGGATTTTGTACAAAACTGTCCCTGATTGGCCAGCTAACCTGGTCTGAATACCTCTGACGTCAGCCGGAAATGTGACGCTTCTTACCATGTTTAAAAGATTTTGTCACAATGCAATGCTAACAGGAGTTAACTTACAGGCTGTGAATCCAAGCGGGAGGAATTATGATAATGTCGGTCTTTACTACATCACCAATACCAGGAAGTAAACTGTTGCTACAATGCGTGTGTTTGTTGTAGTCCAAGAAAAGAGATTTACGTTGGAAACGATAACTTGCGTCTTCGATTACTTTGTGGTTTGTACCTTTTGCATATCATTACCATGTACTAATACACACTTACACAACAAAGAAAATGTAAAAACGTAAATAAGATTATTGGTGCTCTTTAATTAAAAATTATAAACAAAATTAAAAAATATATGTTTGTATTCATTTCTTGTATAAATTGGTAGCAGTTTAGCATACATTTTTGCCGTTTTCCAGTTTTTTTTATTTACAGTAACATTCCTATTCAAGTTCTTAGTTTTATTGTGGGTAGACCATACACAGTACAGCGTATGGTGAAATGCTTGGTATGACTTTTCCACACAGTTTTTGATATGCATTATTATAGTGATAATATCTATACAATAATATATTAAGGAGGCTAAAGCCCTTGACCTTGCTGGACCGATGTCAGGCTCGGGGCGGGTGGGATAAGAACCGGTTACATAATTATATAGATTAAGAATAAAAAGAAGAGGAAAGAATATAATTAAATCTAAAAATGTAAGATTCAATTTTTTTTATTTGAACCATTTACCACACAACTAACCTATTAAGGAGAAAGAAGAAATATGCAGGCTGTACACAAAGTATGCATATGAATATGATGCATAACTATTTAAAATCTTTTTTTACTTCCACTTTGACAGTCCACTTTCTTTGAAAATTTGCTAATTTTCCAGCTCCCCTAGAGTTAAACGTTTGATTTTTATCGTTTTGGAATCCATTCAGCTGATCTCCGGGTCTGGCGCTAGCACTTTTAGCATAGTTTAGCATAATCCATTGAATCTGATTAGACCATTAGCATCACGCTAAAAAATAACCAAAGAGTTTAGATATTTTTCCTATTAAAAACTTCACTCTTCTGTAGTTACATCGTGTATTTAGACTGCGGCTGCGGGAGCTGCATTACGCAGTGCCAGAAAATCACAACTTAAAATTTTCCGTCTGTTTTAGTACACGATGTAACTACAGAAGAGTGAAGTTTTAAATAGGAAAAATATTGAAACTCTTTGGTTATTTTTCAGGCGCGATGCTAATGGTCTAATCAGATTCTATGGATTGTGCTAAGCTATGCTAAAAGTGGTACCGCCAGTCCTGGAGATCAGCTGAATCTGGATTCCAAAACAGTAAGAATAAAATGTTTAACTCTAGAAGAGCTGGAAAATGAGCATATTTTCAGAAAAAGTGGAGTGTCCCTTTAAGTAAATTATAAGTTTGGTGCAAGAAAAAATGATGTTAGTGAGTAAGTGTTGGAAAAGGGTCTTTTTGACTTGGAAAAGCCCTGCAGATATGCTCTGTAGATTCACATTCAGGCACAGCAGGGTACAGACCCATCACAAACTTCTTTGATTGCCTCCATTCATCTCATTTTCCTTCTTCTTATTTCTGACAGAACGTGTTTGTTTTTCACGCAGACATTTTAAAACCTCAAGATCTTTAAAAGCTTTCTTCTCCACAAACTCTCAATTTTCTACTCAACACCCTCAGCAGGAAATAATCTGTAGTTCACTTTACTCAACAAAAAATGTTCATTTGTAATGGCCCGAACCATCATCAAATACAGACATCTTTGTGTTGGTTAGAGGTTTTGAGTACAACGTGCCTCGCAGTATGAATTTGTGTAGTCCTGCGTAAATCTGTATAAGCAAAATGTATAATATTGTGTATTTGTTTATAAGCATTCTTGTAGCTCAATTGGTAGTGCATTGTGTTACTGTAGCAGTGCAAAGGTCTTATGTTCAATTCCATAGGGATGACACGTACTGAAAAAATAAACCTTAAATGCACTATATAAGTCACTTTGAATAAAACCATCTGCCAAATGCATAAATGTAAATATAATTAAATATTAATTTTTTCATTCACAGTGCTCTTGGCTTTGAGCCAGTTTGAAATTACACTTAAGATTATTTAATACCCATATGATGTTCACTTTGTTGGGTACTGTCACTACACTATTTGTCTCAATGTTTAAACTTGTTCATATATAGTCACAATGAACTGAACCACAAGGAAACAGAAAGTTTTCAAAAATGTTGGCTTTTGACCTCTGCACGCTTATGGTGAAGGTTAGTATAAATATTCCTCTTATCCATAAATAATGTGTCTTTTGTAACTTTGTGTTATTGCATTTTTAAGCTGCTTTTGCAGGTGTGTATCAAGCTCTTTCCTTTGGCCTTGCATTCTTCCGCTGAGGCAACACAGCAAACAGGAAGTAGCAAGTAGACAAGGTTCATAACCCTGATCATCATCCACAGCCCATATCCTTCCACTCCCACTTAAACATGAACACACTCCCTGTGAACACTGCAGCCATTTTAAGATAGCTTTAATGTACCAGCTGCCCATAGCTGACAAAACACAAGAGTCATCCAAATTTGAGATAATTTTTTAAGTAAAATTTACATTCACGCATTTGCTGTTTTATCCATAGGGACCTATACAGTGAAATACAATGTATACATTTTTATCAGTATTATGTGTTCCCTAGTCTCGAACAAATGACCTGTATACAGGAGCACCTGTTTACCTCTTATTATAAACACTACAGGTACACTGCAAAAAATTATTTTTAAGAAAAAAAATTCTTATTATAGTATTTTTGTCTTGTTTTCAGTGAAAATATCTAAAAATTCTCAAATTAAGATTCTTTTTTCTTGATGAGCAAAACGAGAAAGTAAGTCTAGTTTTTGGACCCAAAATATCAAATTTATGTAATTTTGTGCATACAACAAGCAAAAAAATCTGCCAATGCCAATGGGGTAAGCAAATTTTTCTTGAATTTTTCTTGAATTTAGTGTTTAAGAAAAATTTTCAAGATGTTTTTGCTTACCCCATTGGCAGATTTTTTTTGCTTGTTTTATGCACACAATCACTTAAATTTTATATTTTTGGTCTAAAAACTAGACTTTTTTTCTTGGGTCATTTGCTCATTTAGAAAAAGCATCTTAACTTAAGAATTTTTTGATATTTTTACTGAAAACAAGACAAAAATGCTAAGAAATTTTTTCTTGAAAAAAATTTTTTTTTACAGTGTAATATTTTTAGCAGCACTCAGATGACCAAGATTTAAAATGTAGAAACCTTAGGCCTGTCACGATAACAAATTTTGCTAAGCGATAAATTGCCTCGGAATTTATCGCGATAGGCGATAACATTGATGCTCCGGGACCATTATAATAATGCAGATACACCTTTTCAAAGATCTATAAACTTTTATTTCTAAACAATAAGTAATACTGGAACTGGAAGACATTTTAAATATCCACAAGAAATGAACAAAATAACAGGATGATTGCGTTTTAGGTGCATATGCATGTTTGTCGTGTTGCCACTTTTAAGTGCTACGTTATTACCACAAATGCGACATAACGGCTCGTTCAGGTTTAGTGGTTCACCTCGGTTTTTGATCAGATCACAAGTGGACGAGAGAGACATATCACATTTACACCTGGTATTTAAATCCGTCTCTTTTGTCCACTTTCGACCGCTTCTGTGCTAAATACTGTGAGGGGACGGTCCGTGAGACGGTGGGCGAGTCTCTCCGCTGTAATTTGAACGCCAGCGGGAGTAATTATGAGTTTATATGGACGCAAACTAATATTATGTCGGAGTCCGCTGCTTGTTTAGCAAGTATACATGCTGCACAGTATTTTGTACGTTTATATGTTAGAGCTTTCTCTGAATTTTCAGCGCAATTGATGAAATAAGATCGAAACAGAACGAAACAGAAACTCTAACCCCAATGTCACAGGGGTCAAGGCAAATCGTACCAAAACTTACGAATGTGGTTGTATGAATTGATACGAATTAGCCAACTCGTAAAATATGTACGAATTCTCGTGAGATAGCGTTGATTTTAACATTTCAGTGCCATTGTTTTTTGTAAGGCTTGTTTGTAAAAAAACTTCTTTTACTCCTGGATTTATCTAAAGTCTTTCTGGGAAACCGTCCTGTTATGTTTAAGTGTGTTTATGCAAATTCAAGCAGATGAGCTGAGAGGAACCATTTGCAGAGTATAATTGTGACCCTGTCTGGGAAATCCAAGCTAAATTCTCAAAATGCATGAAATTAGGAGTTTGATTTCACACTGATTTCAATCTTTGACATTGTCTAACTAATTCAGATATTTTACAGGTTAAATTTTCACATATTATTCTTCACATTACCAGTAAATCACAAAAAAATTACATTTTCTTGGTTTTACACAATTGTTAACATTATGACAGAGTTATAGTTTCTATAGATTTTTTTATATGAAGAATCCGAACTAATATGATACATTTGGTGTTGTTTTTCCTCAGAAATACATAAAGACATTATTTGATTTCAGTCTGTTTGTACAGACTGCAGCCTCTAAGGTATTGAATATTTCATCAGTCCCATAAATAATGCTCCAGTGACCCGTTTCCACAGGCATTTTACACACAATAGTGGAACAGAAGGGAAAACAGACTCAGTGGGTTCAGGGTTACTCCCCTTAGAGAGCCTTTTAATAAAAGCATGCCTATATCTTTTAAAGTACAAATTGATTTATGCTTATTAATACATATATTTTTGCATGTAAACTGGTCTTTTTCAAGTAAATCTGACTTTTACTGGATGAAATAACGATATCTTGCAGTGTGATGACAGTATTCATAAACAATCATTTGTTGCTAAACCTGCAGACTTTGATAAATGAACTCAGAAAAAGAAAAAGCATTGGGGAATGTTGTGGGAGGGTTTGGTGAGAAAATTTAGCTGGATGTGGGTGGAAATTGGCAGAAAGCGAGGGTCCCATCTTTCTTATGGGGCCGTTACATAAATGTCTACAAATGCTCGCAATAAGACAGAAAATATTTTAAACATTCAGAAGAGTTAACAGATTTTAAATCTAAAACTTAAAAAGTAAGTTAACGCTTTATTCAGCTCCAACCACAGACTTAATTTCAATCTGTATACTCTAAGAAAAATGCTGGGTTATTATTTTCAATCCAGCGTTGGGTCAAAAAGGGACGAGGCCAACCCATTAGGTTGTTATTTAACTGGGTTGTTTTATCCCCAAATGGAAAGGGGTGAGCGGGGCACAAACAAATGCAGGGTTCATTGTAAACAAACTAATGCAGGGTTCATTGGTCTTTTTTCTTACTTTCAGAAGATGATGTCCTATGAAATCGTAATTTTGTGTTTTCATTAGATTATTGAACCAAGAGTGTTTTGGCGGCAGGAAAGTAAATTTCTACATCTTGTGTTTTTTTTGGATTTCGGGTGTGTAAGTCATCAAATCCAACCTTATATTATTTTAATCACTGTCTTGTTACCTAAAACAATACACCATTTTGAAACATGTCAGCAACTCCTAGTAACTGATAGATGGGATTGAAAACATTTTTACACAGCAGGGTTAGTTGTCACACTTGTGTAATGAAATAAAAACAATGCAAATAATATTATCAAAAAGATAACTGTTAATACCATATCAGGGAAAATAATTGACAATTATGTTTTTTTTGTCTTAATTGTTTTAAAAAATATATATTTGTATGCATTGATGCATAATACAATGATGGTTAGATGAGGGATCATGGATGGATAAATGTGTGGATATCTATCTTTTATAAGCAGATATATAAAAAATATCCACCTTTAGGATATAGACAGAATTTTATTGAATTATTTGTGTTTAAACTAAATTTTCTAGCAGGTGTTACAACAAACCCCCTGTTTGTTACAATGAACCCCACCTATGGGGTAAGTTGTAACATTGGCACTCCTGTCGCTTTCAGTGTAATTGTACGATAACGGTAGGTCCCACAAACAAACTTTTAGTGTCCATTTGTAGCAGAGATGTTTGTGTTGATTGTGTAAAAAAATGATTCATCTAACTTAAATATTTTTTTACTTTGTGCCCCGCTCTCCCCTACGCATTGATGTATATGTAAACAATATAAAAAATTGAATGAATGATTTTGTTATAGTTGTGGAGTTGTGTGTATGAACATGCATACTATACTACTTACAGATTAATTAATTCCCATCCACTTTCACAGCAGGACTATAGGGACATTTTGTATGTTTGGGACAGTTTTCTCAGGGACACAGTCTGCCCTGAGTCATGTTTGTCTTAGCGTCTGATGCCTCTCTTCTGAGTAATCTGAGCTTTCTTATGTACACTCTGTTTAGACACATGGGTCCATTTTAAATCTTTACGCATTTAGCTCAATCTCTCAAGGAGAATATGACTTCATACTGTAAAATAACTACAAGCCACTACAAGTAATTGCATGTATTACTGTATATAAGGGGTGTCCTCGACTAAGGATTTACATATTAGAATCAGAATTGTGGAATCTTTACAGTCGACCGATAGTCGAATCATATGTGTGTGCGCATGGGTGGGAGGGGCACCGGTAGTCAACAAATGGTTAACTTTTAGTTTCTTTCACAAGCAGCACACAGAAATAAATGTCTGATAAAGTGACCAAAACTGTCTTTCAAGTGATGAACAAAGACAAAACTGACGATGCATTTGTATCCTTTTTAAGTTAAAATGAAAGGCAATAACCTACAGACATTCGTTAAATGTTTACCTATAAGATTTTAAAGCCACGATCTACAGAACATAAAACAAAAATATAACATATCTTTTTGTCATATCAAACATTTTGATAACTAAACATAAAAAAGTGATCCTTTGGGAAGACACGGCTACAGTTCAGCGATAATTTTGAGATTTAGCACATCAAAGCAGTCATGACTCTGAAATTAATGATTTTATAGACAAATACGCTCTTTTAATACCTCCTTGCTTACTTGTACTTTGACAATCTCTGTATTCACTTAACACCTGATGATTCTTATATCATTTATTTCATGAATTTCTTTTCTATCATTTGAAAGTGACACCGACCATAATATTTAATCACAAGAGAGACAGTCGTGTCAGGCATACATAAGGTTCTGTTCAGATATTTTCCGTGTCATCAACGAAATTTACAAAAACGGCTTACCTGTTTTGAAATGTAACTTTTGACAAGATAACCACCCTGTTTTAAATACAAACTAACAATGTTTCAAAGCTAATGATTTTACTAATCTTTGACATGCCCTAGACTGTGAAAAAGGTTTAAAAAAATCCAGTCCACAATCACTTTTTATAAAAAAAATTGTCATTTTGTGTGTTATTCCCAAATCAGTGACATCATTTATGAACTTGTCAGTTAAAGAGTTAAAATCATGGAATTTTTGAAAACATTTCATAGTTTTGATCATAACTGAGGTTGATTAACAGATTTGTGCAAATAAATTATCTGATACATTTTTACAACCGTTTAATTTAGTGGTTGTAACATCTACTAAGTGTAGTACATTTGCACACGGTTTATTGTTGAGATTTTTTTTACCTTTTAAAGCATTTTCTCAAAATATGTGTCAATATACTGTAAAATTTGTCACCAAAAATCATTCCATTTGCTGAAACACACAGTGGGCCCTATTTTAACGATCTGAAATGCAAGTGCGAAGCGCAAAGCGCAAGTGACTTTGTGGGCGGATCTTGGGCGCTGTTGCTATTTTCCCTACGGGAGAAATAACTCTTGCGCCAGGCGCAAATCAATAAGGGGTTGGTCTGAAGTAGGTTCATTATTCATAGGTGTGGTTTGGGCGTAACGTCAAATAAACCAATCAGAACGTCATCCAACATTCCCTTTAAACACAAGTGCGCAAGTTCCATGGCGGGTTGCTATTATTATGACGGATTTACCAGGCGCACGCCAGGAGCGGTTCACAGACGAGGAGACCGACGTTCTTGTAAGAGAAGTCAAAGACAGAGAAGTTGTTTTGTATGGGGATGGGAGAAACCCTTATCTCATGTGTTAATATTTTTTATTGTAACTATTTATGATTTGCAAAAATAACTGTTGCATCTGTGTAGATTAGATAAGCAAAGTGTGTGCACGTTGTGCACGCTATACATTATGGTCAAGCATGCGCCCTTAAAATAGCATAATGAACAACACGCAACGCGCCACTGACTTTAGACTAGTTTTTTTGGTCAGTGGCGCAATTGTTTTTTGAAACTGCAAAATAGCATCAGGGATGGTTTGTGCCGGAACACGCCTCCTTTTTTTGCGCTGAAGGGAGCGCAAGTTCATTCCCTAGTTTGCCGACGTGCGTCTGTGGAGGGAAAAACCCGCTGTGCTCCGGTGCAAAATACGAATGATACATGCGTAACTGACAAATTCAATTGCACTGGGTGCAAGATAGGGCCCAGTGGCTGAAAATATCAAACAACACATAAGAGTTAAATACCTAGCTCATTTACAACAAGAATTCATGTCATGGCATTTGTACCGCTTATGCTTTTTAGGAAAGGTGTGTGAAAATGCATGCCTGACATACTCTTGTAGCTAAGCAGGTGAAGCATATGAAGGTCATTGCTATCCATTAGCCGGTGTTTTGCATCATAAACCCAGTTTGTGCTGAGTAAATAAATACTACAAGTTTTATTTACCTGAAAACAAAACAAAACCGCCTTTTCATTTCTGATGTATGCGATTTGCAGATAACATATCAAAGACACTTTTTGCTTTTCGCAGAGTACCCAAACATAGTTTCTCAAAATATTTCTACAGCATTTAAAATGGATGTGGGAAAATCATTTGGTTATGTCTGAAAACATCAGGAGTCTCAAATTAGAGTGTGGGTGGATATGAATTGTCATACAAAAATAGTAAGAAACTGAAAAGAGCACATCCTTTAATGTGTGTAGAGACAGATTTAGCATTGTGTCTGGGAACTGCTGGTGTGTCATGCTGTACCAGTGAGTATGACTTACATGCGCATTGTTTTCAGAAGAGCATCCCCAGCTGCGCTTTTGCACCGGACCAATTAGAGAAGAGGGTTCAACACACAGACCCCTCCTCGAACACACATTCACAAACAGAGCACACCCCCTCCCCTCCTCAACCCCGACTGCTTCCTCTTGTTCATGCGCCCACTCATCTTTCCGTTTGATGAATTGCACGCTGCGCCCTCGTGCAACTGTTTAGAAACGTTCTCCTTTAAGTTCGGCGTCAGCCTGACCGCGCTACTTTTCTGTTTCACTTACTCAACGATCTCTCACCTGAGTACACATTAATAAACTTCTGCCCTCACGTGCTCTCTTTAAAAAATAAACACATTATTACCGTCATTACAGAGCAGCGCCACGGCCTTGACAGCGCCAACCGTCCTGCCTTTTGATCCCGGTGATAAATGAGGCGATGCTTCTCCACCACACAGGGGTATTTCATTTAGATTACTCTTACTTTAGCGTCGCTGACAATGGGAAACGCTGTGGGTACAGGTTAGCATTGTTTTGCAAGGTCCCCGTGGTACATTTGTATAACAAACAGACAAGATAATAAAGTGTCGTTGTCAGGCCGGCTGCTTTTGGCTGCATTTTTATGACTATTATTCTGTGCTGAGTGAGGAACGAAGAGGTTCGACCTCAAGACCTCATTTCACACCCCGCACCGGGACAGGGTCATGTATGGCTCTTTTTATCCGGTTTCATCCCGTTTCACTGCACCTGCAACAATGGTATACAGTTTCTATACAGTAAGTTTTAATGGCGCTCTTGCCATCGTCTCCTAAAGCGGTGGGCTTCATTTGAATGGAAGTAAATGTTAAGTGAATCAATCCTGCTGAGGCTCCCCGCGGAGCCGGATTATTCCCTGGTTTTGGTCTGGAACGCCATCATGGAACTCCTTCTGCATGGAGATAAGCTTGCCTTCAAGCCATGCTGTCAACACGACATGAAATTACAGCGTTTGCTGCCTCATTAAAGCTGCTTCTTAAAACGAATCAAACTGAGACCGCAAAACCAGTTGATCATCGTATTTCTGTGATGTCAGTGTTACTGAAATGTTCATTTTATTTGGGACAATTTTAGGATGCTTTTCTGAGGTTGTTCAAGGAACATACTGATACAAATGTATGAATTGTAAGTTGCTTGCTCTATATCTGTACCTGCACCAGTTGCGGCCGGTGACTTCTTTTTTCGAGGGCCCGTCATGTGTGTGGTTCCTTATTTCAAAATATGCGTTCTGCGCATTGCTATGTGCATCACTTGTCTGGTCAAAATAATGCGTCTAAAGGGTTTATGATAAAAAAGACGCTCGCGTTTGCCAGAAATTCACATAATCTCATGCATAATCAGAGTTTAGTGTTAAGGGAGTGTCTTGCGTGTATTTTGTGAACTTGAGCGTCTCTTTTATCATAAACAGTTTTGACGCGTGTGCAGCTGGCACTTATTTTGACAAAACACGTGCATATGGTTCACATGACGCAACAAACACATATTTTGAAAACGCAAGCAACACACATGACACTTATTTGAAATTGCGCCTTTCGGATGAGCAGTCACTGACCTGCACTGGTCTGAAACTTAAAAAGACATCTGTATTTATTATCATCCACTTGTGATCCGATCGACCAAAGCGCATCGTACTACCAGTTGTAAACATGGCCCCAGAGTGGTTGTTTATGCAGCCGTAGTTTTGTTTTGCGACATGATCCGTGGTCTCTGATCAGACTTTTCCCCTGCTGGTTTGAGTCCGGCCTGGTGACCTCAGTGGGCACTTAGGGAGGAGATGGGCATGGTTCGCATTTCCTCTCTTTCAAAGCTAGAGGCTATTGACCACAGCCCCCTAAACAGGGAGCAGGCCCAGATCTGTTTGATCATATCGCGCATCATGGAGGAGAAGTAATTTGGAGTGAAAAGACCCTTCTTTGAGACATGATATCCTATTACAGCTGTATGAATCCTTTGCTTGTGTGTCTGATTTGTGGGTCTGCAAAGGTTAACTCTATGAGCAAGACACAAGCCATGTGCTAACAAGTCATTTGAAAGTATTTCTAGATTTGCTGATTATGGTTAAATAATCTTAATGCAAACTCAGTCATTTCACTTGGTGAGTTAAATTACTTTAAAATGTCTACGAATGAAAAAGAAAAAAGTTTTCATGCCTTAAATATAACACAATAAAATAATGGACAGGAATATTTTTCCTATTTTTTATTTTAAACGGCACCTATTTCATTGCTAAAAACTACATTATTTGTTTATTTGGTATAATACAATGTGTTCACGTGGTTTATGGTTCAAAAAACACATATACTGCAAAAAATTATTTTCAAATCTAAAAATTAACTCTTCCCCGCCATTGACGAGATATTTTTTTTGTTTTTTTTTTGTTTGAAAGCAGAGGGTCTTTCCTTTCATTTGGTATATTGTATGTTTATATATTTAAAGAAGAAAATTTTCTGGAAGGCATTAAACTTTGGTGAAAATCATGAAAAACGCTGGCGCTGGCTGGCAACTTTTTAAAAAAAACGCTCGCGGTGAAAGAGTTAAGATGCTTTTTCTTGACAAGCAAAACGACCCAAGAAAATAAGTCTAGTTTTTAGACCAAATATTTTGTGCATAAAGCAAGCAAAAAAAATCTGTCAATGGGGTAAGCAAAAAAATCTTGAACATTTTTCTTAAACACTAAATTCAAGAAAAATTCAAGACAAATTGCTTACCCCATTGCCAGATTTTTTTGCTCGTTTTATGCACAAAATCACTTAAATTTGATAATTTTGGTCTAAGAACTAGACTTATTTTCTTTGATCGTTTTACTCATCAAGAAAAAGCATCTTAATTTAAGAATTTTTAGATATTTTTACTGAAAACAGGACAAAAATACTAAGATTTTTTTTTTTTATCATTTTTTTGCAGTGTACTGTACATTTTGTAGCTCCAGATTTCCCTCTCCTCCTGAAACGCACTGATTTTATACAAAACTCATCATTTTGAAAAGCTCTGTTTCCCTGATTGTCCAGCTAATCTGTACGTTGTGATTGGTCGGATTACATCTGATGTCAGCTGGAAACATTACGCTCCTTACAATGTTTGAAAGATTCGCACACAATGCAATGCTAACAGGAGTTAACTTACAGGCTATTAGTTGGAAGTGGGAGGAATTATATTAATGTCAGTCTTCTCTACATCACCAATCCCAGGAAGTAAACTGTTGCCTTCAATCCATCTGTTTGTTGTAGTCCAAGAAAAGAGGTTTACGTTGGAGATGATAACTCGCGTCATTGTTTACTTTGGGGTTTGTACCTTTTGAATATCGTTTACATGTAATACACATCTACACCAAAGGAAATGTAAAATTATGAATCGGACCATAGGTGCTCTTTTAAAACATAAAAATTTCATTTTTGCTACATGATGTAAATCAATAAATACATACACCATTTATGCATTTGGAGGACACTTCCAAACTGACTTTTTAGGGCATTACAACCATCTATGGTAAAATAAGGACGCAATGCATTATATCTACAGTATGGTGTTTGTTTATTTGGTCTGATGACTGGGGTTGGAATCTTCTTTCATAATGCAAATCCTAATTTTACCATAGATGAGACTTAATTAATGGGGGCTCGTCCGGGATTTAAACCCGGGACCTCTCGCACTCAAAACAAGAATCATACCTGACATATAATTTAAAAAAAAATGAATAATGGGACATAAACACACATAATGTACTCAGACTTTGATGTTGTCTGGTATAAGAAGCTTTTCAAGAATTGATCTAATTAAAAACAAGCTTCTTTGTAGATTTTGTAGACTTGCTGTTCCGATTTAAATTTACAATGCACGTTTTTGCAATTTTAAGTTGCTTTATGGTGTCAATTGAAGTGGGCATAAAAATGAAAGGCATGCATTGGCACAAATATTGTTTTTAGACTAATTTCTATACTGGAGAAGGGTTATTGTCAACTGAATACAAAGATTCGCAGAATAAAAATCTGATCAATTAATTGAAAGCACACTTCAAACTGATTCACATTAATGAATCTTCTCTTACACATTTTTTTTGCTACTAAATTTGAAATGCTATAACAATTCTTCCTCATACAGTGCTTGTAAATTAGAAGTTAAGGAGGGAACACATTAGTCTAATGACTCACTCATTAACGTAATGGCCACATATAAAGCAGATTAAAATTACTGTGATATTCACAATTTCTCCTCATTTGAAACCTTCAACAAAACCACAATATATCACTGAGCCCCAATCAGAAGTGGACTGAACAAACATGCAAACCGTAAACCAGACATCACTTGTTTCATCGGTACCATTCACATTTATGCATTCAGCAGACACTTTTATTCAAAGCGACACAGTGCAAACTATGCATTGGATCAAAACTATAACCTTTGAGCTACTAACACAATGCTTTACCAGTTAAAGGGACACAATGCTAATGGTCTAATCAGATTCAATGGATTATGCTAAGCTATGCTAATAGTGGTAGCGCCAGACCCGGAGATCAGCTGAATGGATTCCAAAAAGGTAAAAATCAAATGTTTAACTCCAGGGAAGCTAGTAAATTAGCATATTTTCAAAAAAAGTGGAGTGTCCCTTTAAGCTACACTGGCAGAAAAATGGTCAATATAAGGTCCCTAGCTGTCACTGGGGTGGTACACATTGAAACCAAATGTATGTATGCATATTTGTATCTAAATGGTACTGTACATATTAGGACCTTTTTACTGACAGCTTGGTTAAACTGTTTAACTTTTCAAAATGTTTGCCCCCATTCGGCAACTTTCTACACTCTTCCGCATCAGGAGAACGGTGGTGTAGTCAGCCAAATCTCTCTCAGCACACTTCTATGAAATGCATACTTCAGATAGTGTGTGTTATGTGTGTGTATCTGCGTGTAGCACCGGACCCTCGGGCTAATAACCTCCAGCTGTCAGAACAGTGATGGCTCGCAGGTTTTCCGAGGGACACAGCAGTCAGCAGCACATTCCATATGTTCTTCCATCGTTTTCCCCCTCCTCCGTTCCTTGTCTCCTACTCTTTTCTCCTCCTCCGGCTCCTCGCGAGAACAGCTGGGGCCGACCTGAGTGTGCGCTGTTCTGCCATGTCTCAGTGCCTTGCCTCAGGACCCCTCATTTGTTTATGATATTGCTGTCATTTCACATGAAGGACATTTATAACCCAGTGTCAAACTGAACTAGGGAGTGAATTACTACTCGGTTACAAAATCAACGAAAGCAATGTGGAGAGACGCATTACTCAGTGGAGTTACGGTCAGTGTCCCTCATTGAATGTAGCAAAAATGCACGTATCATTTTGCTGTGTCATTTCAACCGTACATTGTTTTTGTCTTCTGTGAGACACAAAATAAGATGTTAAGCAGAACACCCGATTTGCTTTTTTCCATATAAGGAAATTACATGGTGATTTACACTTCCAAACTCCAAAAAAGACCATAAAAGTAGTATGATAATATGACACTACATTCTAGCTCATCTGTTACAGGTATGTTTGGTTGGGTTTAAGACGTATATCCCTTCGGCTGTATCTCAAATATTAATTGTGTTCTCATTTTTCAAACTTGCCTAAACCAAAAATGTGACCATGGACCACAAAACCAGTTATAAGTAGCATGAGTATATTTGTAGCTGACTGATCTCAGGGAAAGTCGTGTTATAGTCACGCAAAATTTGATTCATTTACTTGTGTCCATGGCACGAAATTCAACTTTTTTTCGCGCCTTGAGCACGAATGTCTTTTTCGTGTCACTCACACAAATTTCTATAAATAGTTTTTGTGTCTGTTGCACGACTTTCTTTTTCATTTTGTTTATGTATTGTTTATAGTTTTTTCCCATTTTCTTACCATTGTAGGTTGGGGTTGGGGTTTTCGCGTGGACACAAAAACTATTTATAGAAATTTGTTCGGGTGACACGAAAAATACATTCATGCTCAAGGCACGAAAAAATGCTGAATTACGTGACATGGATACGAATAAATTAATCACATTTTTTGTGACTATAACACGACTTTCCATGAGATCATGTTGCCTTGACCTTTTTATAGGTCAAAATTAGAGATTTGAAAAAATCTATTAAAAAAATGAAATGTTGGATTTACTTAAAAAATTGTGATTCAAAAAAACAGATTCAACGCATTTCTAAAGTAATCTCAACAAACAATATTTTAGTTCATTTTACAAAAGAAGTTCAAGTAAACTTAACAAACCTTAGTAGTGTCAACAAACAACAATTGAGAAAATTGTACATGAATAATGAATAATGCCATTATTATAAAAACTCCACCCCCTTTAATTAGGATAACTTATTAATAACTCCATCACACTGAATCAATCAATCGTGCAGCTAATTAATACAACTAATTATATAGATTAGAACTTTTAATCACAGCTTACCAAATAAATCACAAACACATTTAAAATGTAATGTTGCATTTCAAACCGTTCGTTCATTTCTGTTTTAAAAATATATCAGAACAAGTTTAGTGACTCATACTTTGCCACTTATTACTCATGTACCTATATAATGGTGCTACACTTCTGTAAGAGGGTGCCAGAACAACAATAACCCATAATACACTGCAACATCATCAGCCAATAAGATGCCAGTCTGTATTGGTTTTATTATTCTGTTAATTTTATGTTATGTTGGCTGAACGAAAAAAAATTGAGTAAAGCTGACAAGACACATTTTTTTGTTGAATTAACTCAATTAAACTGACTTCACATTGTTAAACAGATTTTTTTTAAAAAGTAATTTCAACATGAAAGGATTAAAGTAAAATTGGCAAAAATGAAAGTTCTTTTTTTTGAGTGATCATGTTCCATTAAGATATTTGATACATTTTCATACCGTAATATATCAAAACATTGTGAATGCAGTTGCTAAGGATTTCATTTGGACAACTTTAAAGGCAGTTTTCTCAACAACAACAAAAAAATTGCACTCCAGATTCCAGATATTTAAATCTTGGCCAAATAATGTCCTGCAAGCAAAATGGAAAGCTTTTAAATCTCAGTTTCAAACCGACCCTTAAGACAGATGCGAAATACAGATGCAAAATCGTCTACTATAACCTATCAGAAACACCTCATATAAGGTCACTCCCAAGTATAAGGGTCTTTTCATTAATGCTTGGATAACAATGCGTCTCCTTTGGTAAAACATTATGGCTGGCGCAGTAGCTTTGATACTTGTAAACCTCAACATCACCATGATTTTTGCAATGGCTTAAAACAAGAGAAAAATTATGTTTTACTCGCACAACATCGGTTCAATTTAAAGAGCACCTATTTTAAGATTCACGTTTTTAAATGTCCTTTGGTGTGTAAGTGTGTATTAGTACATGTTAATGATATGCAAAAGGTACAAACCCAAAAGTAAACGATGACACAAGTTATCATCTCCAACGTAAATCTCTTTTCTTGGAATACAACAAACACACGGATTGTAGGCAACAGTTTACTTCCTGGGATTGGTGATGTAGACAAGACCGACATTATCATAATTCCTCCTGCTTCGGTCTCACAGCCTGTGTGTTAACTCCTATTAGCATTGCATTGTGACCGAATCTTTCAAACATGGCAAGGAGCATCACATTTGTGGCTGACAGAAACTATATCAGAGCTATTTAGGCCAATCACAACATACAGATTAGCTGGCCAATCAAGGACACAGAGCTTTTCAAATATGTGTGTTTCAGGAAGAGAGTGAAATCTGGAGCTACAAAAAATATACGGTATGTGAAAAATAATGTGGTTTATTTACCATAAACCATTGTATTATACCAAACACACAAAATAACCTTGTTTTTAGCAATGAAATAGGTGCTCTTTAATAGAAACAGCATAATTTTGCAATCCTTTTCTATGGACATTTAAAAAATTTCACCAAAGTTTTGCCCAAATCTGTAATAGAAACCAGCTGTTTTGTCTGGGCTGAAATACCTAATCGCTGGCTTTTCCCCAACAGAGTAGTTTGATTATAAGCAGTAACCTAAGCAAATGCAGACAAAAATCTCAACTCAGTAACCATTTACTGGTATGTGCTGTTTGTGTGCAATCCCAAAAAAAAAACAAATAGTTTTTCCAGTTTCACATCCTACACTGTAAAAAAATATTTGCTGCCTTAATTTTTTTGTTTAATCAACTCAGATTTACAAGTCATTTAAACTTACTAATATTTATCTTGACTAGAGATGACTTGCTGCAACTTATAAAATGAAGTTGACATATTTCAACTATATTTTATAAGTTATAACAACTCATCTCTAGTTAAGATAAATATCATAAATATTTATGACTTAAATTTGACATGATAAACATTTTTTTTACGGCAGCAAATAATTTTTACAATGTGGTGTAGTGGTATATTTTTTCCATAAAATCATGTACAAGTTCACTCTAAAGTATTAAGTTGTTCAATGCAGCTAAATGCACAACTGTGCCTGCACATTATATATAAATGTGCCAAGTTGCACGTTTTCTGGGACTAATGACTCTCCTGAAATCAGCACCACACCTCTTTCATCTATCACTGACCTTAAGAATGTCCGCAGTGGGCAAGAGAGAAAGAGAGAGATGTGTTTTCTGTAGCAGTAATCGTGCCTCATCACTACCTTTAAACCCTCGGCTTACCTCTCCTCAGCAGACCGATCTCTTCCATGTGCATGCACACTGTTAGCCTCCTGGGTCCAGGGAGGAAGGAGGGAGGGATTCTCATGTCCCACCAGTTTCCCGGAAGTTAAGCATGCACCGTGACATAATGGGTTAAGCTGTCCTGACCACCATTAACCTCTCTGGGGACTTGCAGAACCACTCTATTTAAAGTGGGTGGGACCCATAACATGAAAAATTACTTTGATCTGATGAGATTTGACTAAAAGTTTAATTTTAGATGTTGAATGTAGCTTGCCAAACACGAGGAAGCACTCTTTAACTCAAAATTACTACTCGAACGCCCAAATGCACATAATAGAGAGGAAGAACAAAGAAAAAGAGAAAGTAGAAAGATGGGAAAAGACTTTCTGTATCCACATAAATGATTTGCTGTATCTGCAATGAAATAAAACTATTTGTGGGGAAGCCGTCTGAAGAAACAACAGAGGATTTAAATGCACTCATGAGAACTTCTTTGTCTTATGTAAATAGACGCATGTTTATGATGTACATTCATGAAGCGGTTTGCACTAGACTTCACACATCTGGTAGTAATGCAGGCTTGGGTTCACGCATATGGCATTGTGTCGAAACAGTTAGTGATGTGTTTGTGTTTACGCTCGGTTGACGTGTGTGTATTGTGGAGCAGCGTTGGATTTGGTACTGGCACCGTTCAGCACGGCTGCAGCTGGTTGAGATGGCATCAGAAGACAGAGGCTCAGTGAAGTCAGCATCCCTGCTCCCACCTGGCAGCCTCCGCTGAAGCTGCCCTGCCTGCACGTCACATCAGCTTTAATGCTCTACTTCTCTTCTCCAGAGGCCAGAGCTGAGATCCTCCAGCGTCAGCGAGTAAACAGCTGCACCGCATCTTCGGCGAATGCACACAAATGCGCACGTGCATCATGCTCCCATGCACCTCCCATAAATATCTCCACTCTCTGCCTCTTCATTCAAGGCTTTATGCTTCAACACCGTCAGATACAAAAACATCTACTGGCAGGTCAAATGTTTGAGAAATATTGAGAAACACAATATTAATGTTTATATTAATATTAATGTTAAATGAAACAGTATGAATATCAAAAAACTATGAAGATCCAAAATATGAAGAGGATCTTTAGGTTTCTATAATTGTTATTATTTATACATTTTATTGATTATTCTTATTATTTGTAATACATTTAAATATTCTATTATTTTTGTGATGGTGCTGCCAATTGTATTTATTTATTTTTCATTAAAGGTGGGGTGCATGATCTCTGAAAACCAATGTAATTTTTGAAATCACCTAAACAAACACGCCCCTACCCCAATAGAATCTGGACCTTCTTTTGATAGACCCCCCCCACATATACGCAACTCAGGCAATGAAGTCGGTTAGTAGACATGCACCTTATTGCTGATTGGCTACATGTGTGTTTTGGTACTCGGCCCAACTCCCGTTTTCCAAAGTGTTTTCAAAAATCATGCACCCCGCCTTTAAATGTCCCGTTTTTCCTGATACCATTCAAACTTTAGTTAGTGTAATGTTGCTGTTAGAGCATACATAATACCTGCAAAATTATAAAGCTCAAAGTCATAAATCATAGCTTCAAAAACGTAGAAAAAAAACAGACCTTTAACTTTCTTCTGCTAAGACAGACTGAGATGCAAAATCCACTACACACCTCTGTCCAAAATGCGATATTGATATTGACCGAATGCTCTTGGCACTTTTTATATGTTCATCAAAACCCTGTGCTTCAAATCCGCTTAATCCCGCCCTCTGGCCATTCAGAAAAAATGCAGATATGCCATATTGATTTTTCAGCAAAGTCCTTTAAGTGCACAGAAGAGGAATTGGATGAATAATGGCGCGTGAATTGCAGCTTGGGTCCCCTGTGAGTATGGAGCTGAATACAACCCAAATATGGCAGTCACATGGATTGCAGCGCCCCCTAATGTTGTGGTTCAGTTTCTTCATTTTAACTAGTTTCTAGTTACATTTTTTCTGATTTTGCAATTGTTTAATATGTCTTGTTCAAAGAAGAAGATTTTTTAAGTGGAGATTTTTGCATAAAAGCTTGCATGCACTTAGAGGGGTTTGCAGCAAAAGACAGTTTGATAGTCAAATTTGTTAAAGGAAAACACCACCGTTTTTCAATATTTTACTATGTTCTTACCTCAACTCGGACAAATTAATACATACCTATCTTTTTTCAATGCGTGCAATTAATCTTTGTACAGCGTGTCCTGAATGTGTTAGCATTTAGCCTAGCCACATTCAATCCTTAGGATCCAAACAGGGATGAATTTAGAAGCCACCAAACACTTCCATGTTTTCCCTATTTAAAGTTACATGAGTAGTTACACGAGTACGCATGGTGGTACAAAATAAAACTTTTGTTTGGAGCCATAGGAATGAATGGGGCTAGGCTAAATGCTAACACATTCAAGAAGCGCTGTACAAAGTTTCAAAGTTCACGAATTGCAAAAGATAGGTATGTATTTATTCATAGAACATAGTAAAATATTTTAAAACGTTGGTGTTTTCCTTTAAATACCATTGAGACGACAAAAGTGACATTCTTAAAAAAATATGCCATTTTAACTACTGACTAATAACATTTTTATTGGTTGAAAAGTGAAATTACACTGTAAAAAAAATCTGTAGAAATTGCAGCTGGGTTGCCGGTAATTTACCGTAGATTTAAATTTATGTTATTTACTGGCAAAATTTTGTTCAAAGTTAAATGAACATTTAACATTTACAAGTATTTGTCTTTACAGAGTAAAACTAAAGTAACAGCATCAAGCAAAACATTCTGGGAAACAAAATCTGAAACAAAACCTAGAAAAAGGTTGATGATGATTTCTGGTTCCCAGAATGCTTTGCATGAGGCTGTTATTGTATAGTTTTATTCTGTAAAGATAAAGACTTGTTAATATTTAAAATTTATTTAACTTTGACAAACTCTTGCCAGTAAATAACATTAATTTAAATCTACGGTAAATTACCGGCAACCCAGCTGCAATAACATTGTAATTTCTACGGAATTTTTTTACAGTGTAGAGCCTGATAAAAATGCTCATTTACAAGAAAAAATTGATACCAGAGAGTATTTTTTTATTCTTTTATTTATTAAAAAGATACATACTAATATATGTGTATCTTAACTATAATATGTTTTACAAATATACTATTTAGATTCAATTGAGATGTGTGTGAAGTGAAAGTTCATGCCTATATTCATATAACAGCACAGCTGTGCTCTTGTTCATGTGATTTGTGCTTTATTATCTACGCCGGTTTCAAGTCGCATCCTTCATGAAATTTCACTCCACACAAATACATCTCAATAGAGTCATCCGTATCATGAGACCCATGAGCCTACCTGACATTAAATGCTTTAAACGCAGACGTATGTCACTGTCAATAACCGCCAGATAAAGCTGTGTTTAAAGAGGGCACATGTGCTGTCAATCACAGGGTGATAGAGAGCGACAGTGAACGCTCCAAGAGAGAAAAACTACGGTATACATGTCTGAGCTAATCAGATCCGGTTTCAGTCTATCAAAATAAAACAACCACATAATACAGCACTGCATCAGAATCACACTGGAGATGATCCAAATGTTATTCCGTTTAGTCTAAATACATCATCTTTGTCAAAAGGAGAAGATTATTTAGGGTAAATAAAACAACAGTCAGAATAGACAGTTTTTAAAACTGGTGGGAAAATACGCTTCTGTGTGTTGTGGCCATGACATAAAAAGCATGGGAACTGTTCGCAACAGGAAGAGAGAGTTTGAAAACAATTAAAGCTTCTGTTTATATCGTAACTATCAATACAAGCTGTGATATATGAAGTAGGCTTGGTTTTCAGATCTATTGTAATGGTGTTGAGATTGTTTGCAGAGATGACAAAAGGCCAGATATAACTGGCTTTTAATTATATTTATAAGTTGGCTTTGGGCCGACCCTGAGCCCTGATACTTAACGCTCATGGGCATATTCTTGTGCTTTCATTTTACTAAAGCGTGGTGGATAGGAAGGGTTTGGTTAAATTTGTCTGCTTATTTTCTGCTCATTTTTTAACTCATTGCTTTTTTACTTCAGGAGGGCGAGGCTGTAACATTTAATAGTTCATGTACCAATTTTTACTTTCTGTGGGTCACACCTTTTTTTCTCACTACATCATTAAAGTCACACGACTCAAATGCATTCAGTGTATGCCTGAATATTTTAGGTTTTTTATGTTTTGTATAGTAACTACAGAAACTACAACTAGAACAAATTCAGAAAAGTGAATAAAAATACTGTAAATCTATGAAATGGGCAGCTCTTTAAAGGGATATTTAAATTGTGTCATCATTTACTCACCTTCATGCAATTTACTTTGTTCTGCTGATCACAAATTTAAATATTTTGAAATGTTAATAACCAAACAAATCTGGGGCACCATTCATTTCCACAGTATTACTTTTCCTTCTATGGAAGTCAGTGGTGCCCCAGATCTGCTTGGTTACAAACATCTTCCTTTTTTCCATCCTTCCTTTCTGTTCAGCAAAACAAAGAAATTCATACAGGTTTGGTATTCAACAGCATGAAAGGTATGACACAATTTTCTTTTTTCGGTGAACTATCCCTTTAAGTGATTTAGTACCAAGAAATGTATTCCTCGTGATTTTAACGTGTTAAACAATGCATGTGTTATGGTTGCGGTTGTTCTGCATACATCATAGGTCAAAGGACATACATGTCACATGACAATAGTCCCTTTCACACATACAGTCTTTACTGGTAATTTACTGGTAAATTGCAGTTAACATGTCATGTGTGAACAGAACCTTTCCGGTAAATCAGTGCTCCCAATTTACCAGTAAGACAGGTTGTAAGATTACCAGTAATTTACCGGTAAGCGCTATGTGTGAACGAAAAATATAGGATTACCGGCATTTAGAATGGACGACGTCAGACCGCGCTGACAGATCGGGCCAATCAGAACGTTTTTAAACAGATGACACGTTTACCACCGCCCTGTTTACGTTCGTTTCCACACCCATGCTGCTAAAAGTCGAGCACAACTGAAGTTAACATCCAAATGTCTTCAAAGTTGTTTAAAACAGCTTAACATATATTTGCCAAATTGCCGACGTCCTTAGCACACCCTCGGTGAAGCCTAATATGCAAACACAGGTTCCGTTTGACGCCGCCTAACGCAATGTTGTTTGGTCACGAGCAAATTCGCGACAGTTTGTCACAGATGTGAAAACAACAAAATCAGACCGACGATATTAAGTCATAACCCGCCATTGTGTACAAATACGACACGGAGCTCGCGGCCGCGCGCCACAGGTAACTTCCGCTTTCTCTCCGAGTTTACCGGTATTTTGATACTAATGTGTGAATGATGTCTTACTGGTAAAAAGACGGAACGTCACTGCATGTGTGAACAGCACATTTTTGTATTTACTGGTAAATTCATTCTGGTAAATTCATGGTAATTTACTAGAATTACTGTGTGAAAGAGGCTAATGACTGCACAGCGAATGTAGTATGTCCAAAATGTATTCACACTGAAATCAGAGATACTATATTTAATGTACTGTGTAAATGAAAAAGCAATAAGTTCATCTAATTCACTACGTACTGTTACAATACCCAATTTCAGATGTTTATATTTTTTATGTGTTAGCACTGTGTGTGCCTCATACAACATGATCTCATGGAAAGTCATGTTATAGTCACGAAAAATGTGTATTTATTCATTTCCATGGCACAAAATTCTGCTTTTTTGTGCCTTAAGCACAATTTTTTTTGTGTCATTCGCATTAATTTCTATAAATAATTATTTGTGTCAGTGGCTTGACTTTCTTTTTGTGTCATTTTATGTACTGTTTTCTCTTTTTTCCATATTTTTATATCATTGTCGCTTGGGATTGGGGTTAGATTTGGGGTTTGGGTTAAGATGTACTTTAATGTAGGGATGTAAGGTAACGCTTTAGATTACAGCCCGGAAAGTACTGGGTAAGTACAGCGAATTTACAGCGTATGTTTCTGTAATTATAGTTTACTTATGAAGTACGTACGTGTAATTAAAAGGGAACAATTTATAATATTTGGGGAATAAAGGGGTAACAACCAGGAAAAATACAAATAATATATGCAGTAAAGTACTGCGTAAGTACAGCGAATTTATAGCATACATTTCTGTAATTATAGTGTACTTTTACAGTACATACATGTAATTTTAAGGGAACAATTAATAATATTTTCTTAACAAAGGGGTAACAAGTGCCACTTTAATTTACAGCCCGCAGATGTTGTATTTACTCTTTAACTACGTAAAACAAGGGGGTAACAAGTGCCACTTTAATTTACGGCCCGCAGATTCTGTACTTACTCTGTAACTACGTGAAACAAGGGGGTAAAACATTTCGACTTAGACTGTAACAACACAAAACAGTAACTACAGAAAATACACTCTTAGAAAGGATGTGTTAATTTTTTACACATCTTTGTGTGTTAAGTTTTTAACACATTATGTGTAATTTTAACACATTATATATCATTTTGTGTTGATTTTGTGTTAAAATATAACACAAGTTGTGTTAAAATATAACACAAAATGTGTTGTTTCCATAATAACACAGAGATGGGTGGATTTTGGGACAATGGATTTAGTGTGTTGTCCCAGAATCAACACTAATGTGTTGTTTTTAACACATTTGTTCTAAGAGTGTAGTTCTAGTTTTGCTTGCTTTGTTTTCACCAAAGTTGCCTTGCCTATTTTTAATTTTGCTTGATGACCCAACAAATTCCTGTACTCTTTTTCTTTCTTAAGGTAAGTAACCTTTATTGAAAATTCTAAATAAATTGTATCGTACTAATAAATAGCATAAACACATTAACTGAATTTTAAGATTTGTTTAGTAATCTAAAATACTTACTGCATATATTATTTGTATTTTTCCTGGTTGTTACCCCTTTGTTCCCCAAATATTATAAATTGTTCCCTTGTAATTACACATAAGTACTTCATAAGTATACTATAATTACAGAAACATACGCTGTAAATTCGCTGTACTTACGCAGTACTTCACTGCATATATTATTTGTATTTTTCCTGGTTGTTACCCCTTTATTCCCCAAATATTATAAATTGTTCCCTTATAATTACACGTACGTACTTCATAAGTAAACTATAATTACAGAAACATACGCTGTAAATTCGCTGTACTTACGTAGTACTTTCCGGGCTGTAATCTAAAGCGTTAACGGATGTAATGATTAATCGTGTGTCGCATTAAAAATGCGGTCTGAAACCGAATCTGAATCGCAAGGCTGCGATTATGTGTTTCATGCACAGCTTGTGGGTGTACTACGGCATTTGGTCAGTAGGAAGTCCTTATCAATCTAAAATCATTATGAGTCGGAGTTGTTTATTATGTGCATTTAAAAAAGCAAACAAAATCATTCAAAATATTCTTAATTATCATGAAAAAACCTGAAACAATTTAAAGAACAGCGATATAAATATTCCTGTAGACATTTCCTGGAATAGCGCTTGTGATGCTACTTCTGTGGCACAAAGGGAGTTTCTGCATGAGAGCGCCCCCTGGCTTTTGCATGTGCCAGGATTTCACCGTAATTCATTACAATTCATTCAGTGAGAAACGCACATTTGTACGATCAATCGTTACACCCCTACTTTTATGTATTGTTTCTTCGTGTTTTTCTTCTGCTTTTTAAATACAATACATAAAATGAAACGATAAAGAAAGTCGTGCAATGGACACAAAAAACTATTTATACAAATTTGTGCGAGTGACACAAAAAAGACATGCGTGCTCAAGGCAGGAAAAAAGTTGCATTTTGTGCCATGGACACAAATAAACTAATCAAATTTGCGTGACTATAACACGACTTTCCGTGAGATCAGTCTGGCCTGTAAATCTTGAAAAGTGAATCTGCTGGCTCTTTGATCGCCCCCTGGTGGTTGGCTGCAGTACAAGTCATAAACCCTACCTCTCCATGCATAAGAAAGGGACTCGGGTCAAAATAAAAAAATAAATTACACTTCCAATAACATTTTCCGCTGATATATGTTCAACTTTTACTTTTTGTGATAAGTTTCATTTTAGCTAGTAATTTGATTCTATAGAAACGGGGCATGTCGTGTCATGATTGACATTTGTGATTGATAGATTCTCTGAGTGGACTCTCGCAGCTTCGAGGGAAGATTGAAGATATAACTAACTATGAATTTTCGATTTCACACCGACAAAATGAGTTGTATTTAACTTACCTCATTTTAGCAAGCCAGTCAAATGAGACTTTCAAGGGGTGTGGTTGAATTGGGCGCGCAAACGTTTGGGCGGAAGTTTGATAACGCGGTGCATGCCCTGACGTTTTTGCATAACATGGCAGCACCCATAGTCGGACATTTTGTCTTCAATTCATTACAATGGAAGAAAGTGAAGTTGTATTGTTGTCGTCCATCTTTTTTACAGTCTTTGGCTATCACTCATGATAGTACCAACACGGAAGTGCACACGTGATGAAACTGTCATCCAGCTGTATCAGCAAATAGTGTTTAAAATGAGAACTGTCTAGCTTGGTCACAATGTGGGTGGATAAAAAACAGAAGTGTTTTTGACCTAGGAAAATGCAATAGGGCAACAAAAAGGGGAAAAATATACTAGCTATATAGGCAGCTATAAGTATGGAAAAGAGGAATTGAATCATTATGCTGATGTCATGAAACATTCCTCCCAATGACTTCATCACGATCTCATTTCAAACTCTCGGAGGAAGTTCAGTGTTAAGCACGTTATGAGGTAACCAGGAGTCAAAGGATGTTTTGCTTGTGTTTGTACGTGCAGAAACACAAAGCATTTGCATGCTTCCGTCTATTTGGTTTCACAGCTATTTATTTAATTTGCTATTTATAAAATCTAAAGTAATAAAAAGGCTATGAATTAATACATTGGTCCAAAAAATGGGTCACAGGTCTGTTAGGTCTGTTCTGAATGAGACCATGGGGGAAATGTTTAATTCACTAATATTTGTGTGTGCTTAGGATAACAAAACAAATTAGCTTATTACATTTTGAAAGGAGAGAGAAAACAGGTTCTCATACGGTATATTTTGTTGCTGATGTCAAAGGGATGTGTTACTGTGGGTTCACACCAGACACGAGTTCAACAATTTCAATGCAAAGATGCAATCAGACGCGTCCTCGCGTGGGGCGATGCGAATGTCGCGATATGGGCTGTGCGTTTGCTGTGAAAACGCGCTATTCGCCTCAAACGCGTCTTCGCCCAAATTGAAAATATTCAACTCCAGCGAAAAATTCACATGACACGAAGTTAAATCCCGCAAGTAATCTAGAGCAAGTAATGCTACGTATATACCAAACGCGGGGCATCGCATTACTCGCTCTAGATTACTCGCTGGATTGAACTTTTTCGATTTAACTCTTTCACCGCCAGCGTTTTTAAAAAAAGTTGCCAGCCAGCGCCAGCGTTTTTCATGATTTTCACCAAAGTTTAATGCCTTCCAGAAAATGTTCTTCTTTAAATATATAAACATACAATATATCAAATGAAAGAACAGACCCTCTGCTTTCAAACAAAAAAACCGTTTCATCCTACCTTTAGTGGTTCTTTTGCAATCAGCTTTTGAATATGGGTAGGTTTTTGCAAAAACACCATATTTTGAGCAAAAAGCAGAGATAATTCCATTTTTGTGACGACGTTTCATAGAGATCCCATTCAGAGCGATCTTTAAAACAGACACGGACATGCAGCAGCTTGCCATAGGGCAATACTTCCGGTTTTAAAAAAGTTGCGGAAGGGCGCCACCTGGTGGATAATAGCGGTATTGCGGAAAGACGGAAAATCTCGTCATTGGCGGGGAAGCGTTTTCTCTTAATTGACGAGATATCTCGTCAATGGCGGGGAAAGAGTTAATAAAACAAGCAAAAAATCTTGAACCTTTTTCTAAACTAAAAAAAAAAATTCAAGAAAAATTTGCTTCAAGAAAAATTTAGCTTGTTTTATGCACAAAATCACTTAAATTTGATATTTTTGCTCTAAAAACTAGACTTATTTCTTGGGTCGTTTTGTTCATCAACAAAAAGCATCTTAATTTAAGAATTGTTAGATATTTTTACTGAAAACAAGACAAAAATACTAAGAATTTTTTCTTGAAAATAATTTTTTTGCAGTGTGCCATCAGTTGTGACCGATCTTGAAATAAAATTCCAAGTCCTCTTTGTCTGAGACCGAGACGAGACTGAGTAAAAATGCGGTCGATTCCAAGACGAGACCAAGACTTTTAAAAAGTGGTTTTGAGACCGGTCTTGAGGCCGAGAACGGTCTTGAGAACTACAACACTATGAATAGCATGTGTTTTCGTGGCAAACGCGCCGCCCATATCGCGTCATTCGCATCGCCCCACCCGAGGACACGTCTAATCACGTCTTTGCATTAACTTTGTATGTAATCTATTCGTGCAAATCGTTGAACTCGTGTTTGGTGTAAGCCCCATAATGCAATGCCCCACATTTGGTGTGTACGTAGCATTAGGGGCGATTCACATTTCGTGTCTTTTGCGCGGTCAAGTTATTTCAATAATGGAAGCGACGCGGTCGCGAGGCACACGTGTCTGCACCGCATCGAGATAAAAACATTTCGACTTTTCAGAATGCCGCAAGCAGGTCATGTGACAAGAACCAACCGATGGTTTTAGACGCGAAATGTGAACCACCCCTTAGACTACTGTATTTTAAAGCAAAGTAAAGTCACTGTCAAATCAGAATCAAGCATTCCAGAACACCAATACATTTGGCTGTACACTGCCAAAGCATTAATAAAACTCACACACATTTGGCAGATGCCTTTATCCAAAGTGACTTACAGTCCATTCAAGGTATACATTTCATCAGTTTGTGTGTTTCCTGGGATCAAACCCATGACCTTTTGTGCTTTTAACAGTTGTGCCACAGGAACACTGCTGCAAAATTTACTCTGACTCTTTCTCTCCATCCTGGAGTGGGAGGAGCCCCTCCTAATTTTTTCAGTCCAGACTCTTCCACACTGCCTGTGGCTGGAACAGATGTTATAGGGTTGAGGATTATGGGTACACAAGACTGAGGCACCGCTGCCAGCACACAGCTGCCTCTCTCTTCGACAAGCACAGAGAAAAACTCCTTTACTTGAATTACACACATAGCCTAAATGTGATTGTGAACAAACCCCAAACTCCATTTTCCATTTATCTGGGAGGTTGCTGTTTAATGGATCGCTCATTCTGGATTACGTTAGCGCTCTTCTCTCATTGAGAAATGGCAAAGCAGTTTCCAAAATGTAACCCATGGGAAACTATTTAGTGATTTTATTATGGATCTTCTTTCCAGCAGGACAGGTCGAAAGCTCATTCACAGCAACACTGTTGGCTATGAAATGTTTTTGGAAATGAATACTAAGGCCTGACAATGTTCCTCTGATAATTCAAAGACTTTTTAATCTGAAATGATTAATGATCCTCTAAATCACTGAAACGGCCGCACAGGAGCAACATAATAGATATCTTGCTCACCCACAGGAAAGACGATGCACAAAGGAGATCTCTTTAATATCTCACTTGTTTATTTTAGACAGAGATAAAGTAGTAAGGAAGCGCAGACTTTACGTCACTTTATTCTCTCATGTTTCCTCTGAGAAAAAGACAAAAAAGAAAAAGTTTAATCAGGTGCAGGTGTCTCCACATCAGAGAACTCAACTGTGTCTCAAACTCGGCTCAGATTTACAGTTCACTCTCAGAAAAAAAGGTGCATACTGGTACCTCAAATGTACATTCACCTAAAGGATTATTAGGAACACCTGTTCAAATTCTCATTAATGCAATTGTGTAATGGTGTGGGGGATGTTTTCTTGGCACACTTTAGGACCCTTAGTTCAATGGGGCATCGTTGATATGCCACGGCCTACCTGAGCATTGTTTCTGACCATGTCTATCTCTTTATGACCACCATGTACCCATCCTCTGATGGCTACTTCCAGCTGGATAATGCACCATGTCACAAAGCTCAAATTATTTCAAATTGGTTTCTTGAACATGACAATGAGTTCACTGTACTAAAATGGCCCCCACAGTCACCAGATCTCAACCCAATAGAGTGTCTTTGGGATGTGGTGGAACGGGAGCTTCGTGCCCTGGATGTGCATCCCACAAATTCCCATCAACTGCAAGATGCTTTCCTATCAATATGATTTTTTTTTTAAAATAAATTATCTATATGGTATTTTAAGCTAAAACTTCACATACGAACTCTGGGGACACCAAAGATTTATTTGACATCTTAAAAAAATTATTGTGAAATGTCCCCTTTAATATGTCTGCATACATTTTTATGCAGTGTTAACAATTTAATTCAATACATTTAGGACATGTGGTGTTGCTATGTCCGTACAAACGGAAGCTGGTTCTCCCTCACTTCCCACAGTCTTTGCCCCCACCGATGTAGGAAATGACAGCTTTATTTAAACAAAGCAAATCGTTACACGCTGCAGACAAACACATCCTTCTGGTCTGCTACAGGATCTTTGTTCCTTAGCGCACTGCCTTGAGACAATAGAAGTCTGACCTGAACAAGGTCAACCGTGCACTTGAAATTCCCATAGATCTCATTATTGCCCCTGAATTTACACAGAATTCCAATGATTCGACGGTGCACGGAGAACCCCTCCTCCTTTGATGCACAGCAGTTCGGTCCACATCTGTCAAGCAGCGGTGTGATAGACAGAAACTGAATATCAAATATCTCCAGCATATGGTCATGAATTTTGAGACTCTGGCTCTGATGTGCTTCAGTGAAGACTTTTGGGAGCAGACACTGAAAATTTTTGGTCTTCCCTATAAAAGTGTGACATCAGAGACGTTTTTCATCTCGAGCCTTTTAACACTGTATTTGCCGTTCTGATGTCAGTGCTGTTTGTGGGGCCGGACAGGGACCATGGCCACCGGAAGAGACCCCTGGGGCGGTATAGTGAGCTAAAACTACAGGAAAGACCCTGGGATCAGGAATAACATAAGGGAATTAGGCAAAGATTGACAAGGAAATTTGGACACCAGGAAAAGGAAAACATACAATAATGTACAGAAGAGAGCTGTGTGTGTTCTGAGAGCCTACAGTACATTGACATTTTGGCTTTATTAATTTGACCTTAAAGGAAAACACCACCATTTTTCAATATTTTACTATGTTCTTACCTCAGCTAAGACAAATTAATACATACCTATCTTTTATAAATGTGTGCACTTAATCTTTGTACAGAGCGTCGTGAATGTGTTAGCATTTAGCCTAGCCCCATTCATTCCTTAGGATCCAAACAGGGATGAATTTAGAAGCCAACAAACACTTCCATGTTTTCTCTATTTAAATACTGTTACATGAGTAGTTACACGAGTAAGTTTGGTGGCACAAAATAAAACTTGGAGATTTTTAAAGTGGATAAAAATGAGAACTATATTGTATGGCGGAAGAGCACTTAGTTTGCAGCACTTTGACCTTGGTGCGCAGTAACATCATCACTCCTGACTACTCTCCCTCTCGGTCAAACTTCTGTCAATATTACTGCGCCCAAGGTCGAAGTGCTGCAAACTAAGTGCTCTTCCGCCATACAATATAGTTCTCATTTTTATCCACTAAAAAAATCGCCACGTTTAATTTTGTGGCAACATATTTACTCGTGTAACTCATGTAACAGTCTTTAAATAGGGAAAACATAGGAAGTGTTTGGTGGCTTCTAAATTCATCTCTGTTTGGATCCTAAGGAATGAATGGGGCTAGGCTAAATGCTAACACATTCACAACGCGCTGTACAAAGATTAACTGCACGCATTGAAAAAAAGTAGGTATGTATTAATTTGTCTAAGCTGAGGTAAGAACATAGTAAAATATTGAAAAACTGTGGTTTTGTCCTTTAAAGCATGTGCATAGTATGTACTGTATACAAAACACATAAGAAAAGGCCAAGATCTCATTTAAAGCTATAGTTCACCTGAAACACTTCATAAAATGGTCAATAATTTGTACTGAGGCAGTAACTTTCAAAAACTACACTTTTGCACCTTCAAAGTTGATATTAAGGTACATATTGTTAGTAAATGTATACATATCTGTACCTAAATAGTACACCAAACCAGTGACAGCTTGGGACCATTTTGTTGACCACTTCTTCTGACAGTGTATTAGAGTGAATTATTTTTATGAGGGAGACTCAAATCGAATAGGATTTTGGTGAACTTCCAGGGGAAGATGAACAGCTTCTCTTCCAAATTACCTGGATTGACCTCCAATTACAAACACTTAAGCCAGCAGATGGTCTCCATCCAATGTAAATGCAATTGAGTTTGCATCATTTCCAATTACTGGGACAAAGCATATCTAATTTCTCATAACCCCAATAAATAGAAAACCAGAGGAATAGAAACAAGGGAGTAGGATGATTCATTACCGCAGAAATGATTTATTTCTATTTCTCGATATCTACATTCCTCGAGAAAAGAGTATAACTTCAGATAAGGAGAGTCTGTCAATCAATATCTTATATTGTTTAACAGACACTTTAATTTTAAGTCGCCATGAAACGGAAGTATCAATTGCCTAATTTTCCCCGTGGTGATGTGTTTCCGAGTAAAACCGGCCTCTGAACTGAAATAAGGCAGGGCTGGATTTGAATTTGTCCATTGAGATCTGATTGGATCATTTGAAGTTGGGTCGTGTTGCTAATTGCTAATCGCAGCGATATTCTCCCAGACCCCGCCTACCTGCCATACATTATGACCGGAAGTAAAGAGAGATAGTTTTTAGGAGGGGAGGAGATTTGCATTGTTGATTAAAGATTATGAGGGCACTGAATTTTTAAAAATTAATGAACCTCACAGATAAATCATTTGTAAAAAATACCACAATATTACAAAACAAATTACAGTTTTTTTATTTTACTTTCATTGCGACTTTAAAGTGACTTACAGTATTGCAGCTATACATTTTATTAGTACTGTATATGTTTCCTGGGATTGAATCCATAACCTTTTATACATCAAGTACTTTTTCTATAGCTATAAAAACCAAATTGTAAAAAATAACATAAAATTACATTAGATTAATAAAATATATAGTTATATTTTTTCATGTATTTAAGGTACATGCTTTAAAGGTCACAAATTTTTTGTAAGTCATTAAGGAAAACATTGATTCATAAGCCTTTTGTGGGACATTTCCTCTGTGTAGTTCAGTAACTTTTTCTGCAATTCCCCACTTTGGAGGTAGAGAAGGGTTTCGAGCCCCACCTGTCCCCAATGGCCCAACAAAATGCTAATCAAATAGGCTTTAAATTTAACTGTTGAGATTTATTTAATCACATTATATTTTAAGTAATAACAGCATTAAAGGTCCAGTTTTTCCTGTGTTTTTGAAGCTATGATGTGCAATATGACATGTGTTCATGTTTCCATTTTTCACACAATTTACTAATCTTTATAGCGCTGTTTTCACTGTCCTAAAATGGGCTCATGTCTTCCTTGTTCTATGAAGTCCCTCCTTCAGAAATACGTAACGAGTTCTGATTGTGTCGTTTTTTTTGTGTTTTGTGATTCGACAGCAGCGTAGCTTAGCAGAGCCAACTCTAACCCCAACTCCATGCGAGAATAGTTTTAAAAGCGGAAGAAAAACATGTAGAAACCAATACATAAAAGTACATCCTAACCCAGTGGTTCCCAAACTTTTTCAACGTGCGGCCCCCCTTGTGTACAGTGCATTTTTTCGCGGCCCCCCGAAAGAAAAATTATGACAAAAACAGTTTTAAAATGTAATATTTTAATTAAACAAAACATATAAAATTATACCTAGTAGTGCTGTTGGTTAGTTGGCTTATTATTTTTTAGGTTTAATTACACAGAATTCATGATAAATTAATGTATTTTATAAAATGTCATAAAACTGGGGCCCCCCTGGGGTCCCCGGCCCCCAGTTTGAAAACCACTGTCCTAACCCAAACCCCAAATCTAACCCCAACTCTAAGTGACAATGATTTAAAAATAGGGGGAAAAAGTGTCACGAAAAAGATATTTGTGATACAGTAAGGCATGTAAAAAAGCTGAATTTCGTGCCATGGACACAAATAAATTGATAAAATTTTGCGTGAATATAACACGACTTTCCATGAGATCATGTTGGTATTATTAGCATGAAATAAGACTTTGTTCAAAAGTTAATAATAATAATGCAACTGTGTTTGCATTTTCTCTCTGACAAAAGTAATCATACTTTCTTTTCGGCTGGCATTTTGGTTGATTCGGTCCACGGTCTGTCTTGGTTTCCTCTGCTGGTGCCGAATCTCCAGTTTTCTTTTCATTTTGTGTCACAAATGCATTGTTAACTTTTATACGCGCTATCGCCTATACCGCCTCTCCACATTAAAGATTTTGTTTTGCTTCATTCCGACAATAATTCATTCTTGTAGGCTACACCCTCAGAAATATAGGTACGCAAGGTGTCACTGGGACAGTACCGTTTCAAAAAGGTACACTTTTGTACCCAAAGGGTGCATATTAATTCTTCAAAGGTACATGTTGGTAATTCAAAGATACATATTTGTATCTAAATGGTACATATTAGGACCTTTTTTTAAAATGGTACTGCCCCAGTGACAGCTTTGTGCCTTTATTTTTGACAGTGTAAGGTTCCCTGTGACATTTTATTTACACTCTGATGTTGTTTTAAGTTAGGCTTATATTAAAATGTGTCAATAACTAAAGGAGTTAACAGAGATCACGACGATGACCAAATTTCCTCCTGTTTGTCACGGCCCACTTGTAATGTTCCTATTTCCCACACTTTGAGAAATGCTGCTGTAGTTCAACATTGCCCATAACCACAAGCTTCTTAGAATATAGAGCTGTTACCGCAGTAACAGATAACAAGGTAAACATGTATTTGGCAGCCACTTATATACCAAGCAACTTGTAAAGCATTCAAGTCACAGTATATTTTTCCATCATTATATAGAAATGCATGACTGGCAATGCTCTCACACTATCATGCTCTACCACTAGACCCATTAGTACATATCTTAAAATAAAACTAGTCTACATTATATAACCAAACCCCAGCTTATCACACCAAATCCACCTCAGTTTCCTTTTTCAAGTGACCAAAGTCTAACATGTCACCTTTGTGACTGCACTCCTAACCCCACAAACAAAGAGCTTTCGAGATCAGCTCTGATTTTAATTTAAAGTCTTTGGACCCTGCGGTTTCGTGCCAACTTCTGAGAACTGAAAAGATGGCCACTCTCTGTGCATCTCTCCAACTTCCTGTTTGTCTTTGAGTTCGTCCTCTAAACTGTCAGTAGTCTACTGCAGTCGCTCTCTGCGGGATTCGCCTCTCTCCTGACCCTTCCCCTTTGTTGAGCCTGTGGGGTTCCAGGCGATCTGATCTATAATCACAGCTTTACGCCCCACATCTGGTATTCTTACTTCCCGAACCCCCTGGTCTTGATCTTTGATGGTTTAAACAAGCACTGCCAACATTCAGCAGACCCAGTTACTGAAGATGACCTCACAGCCATCGGTTCCTTCCATGCGGAGGCTGTTAAAATGGCTGATGATGTATCATTGTATTGCGGTTGCTCTCATGTTATAGATTGTTATGAGTGTCAAGGCTTGGTGTCTAAGGAAATGCTTACGTAAGTAAGAATGTGTGGTTTTTGCAGGCCAACTGATCAGATGTACAGTATAGCTGAAAGATAGAAAGAGAGAGACAAAGAGAGCGAGAGAGAGAGAGTTTCTTATTCTTCTGCACACCACACCCATGAAAAAATGTTTCCATTGCATCTGCTTAGCTAAGATATAAAATTCATGTTTATAGGTCTGTTCATTTTATAGTAAACCTATAAGACAATAAGGCATTTTCAACAAATTCCCAATCTGAATGGTGTTTTATTGTTGATTTCTTAGAAAATAAAGTCACTGTATTCTTAAAAATCTGATAACAGGTTTAGAGACATGTTTTTATGTGTTGTTCAGTTGGACAGTCCTTACAGTATATAGCAACATATCCAAGCATATTTGATATAAAAATAATAATAATAATATATAATAAAAATCATGCATTTTTGGAGGTCGGACTACTCTTCCATATGAATAAAGTGTCAGCAATACACCCCCAGACTATTTTTTGTTATTCCCATATAGATTTTCTTTGAAATTAATCTCCCATTAAGGACAAAGTTTCTCCATCATTTAGTGATAAATGAGGCTGTGTCTAAACCTGAAAGCATCTGCTTTACTACCTCACTGTGCAGTCAGTCATTGACTTGCCAGACAATGTTTTAATGTGAAGGCACCTAATGGCGCTTTTACATTGCATAGTACCCCACCGTTTAGTTTGGGTCGGGTGAGCTTACTTTTGTGAGCTTTTCCACTGGGTGCAGTACGTAGTACCAAATACTTTTTTTAGTACCACCTCGGTTGGGGTTCCAAGCAACCCGAGCTGATACCAAAACGTGACACGAAAACACTGTAGATCACTGATTGGTCTGAGAGAATCGTCACTACCAACGTCATCGCTATAATGTAAAAGATTAGCTTTACCTTCATGCTAGCTTGCGCTGTCTTGAGTAAACCTCTGGCCATCTGTGCTTTGCTGTAAGTTCCCAAACTCACTTTTAGGGATGAAAAACATCCACAGGTTGAGAATCATGAACACCATAACAGTTTTTTCTAGACTTGTAGTTTGTGACGGCACCTCCGCAATGCGCACGTCCACATAATGCTTAAATGCAACTTAAATGAGGCTCAGCGGGGCGCGTCAACTGACTCCACAGGTGTTTGTACAGAAACTGTCATATGAGACAGAGGTTGTGATAAATGCCATGTGCAAACATCAATTTGTGGTGGTCAATTTTAATTTTGTGACGGACTGAGAAATAACGTTAAATGAATGTTTGAGTATGTATTCCACGGACGCTATCACTTGTATGATGTAGGCAGCGCAAATATAACGACACCCCTATTATCCCTCCCACTCCAAAGTGTTACTAAACTCGATGGAAAAGCTAACCACACCAAAGTGAGGTGAGTTGACCCGTTCTGACCCAAACCAAACGGTGGGTACTATGCAATGGTAAAGCGCCATTAGAGAACCACATGAAACCAAGGCACCATGACATATCTAGGGCCCTATTTTAACGATCTAAGCGCATTGTCTAAAGCGCACAGCACAACGTCTAAATGGGCGTGTCCGGATCCACTTCTGCTAATTTAACGACGGGAAAAATGGTTTGTGCGCCGAGCGCATGGTCGAAAAGGGTTGGTCCTTTTTTTATGAGTAATGGGTGTGTTTTGGGTGTAATGTGCAATAAACCAATGAGAGTCTCAGCTCTCATACCCTTTAAAAACCAGTTGCGCTGGCGCTATGTCTATTTAGATGACAGACTTTGTAAACTGAAAAACTAAGCGGATGAAGAAGATCCCCAGTTTAAGATTAATGTTAAATAATTGTGTTGTTTTTCACTTGTATTAAAATTTTTATTTTTTTATTAAAACCTTTAAAACCCATTTTCTTTTAGTCATGGAAGTAAAAAGCAGGCTTTTAATTGCTTTAAATGTATGGCTATCCAATATCATCAAAAAATAATTTACAAGTATGTAAGAAACGGTTTGTACTCTAAAAATTCTAAACAGGAGATAAAGAATTTACAAACGGCTATCCACACGTTTCAGCACTTGGACAGCGTCAGTTTTTTTTAAGCATTACTTAAACAATTTTCTTATCTCACCATATCCACAGGTACAGAGTACCTACAATAAATCCATGAGGTAACATTTAAAAAAAAAACATTTAAAAACAGATGCATTTGTTTAAAGCAAAGCATTTATTTTTACGGAGCTACAGGTGAAGCAGCTCTTTGTGCCTTTTAACGTCTCATAATCGGTCCTCATTTATGTCCAAGAGACTCAATAATAATCTTTTATATTCAATCCTTTAATCTTTCATAAAAGCGTTTTTGTGCTGCTGCACATTTATGTATGTGATAAGCAAACCCGCGTTGTCATTCAATTTATAGGCGCATATTACTCACGCGCTCTTTAAATAACAAAAAACATATTGCGCCATTGACTTTAGAGCAGGTTTTTTTTGTTAATGGTGTAGTCTATTTTAGTTGCCTCAAAATAGCAACGCGCCAACAATGCGCCTGCACACACCTCGTTTTCAGACCAGAACGCCCGTGGGCGCATAAGTGGGTGCAAATGCATTTGCTATTTAAACAACGTGCCGCTAAGCGTGAAAATGATCATTGCGCAGGGTGGAAACTAGCAAAAGACACTTGCATAGCGCATTGGGCTGCATTGCGCCGGGTGTAAGATAGAGCCCTTAATGTGCAAGTTCAAATTCAGTTACACTGAATTAAGTGTTTATTTATTTGTTGAAAATGGACATTTTTACTTTTTGTTGGGAATTATAGGCAGTGAGTAAAACCTCTCTCTTAAAATCAGCCAGATGTAAGCAACTTATACAGTGGCAGCCGGTCTTTTTCAAGGACACTCACATTTTCCAGATACTCGCTTAATCTCATATGTAATCAGAGTTTAGTGTTAAGTTAGTGTCTTGCAAGTATTTTGTACGTTTTCGACATGACGAGCCACACATATGACGCACCAAACACGTTTTGACCAAGCATGCTGCAGAAGCCCTGAAAAGTGAAGCCAAAACTTCTCGATCCCCCCCAGTGACTGGTCCCAGTATAGGTCATAAGGCCCGCCTCCCTATGTTTTTCAATGGGACTTGAGACCAACTAAACAATTTAATTACACTTCAATTATCTTTTTTCCGAAGCTGGTTTCTGTCATTTATTGTATTCAAGTTTTTGTTTTTAAAATAAAACATTCTGCGAGGGCGGGGCCTTGATTTTACGGCTTTACTTCCTGCTCACTACTGCGCAGGACTGGTCCCGAAATCGTTACTGCGCAGACTCAAGACCCAAGATGTCAGCGCTGTATCGGGACACTGGCGGCTTCACTTTTCACCAATGGAAGAGAGCAAACAGGCATCGTCCATCGTTTTTACAGTCTATGGTTTTGACATGACGAGCTCACACGACGCACCACAACGCACCAAACACATATTTTGACATGACGAGCCACACACATGATGCACCAAACATGTTTCGACATGAAGTGCCACACAATGCATTAAACACATATTTTGAGATGATGACGCACATGACGCACCGCACACATGTTTTGAGATGACGAGCCACACACGATGCGCTGAACACAAATTTGGAATTTGCACCTCTCAGAAGAGAAGTCACCACTGATCTTAAATGTGATGTGTGTTGTATTTCTACAAGTCTAAACTATAAGTCGCTTTGGATAAAAACGTCTGATAATGAGTAAATGTAATGTAAAATGTCTGCAGTGTTTCTGTAGCTCAGTTGCCATTCACAGTACAAAATGTCATAGGTTCGATCCCAGTGAACAAATGTATAACTTGAACGCACTGTAAGTTATTTTGGATAAAACCATCTGCCAAGTGTATAAATGTAAAGTTGTATTCTCTAAAGTTTTGGATGCTATCAATACACTGATATTGAAAAGTCAATCAGATATCAATAGCTACTGTACACATGAGATCACTAGATCATTATCTACTGTATTCACTTGCTGACTCAATTAAAGCTTTGTAATGCATATCTGGCACATCCCCAGCTTTGCAGTAATGACTGGGTTCTGCAAGGCGTGCAAAATACGCTCAAGTCTTTTAGATAATTGTTAAGTAGTTGGCATTTAAGATTTGAGATTATGTTCAAAAGGGGGTGAGGTTTGCCTCATAGGAACAAGCTCTCAAAGTGTTTTATCCTTTGATGTGTCTTGTAATGGAGTGTGCGTCTGTAATTATCTCTATGTAAGAGTTTTCTGCGTCCATCACATGACCTAATTCATTACCGGGCGTGTGGACCACCCGCATCAGTGGCCCGGAGTCTTTCATTACATCATCAGAGGAGTTTTACTGGACGGTGACGCAAATCCACAGGCCAAATTTATGTGAAAATTTAACGTGATGATATTTCTGTATGTTTCAAGAAAGGAAAAGGAAAGCATGATGCACGCATCTGCCAAAGGGAACAGAATAAACAGCACTCAATGTTTGCCATCCGCTCTAAAAATTTATCTATAATAGATGAATTTGCCTGTTTACAAGGAAATAGTAAAATAAAATGTATATCAATTAATAAAATTGTATTAATGTATAATAAAAAGACTAATTGTAGGCAAAATAAACAAACTTAAAAGTGGTTGATCTGCATGCAGAAACTTTATTTTTGACTTTATTTCCCTCCAGGACTTTGATTCTGCATCTCAAATTCTGTTCATAATTATGGATAAATAAAAAAGTTAACTTTCAGATCAGTTACAAAAGTTTGAATTGGAAACTGCAATAGTTTTCAATTATAAGGGTCGATTTTTTTATTGAGATTTATACATCATCTGAAAGCTGAATAAGCTGAAAGCTTTTCGTTGATGTATGGTTTGTTAGGATTTGGCCGAGATACAACTATTAGAAAATCTGGAATCCGAGGGTGCAAAAAATCTAAATATTTAGATAACCGCCTTTAAAGTTGTCCAATTGAAGGCCTTAGCAACACATAACTAATAATAAATAATTTTTTGATATATTTGCAGTAGGAAATTTACAAAATGTCTTCAAGGAACATGATCTTTACTTAATATCTTATTGATTTTTGGCATAAAAATCAATAATTGTGACCCATACAATGTTTTGTTGGCTACTGCTACAAATATACCCTTGCTACTTACTGTAGGACTGGTTTTGTGGTCCAGGGTCACATTTTACATAAACGCTTTATTCATGCTTTATTCATTCAAACGTAGGTCTCAGTCCTGAACCTGATGCTTGTTTGGCCAGCATTTCCATCAGCCATTTTCAGTAGAGAATGAGAGGAAAGCTACTGAAGGCTATCATTGTTCCCTTAAATCCCTCTCAGACAGGACCGGCCTCAGATATAGAGACGCTTTCTTTAAAGCGTGTTCCAATTCAATTCATTCACATGGCTCTGGTTTAACCCTCAGCTCAATAGACCCACAGTGTCGCGTGTCTCGTCCTGTGAGACCGACAACGCCTTTAGTTATGCTAAACACTAACCTTCAGCCAGTTTATTCAACTTGTGAGCAGTGGTGAGGACATAGCCTGGGCTATGCAGACATGGAGAAAATGTATCAGAGAAACGTCTCATGAAACGGAAATGAGATCAGCCAGTGCTGACAGGATGATATACAGTAGTAGTAGTCGAGAAACGAACAGAACTTTTAGAGCCGTTTATACAGGAAGGATTCTGGCGACTGTTAAAATGTCGGGCTACATGGAGAAGATGAAGAAAAACAGCACCGTTTTTCAATATTTTACTATGTTCTTACCTCAACTAAGATGAATAAATACATCCCTATCTTTTTTCAATGCGTGCACCTAATTTTTGTCCAGCACATTCATTCCTATGGGTCCAAACAAAAGTTTTATTTAGTGCCAGTATACTTACTCGTGTAATTAATTACTCATGTAACAGTCTTTAAATAGGGAAAACATGGAAGTGATTGGTGGCTTCTAAATTCATCCCTGTTTTGATCCTAAGGAATGAATGGGGCTAGGCTAAATGCTAACACATTCACGAAGCGCTGTACACAGATTAAAAGTCCATGCATTGAAAAAAGATAGGTAGCCACTGTACCTTATAATTCATCTAAGTTGAGGTAAGAACATTGTAAAATATTGAAAAACGGTGGTGTTTTCCTTTAAGTGTTTGCGTCTTTCTGTTTTTTCAGGTTTTTACACCACCTTGAACTTTTAAGATGCTGTGACAATCAAATGAAATATTATTTTATTCATATTTCATATTATTGCATTGTAACTTGAAGAAATACGTTACAGTGATTTTACCATCGTTAACTCTTTCACCGCCATTGACGAGATATCTCGTCAATTAAGAGAAAACGCTTCCCCGCCAATTACGAGATTTTCCGTCTTCCCTTCCGCAACCTTTGAAACCTGGAAATATTGCCCTATGGTAAGCGGCTGCATGTCCGTGTCTGTTTTAAAGATCGCTCTGAATGGGATCTCTATGAAAAGTCCGTCACAAAAATGGAATTATTTCTGCTTTTTGCTCAAAATGTGGTGTTCTTGCAGAAACCTACCCATATTCAAAAGCTGATTACAAAAGAACCACTGAAAATAGGATGAAACGTTTTTTTTTTCTTTGAAAGCAGAGGGTCTGTTCTTTCATTTGGTATATTGTATGTTTATATATTTAAAGAAGAACATTTTCTGGAAGGCATTAAACTTTGGTGAAAATCATGAAAAACGCTGGCGCTGACTGGCAACCTTTTTAAAAAACGCTGGCGGTGAAAGAGTTAAGGTGGTTTTAAGCATAATTTAATTTTGTGCATTACCATATATACACTCTTATGTTGCGTTTACACCAGCCGCAGGAGAGGCGGCAAGCGCGGGTGATTTACATGTTAAGTCAATGCAAAAACGCAATTACATGCGGATTATTATCCTGCGGCGCAATATGCGTGACGAATTGCGCGAGTTGAAAAATCTGAACTTCTGCGAATTTCCGCGGCCAGTTAACCAATCAGGACCTTGCTGTAGTAGTAACGTGATTACATGAAGCGAGCGGAGTCTTTGCGGAGTCGCAGAAGCCCCTCCCATGACGCAGATTTCCTCGTGAATTTCTTGAATGACTAGAATTTCATGTGCAGCTTTCACGCGCAGAAGAAGCGAGTAAACTCAAATGTTAAAGCATCAAACTACTTTTACAACTATGATTTTTGCATCCCCTACGGCAGCTGGTGTAAACGCAAAATTATGCAGAGTTCACACCAGCCGCGGTAGAGACGACAAAAACGCGCTATTCGCACGTAGTTAGACGCTTGAACATTTGAGTTCACTTGCTTCATTCTCGCGTGAAAGCCGCGCGTGAAATTCGAGTCATTCGAAAAATTCACGCGGAAATTCGCGTCATGGGAGGGGCTTCTGCAACTCCGCTGAGACGCCGCCACTCCACTCGCTTCCTGTAATCACGTCACTACCACAGCAAGGTCCTGATTGGTTAACGCGGCACGGAAATCCGGCGAAGTTCAGATTTTTCAACTCACGCGTTTCCCGAGGCAATGCTCAATTCGTGCGGAACGCGCCGCCGCCATCCGCCCCGCGCCAACCGCACATACCGCGGCGCAGGATAATGATCCACGTGTAATCGTGTCTTTACATTGACTTAATATGTAAATCACCCGCGCTTGCCGCCTCTATGTAAACGCAGCATTAGAATAGAGGTACAAAAGTTGTCACTGAGACGGTACCTCATTAAGGTCCATTTTGGTACAGATATGTACTTTTGAGGTACCAATATGAACCTTTTAGGTACCAATATGAACCTTTTAGGTACAAAAGTGTACTTTTTGAAAAGGTACCGCCCCAGTGACATCTTTTGTACCTTCTTGTACCTTTATTTCCGAGTGTGTCATTGAAGTCAATCCCAAAATCCACACTGAGAGTGTATCTTTTCACAAATGTTTTAAATGTACACGGTTAAGCAAGCATTTTCTGTTCATTTCTACTGAAGTCGAGCATTGCGTCTCAATGTGGATTATGGGAACATTCTTGTATGCATCAAAGCTACAACACTGTTGTTTTAAGCATAATTTGTGATAAATAGCTTTGAGTGGCTTATTGATATATTAAATAAGTCCAAAGGTATTTACAAGACAACAGCACTGTCAAAATTTGAATTAAACATTAAACGCTGCAAATGCGAGGTGACGGGAGATTTGTGCATACAGCAGCGCTGATCCATGCTGAAAGTCTGTGATTATCCTCAGCCGGTGTGAAATATATGTTGTGTTTGACAGCGTGTGCTGTTGGAGGAGGTATTGTGTTATGATTTTGACAGCCCGTCACTAGTCCTGACAGCAGGAGCCTCTGTTTCCGTTAAAAACCCGACAGGGGCCGTGACAGAGGGCTGGATGAAGGAGAGGAGTGCAGGAAACGCTTGAATCAGCGACACACATCTGTTGCTGGAGCATCAGGGTAAGAGCACATAAACACAGATGCAAATCCCTGTCATGTTCAAGAGTAAGAAATAATGTGACAATAAAACCTCTGTCAGCTGCATCTGGGCCGAAGCTCTATACTGAAGAGAGACGTCATGTTTGCATTTACATATTGACATTTTTATTTCATAATATCTTTGAGAGCTGTAATCACTTGATAACTTAAGTAATGCATAGAAAATCCCCATAATATCTAGTACATATAGCTTTGTTGATTATTCTATTGTTTGCTTCTTTCACTAAATGTCATTTGTAAGTCATTTTGGAAAAATGCACCTGCTGAATAAATAAATATATGAAAATGTTTTCTTTCTATATTTTATTAATTTCTATAATTAAAATGCTTTAAACAAGCATGTTTTTGTAATATTGTTTTGATGTTCTATTTATAGATTTTTTCCCCTGTGTCTTTTAAGTTGTTTTGTACCTTTGATATCCTCCTTCAGCCAAAAATAGGACAAAGAAGAAGAATATCCTCCTGCAGGAAGTGACATCATTTTGGTGGGACAACAACAGCACACACACCTGTGAGTATTAGCAGTTAACTTGATTCATTCTGTGACTTGGGCTTAAACGTAAAAAAAAATCAAGGCAGCTGGTAGGATTGTTTGAAAATAATAATTATTAGGTATTTCTGTTTGGCATCTCTGGTGGCAGAGAAACTTTGTTTACTTCAAGCCAAAAGTAGGGCTACTTGATAATGGGCAAAATCATAATCACGGTTATTTGGATTAAAAACGATTCATAATTACAATTATTTAACATAATTACTCAGCGACTTTGAAAACATGCATTTATTTAACCTTTTTATTAAGTAAGTGTGCAATAGGCTACACGTGTCAGTAGTGGTGCCTTTGAAAGGGCCTTTATAAAAACATTGGTCCAGCAGCATGCAGTTTATATTTTAATCTGTAAAATAATTGTTTTACCTCCATTATTTTGTTTTCGTAATCGTTTGAATAAAAAATTGATATTGAAAATCAAAAATGATTAATTGCACAGCCCTAGGCGAAAGTTAAAGAGGTCTGAGTAATTTAGTCAGAAAGCTGTTCTCTGTTAAGAACTTATGCAATACCAAACCATTAAGTTAAACTAGTAAGCAACAAGGTACAATACTTCCGGTGGCGCTGCTCGGCTGGCGACCCGGACACGTGCATAGTCAGAACAGTTTGTTTGTTCATGTTAAAGTTGATTTTAAAGTGTTTATTGTTTTTAACGTACTAATGCGTTAAAGTGCAAACACAATGAAGATGTTTTTAGTACAATTCCTTTTATTGACTTTGATTGGAGGGAGGATATTTGCTTTGAATCGAGCAACATCGGCACACCTGGTCGTCGGGCCATCTTTGAGTTATACTAGAGCGGAACTGCTCCTTTTGAGGCCCGAAAGAACATTGCCTCTCACGGACTTACCTGCTGATATCAGGAGGAAGAGCGCATTTTCGGCGCGATCCCGGAAAAGAGGAAAGAGAGGAGGAATTCGTCTCCGTCTTCGGAACCGCGGCGATAAACCTCCACTTCCGTCTGTGATTTTAAGCAATGTGCGGTCCTTAAAGAATAAAATCGAGGAGCTTCGGACGATCACAAGGATATGGCACGAGTATCGCGAGTCCTGCTTGATGGTGTTCACGGAGACATGGCTTCATCGGGACATCCCCTGCTCACTGGTTGAACTGGACGGGTTTTCGCTTGTTAGAGCAGACAGAGATGAAAACTCTGGTAAATCAAGAGGCGGCGGTGTCTGTATATATATTAAGGACAAATGGTGCGGCCAGCATACGGTAAGAGATACTGTGTGCAATCCCGACGTGGAATTATTATGTCTATCATTAAGACCGTTCTATTTGCCGCGTGAATTTGGAAACATCATTATTTGTGCGGTGTATGTTCCACCGAGTGGAAAAGCTGCTAACGCAGCCAGGTGTATACCCAGGTAGCCAAAACAGTTTGGCCCAATAATGGCCCAAATCCGGCAGGCCAGAAAAAAAACCACGGCCCAGTTCCGGCTGCCAGAAAAGGGCCAACTCTGGGATGAATGACGCCCCAGAATCGGCCCAAGTACACTGGCCCATTTCCGGGTGCCTTAAGTGAGCCGGCACTGCCAGCACAGTGCCAGAATCACGCCAGCTAAAACATTACACTCAGCCGAAACTGGCCCATGTCCGGGTGCTTAAAGTCAGCCGACACTGCCAGCACAGTGCCAGAATCATGCCAGCTTAAAATGTACACACAGCCGAAACTAGCCCGAATTATTTTTTTAAAGTGTTTTTTATTTTATAACCTTAGCCCTTAAGATGTCATGTACTTATCCCTTCTTAAAAAAAAACTTTTATTATATTTAGTTAAAAAAAGTTAAACTGCACATTAGAAGTTCTATCCTCAATGTTTGTGATGCTTTTAATGTGTTAAGTGTCACACTTTACTGTAGTTGTTTAAAAAAAAAAGAAAATATACAGTATGTTTACATGTTTATTTGAAACATAACATTACATTAATAAAACATTAATAAACATCTGGACACTCCTCAAGTGTACCCTAAAAGAAGGAAAGATTGAGAGAAAAGAGATAAGAGGGGGAACAGAAAATGACTCATGGTTACTTCATCAGATAGACTGAATGCATTAATGTTAACTTGGGTAAATGTTAAAGGAATAGTTCACCCTAAAATAAAAATTCTGTCATCATTTACTCATCCTCATGTTGTTTTAAAGGTAGGGTAACAGATTTGATCCTGAAAGATTTTTAGTTATGCTGGTTAAAAGTCTCCTCACATCCTGATAGCAATCACTGTGTTAAGTTGTTTAAATGTATTTGTAGAATTTATGTCATCTGTGAAAGGCGTAGGACCAAAAAATGTTCGACCAATCATAAATTTCGGTCCGAATGGACGTTTCCTTTTCTTGTCCCTCATACGTAAGCATAATTTGAATGCCCACCGCGCAGCGAGTCCATGCAGACTAGGGCTGGGTATCGATTCAGATGTTCCAGATCGATTCGATTTCGCTTCACAAGCTATCAAATCGATTCGATTCCGATTCACGATTCAATTTTCGATTCTGGTTCTCGGGTAGGTTTTTATACTTGATTCTCGATTCAACTCAATGAATATAGATTTAATACAAATACTATATTAATAAAAAAGAACAGTGAACAGCAGTTTACAAGTGTGTAATTAATAAAAAAAATTAAAAGCCACAACACTAACGTTGAAGAAGACTAGTAATTAGATTAAAGTTAATCTTACGTTCAATGTTTGTGGAAATAAATATGAAAGAAAAAAATCTATTCTGCTCTTTGAGAATCGATTTTTATTAGACCACGTTTTAAAAAACGATTAATCGGAAAATCAATTTTTTTGCCCAGCCCTTACGCAGACACCATAGGTCATCTGCGTGTTCACATGCGCTTACCTCCAGTCTGTAAACAGCGAGAACAACAAACTTTTCTGCTGAATTGACAACCTGTACAGGAGGCACAAAATGAAAGCCATCTTTTATAACAACAACAGCAAAAACTGCCTGGATCGGCAAAGAGCAAAAACCCAAATTAACATCGGTAACTTTACTGCTTTACCACGAGATGCAAACAGCTGCAGGAGGCAAAGGGTCTAAAAGGGTCGTTGTTTATTTTGGTAAGGTACGCGATATGTTTGTATTGAGGTGGATTCGATATTCTACTTTGATGAAACATTGTGTTGCTTATGAAATTTGTGTTCGTTTACGGATTAGCATAACGATATAGTTACTACGTCTACACAACCGAACGTGTGCTTAAACTAATTCTGATATAAACCAGTTGTTTATGTTGGTTATTTTGGAAGTGTTATTCACTTTGTACTGCAAAGTTTTCTCACTGGTGAATGAGACATGAAATGTGACCGTCTGATCTGTGCATGTTCATGTGTTTTGAAAGAGGCGTGACTTTGGATGGCGATTTGACTTGAGGGAGGGATCGTGATTTCATTACTAGGCGGCTACCGTTAGCATTTTTCAAAATGTGTTACCCTACCTTTAAACCTGTATGAATTTTTTCTGATGAACACAAAAGAAGATATTTTGAGGAATGATGGTAAACACACAGCAGATTGTAACCATTGACTTCCATAGAAGGAATAAAAAAATATGATGGAATTTAATGGGTACCGTCAACTGTGTGCTAACCATCATTTATCAAAATATTTTCTTCATCATTTATCACAATACTTCCAAAATACTTTTTCCTACTATGGAAGTCAATGGTTACAACGTGCTGTGTTTTTACAATCATTACGCAAAACATCTTAATTTGTGTTCATCAGAAAAAAATCAGATTTAGAACAACATGAGGATGAGTAAATGATGAAAGAATATCTATAGACCTTTTGCGTGTTTGCAAACAGAGATGACGTTTTTTTGTGGGCGGAGCCCAACTGGTGGCAGAAAGTGAATGCTTCTCAATAGCTGTGTGAAGTGTTTAAGCATTAAACTGTGATTTTTAAGGATCCGGTGTTCTGTAGAAGTCTGTTTCCCCTATATTTCTCTTAAGTGTAATGTTTCTTATGACGTTTTCACCAAGTTACGTTTACTTTTTAAATAAATTAAAAGTTTTAATGGCTTGGCTACTGATATGCTTGCATGTATGTAATGTATATGTATTGTTCTTTATTGGTAAATCAATTATTTTTACAGTATGAATCGCTGAAGTACTTATAAGAGCAATACTATCATGTATTCTGTATAATATTATTTATTAAACATTTAATCATTTCCTGTTTTCAATTTCTTCCTTATATCTTATCCTACGTGTGTGATCTAAAACTATTATGTTTACATACAAATTAATTTGTATAGGCCTGTTTATATATTATTAACACTTTACATCGTGTGTGTGTGTGTGTGTGTGTGTGTGTGTGTGTGTGTGTGTGTGTGTGTGTGTGTGTGTGCGTGTGCTATGTTTATATATTTATTAGTAAACATCATAATTTAGAACAAACAGTAAGAAGACATAGGCTAAGATATAAGGTAAAAAGAAGTAATAGAAAACGAAAAAAATACGAAAACTTTAATAAATGGTAATATTATTGATATTATGAACTAATTCAAATCTTTAATCTTTCTAAATAAATTATAAACGTAACGTGATGAAAACGCTATAAGAAACACATAGAGGGAACAGACTTCGACAGAAAACCGGATATCTTCTCTAATTATTTTCTATTCAAATAATTAAAAGATTTTCAGATGATTTCCTCACTCCAGCCTGTCCGGTTCAGGGCTTTTATTGCAACCATAAACACCTACGTTTATCTTCAAATGGTGTCTTCGACGACGGTATACTATAAAAATGAAGGTCATCTATTTTGGCATTCCTATTCTGACACTCAACAGCACAACAAAACATTTTCTAGTGAGTTATATTGTTCGTTTCACTCGTGTCTCATTCATTTCCACTGTTTTTCTGCCACCACATGCGCGCGTGACGTAACTGTGACGTCGACTCGCAAAAGGTCTATTGAACTATCCCTTTAACAACAAGTGAAATACCTTGAATTTGCTTGTTTTCAGGCCCGCTCTCTTCTTCTTTTTGCATCTCTGTCAGATGCAAGCTGCAGAAGTTTTTATGAACTTTTCTACTTCACCATCTGGTGCACGAACAGTACTTTTTCTGAACAGATTCTTGAAAAGAAACAAAATTATTTAATTAGGTAAATGCAAGCATGTTAGTATAACCCTGGAGAACCCAAGAACCCTTCTCTTAGAATCAATTAACATTGGCCACATTTGACCCGTGGGTTCTCCAGGGTTAAATGTTACCTACAAGCTATTCTGCTTCAAAAACAATGACAGGTACTTTAGGGTGGAAGACTTATAGCTTCATAGATTAACATTGTAATGGCTTTATATACAGTGGCAAGAAAAAGTATGTGAATTTCACAGTTTTCTGAACAAATTTGTCATAAAATGCGATCTAAACTTTATCTAAGTCAAGGGCATTGATAAACATAATGTGTCTAAAATTACACATAATTACACAAAAAAATTCTGATCTTTCATGTCTTTATTGAGAACTACCAAAAAACATCTTAGTGCTTGTGAAAAAAATGTGAACCCTTGATTGAATGACCTCAAAAAAGCCAATTGGAGTCACGACTTAGCACAGCTATTGGCCTATTGTTTTTTCCCCAGATTCAGTTAAATTTTTTCTCAAATTCCGTGTTTTTCGTTTTATTCTGGATTCTGGTTAAATTAAATTTCAGTAATCAAAAAGCACATCTTATCAACTGAAAACATTACAGAAAATTAGCAGATCCACCACTGCAGTGAATATACTGTACTGTATGAGTGTGCGACTGTGCGTTTCCACAAGGTGACGTGCCCATTTACCAGCATGTATAGCTCGTATATGGTTCCCAGACACGAGGGCTCACTAAGTTTTCTTTCTTGTTTAAGTGAACATAAACAGCTGTATGTTTATCAGTATATTGAAGCAGTGCCGTCTTAAAGCTGTCTTGGGTGTTCAAAGCTGTCTTAGGTGTTCAATGTTCATTACACAAAAAATGAAAACCCCTCACTACTATTAACTGAATAAATTTCGCAGCTGCACATTTAATCCATACAGTGAGGACTGTGCAGTGTTTTATTTGTATTTATTGCTAATTCATGTTAAAATCATGTTGACAGACAATTTCATAACTAATATATTTACATTTAATACAGATGCCTGAAAAGTAAAACAAGATGAGTATAGTATTATGATTAAGAGGAAATATTAAAAATTTGGTTGCTTTTCAGTAGCATTGTTGTAGTGACAGCCAAAATACATTGGCCTATATGTAATACACATGAGTAGTACAAAGTCCATTTCCTACTTTGCAAACTCGACACAAAAAAAAACTAAACAAAAATGAGTGGAAGTGGCAACGAATATCCAAAGATGATAAATTGTGGACAAAAAGGTAGCACGAATTCCTTTATATGGAAGTGGTTTGGCTAGCTAAAAAACTGACGAGGCGCAGATTAAAATATAAATGAACCCTCTTGTTTTTGTGGCTTCAGTCATTGTTGGCATACTGTTTTAAAGCTGGAAGCATTAACAACTTGCATCGAAATATATATCATTATCGTTCAATATGGATTTTTTTCTGAGATCACATTTTTGCCATATTGCCCAGCCCTAGGCCGATGTATTTTGGCTGTCACTACAACAATGCTACTGACAAGCAACCAAATCTTTTGTTTTTTTATCATAACACTATACTCATCTTGTTTTACTTTTCAGGCATCTGTATTAAATGTAAAAATATGAGTTATTAGAATCTATGATTTAACATTAGCAATAAATACACACAAAACACACAGTCCTCACTGTATGAATTAAATGTGCAGCTGCAAAAGTTGTTCAGTTAAGAATAGTGAGTGATTTTCATTTTTGGGTGGAAAGAACATTTCTGACACAGAAAGCAGTAGGCTACTGTCACTTTAAGACCCAAAACAGCTTTAAGACTGCACTGCTTTAATATACTGATACTGACACATCTAGCTGTTTATGTTCACTTAAACAAGAAAGAAAACTTAGTTTAGTGATCACGCATGTGTTGACTGCGCGTTGTGTGCGTGCTTCGCAAGCCCTCATGTCTGAGGAACAGATGTCAAGCGTGCGCGTTGTGGGAACGCTGAGTTGCACACTCATACAGAACAGTATATTCAATGCAGTGGAGGAGCTGCTACTTTTCTTCATTTTTTCTAAATTTGTGAATGTCCTGTAAATAATATATACTTTTTAAAGCGGTACGGATGTGTGCGTGGGCAAGGCGGAGATGGAAAGAAAGTATACTGTACCTTTTCTGTCTGTTCTGTTCCAGCCTTTATTGGAACCTGCTAGTGCTCTGAAAAACACATGAAAGATCTGAATTTCTTGTTTTATAATTTTTAGACACATTATGTTATTTATGTATATTTATTCAGAAAACCATTACATTTTCTTGCTAATGTATATATACATAAACATACAATACATATATAATATTGATGGCTCTTGCTTCGTTCTGAAACCCTAGATGTTTTCTTATCCTCGAACAAACTGTCATCACAAGGGCCATGTTTACATGCACAAAATTTTGTCAATCCGACTGAATTTAATCCGATGAAAGGTTACAACAATACAGTTTACATGCACCCTAAACATGTTTAAATGTTTGCACCTCAAAATATTTGTTTTCATGTACAATTTATATAAACCGAACATCTGTGCAAGCGCACAGCCAGGGTTGGCAGCTTCACATATCAAAACCATCCCCATGGACATTCAAAATTAGCCCAAAAGCATCCCAATGACTTATCACAGCCCAAATACCAATAACTAATGAACAAAATCCTTTCATATCTGACCAGCAGAAAAAACAACTCGCAAAGACAGTTTAAACAGTAGCCCAAATCTGAACGAAAAAAAGAGAGGACTTGGCAATGCCACCCCAAAGCCAAACCAAAGCAAATAAGAGGTAAATATACGACGTGAACTTGAGCACAAATTTTCTGTGCACATGCACAATGTATTTTTGCATCCGACAAAATACTTTGATTCACGCATTTACATGCATACTTTTCTCCTGCTGATCGGATCACAGATTGGACTACACCACCCCTTTCAATACGATTCAAATTACATCCAATCTACCTCAATCATATTGATTAAGGTTTTTACATGACGACTTTTTAATACGATTGAGCCATCAATACGATTACAAACTGATTAATTGGTTGCATGTAAACATAGCTACTAGAAACATAAGTACTAGAATAAGGGCACACCACTAAGGTAAAAAAAACGGTTACATGCCCAATTGTGCCAGTGTTGTATTATCGAGAAAGTTCATTATTATTTTTTATACCTTTTTAAGCCTTGCCTATTTAAAATTGTAATATTTGCAAGATGCAGCAAAAGAGAACTCAATTTGGTTTTTAAGGGTTGTTTTGAGATTTTCAATTATATAAAAAAGTAAGTTTTCCTTACTCTTAATCACACACATCCACAGATAATTGTGTTTTCTCTACCATTATATTTATATTTCAAAATGACTGCAAATGCCAAATCCATAAACTGGAATTGTGATCTAATAAAATATCTTGTTATTATAGTGTACATAACAACGTTTACATATCAAAGTTTAGTTTAGACTACTTAATGTAAAGACTTTTTAAAGACTTGTTATTTGTAATATATATTTGTAGCCCTAAACAAATCCCTATCATACTTCAGGCCCCAATTGACCCCTCAGACAGTCCTGACATTAACAATGCAACAAAACTGATTCCCAAGAAATATCCATGCCCCATCCAATATTGTACTTTTACTTACATTAATTCTTCAAATGAATTCTGTCCAAACTGATGATCTTGAGAAATCTAAATGTGACAAAAACAATCACAATAAGTTGTTAAGTTGTATAACAGACAGACAGATCATAGATACAAAATGTTGAGTAATAATTACATAATTAAGGTTCACTCATTTTCTACAAAGTATCTTTCAATAGATGAAATCGGTTATAATGTTGTGCAACAGTGAGGTGGAAATATTTTTACTGCAGGTGCACTTTAAGTAAAGAACTTTAACTACCAGCTGTGTCCTGTAGCTGCAATGCTCTCTATTCTGTGAAATTTAAACATTTTCTGTACCAGACAAAGTTATACCTTGGTAAAAAAAATTACCTCAGTCAGCTGTATAATAGCGGAACTGGCTGAGGTGGCTACGAGTGTTTAGCAGAATAGCTTCACGATCCCTCAGTTACTCCCGCCTGCTGCATAGACTGCTGAGGCAAATCCTCAGACCAGTTTTATGAGTTGCGAAATATTATTTGTTTGTTTTGCTAAACGAAATATTACTGTTTAAGTAAGTTCATTAAACTGAGCAGAGTTCATTTCTTATGTCCGAATTCTCCTTGTCAGATAAATTATAAAAATCGATTTTCTACTCAAATTTATCTAGAAAGACTTCAGTATTTTAATAATAAATTCAAATGCTAATTTACATATTTGTTGAAGCGGGATTGTGGTCATTTAAAAAATTATATCAGTCACACCAGTTTGTCCTTCTTTTAAATGAAGTTTACATATATCTAATATGTGCAGAGTATAAATATTTTATGCATTAAAATTATGTTAAATAACTTCCAAAAAGTCTTACCTCAGAGAAATTGCAGCAGACTTCATGCAGCAACAACCGTTAAAGCCCGGTAAATGTCGTCAGTCGTCACTAGATGTCGCAGCTAGTGCGCATGTCTTGAAACAGCAGCAGTTTTTTTCCAAAATAAAAGTTCCTTTAACCAGCTTTAATTGTCTAAAAATTGTAATCGATAAATTATAAATAGATCAATCTTTATGATCAAATTAGTTCAAATTCTGGAAAAGGGCTGAAAAATTGTAGTTGTAGTAAACAAATTGACAAGCTTTACAGCTTATTAAATTTTTTTATAAAATCTCAATTTAGTATTTGACCATTAATTAATAAAATATGTGTTTGTTGACATATTACATACATAGAAAATATTTCAGTATAAACTTAATAGCCCAGATACTTACATTCAATAGGCTAATGGCACTTTATGCCTCTACAAACCTATTCTTAACATTAAAATATGCTTCTCCCCTTCCCTTATTTTATTAGGGAAAAATTTCTAAGCTTAACTTTTCCTCACACTACTTTTCACTTATTGACATAGGCTACCATTAATCAGGAAAACTAAAAACAATTATCAAAACATTAAATAGAAACAATTATATGCATATCAATTGTTAAATTAATATATTTTTATTAAAACAAACGTGAAATGTGAAAGCCAATATGTGGAAAATATGCCATTTGTCAGCCAAAATCGGACCAAATCCGCATATCCACAGCCTAGCCGAATCTGGCAACTTTTGCTGGGCCAGTGCTGGCTTAATGCTGGTAAGCCGCAGCCAGAACACAGCCGTGTGCGCCGACACTCAGCCGGATCTGGCCCGAATGCACTGGCTACCTGGGAAGTGACTGTGTCAACGAACAACTAAGGCGTACTCCAGCAGCTCCAATTTTTATCCTTGGAGATTTTAATCAGTGTAGACTGGAGCTTATGCTCCCGGGATATGAACAATATATTAAGTGTTTTACGAGAGGTAATAAGATTCTGGACAAATGTTACGGAAACGTTAAGGATGCATATGTTGCTAAAGCCAAACCTCCTCTATCTAATTGTGATCACAACATAGTCCATTTGATTCCGACTTATAAAACTCTTTTAAAAAGAGCCAAGCCACACACAAAGACAATCTCGGTTTGGTCGGACGATAGTATAGATACCTTAAAGGGCTGTTTTGACTCTACGGACTGGGAACTTTTTCACGAGATGGATATTGAGACGGCCACAGAATCCATGACGGACTATATACATTTTTGTGTGGATACAATTGTGGAAAAGAAAACTGTCACAGTATTTCCAAATAACAAAAGTTATATAACAAAGGAAGTTAAGGAATGTTTGAACAGGAAGAAGTTGGCCTTTATAAATCACGACAAAATTAAACTAAAAACAGTCCAAAAGGAACTGAACCTATTACTGAAGAAGGCGAGGAATAAATATAGAGATACAATAGAAGATCATTTTGCTACAGGGAATTCTAGGAAAATGTGGAACGCAATGAAAGAAGTAACAAATATAATACCACATCACAAAACTTTAATAACAAATGATGATGAACACAGGGCAAATGATTTAAATGACTTTTTTCTTAGGTTTGAGTCACCGGTTGACTATACGGGTGTTCTGGACAATGTAATATGTGAACCAGGTCAAAGAATAGTGGTAGACCCAAAGATGATTAGCACTTTATTTAAAGGTGTATGCTCAAAAAAATCCATGGGCCCAGATAAAATTTCAGCCTTTCTGTTAAAAACTTGTGCTAAGGAGCTCTCTATGGCTTTTTGCCCCATCTTTCAAAAATCACTGGACTCACATATTATTCCATCTCTATGGAAGAAATCCATTGTTATACCAGTCCCTAAGAAGAAGAACTCTGTGAACAATTGTGACTTTAGACCAGTGGCCCTTACATCTCATGTCATGAAGTGTTTTGAACGATTTGTTCTAATAGGCCTAAAGGATCAAGTCAAACCTTTACTCGACCCGTTTCAATTTGCATATAGGGAAAGGCGAGGTACTGAAGATGCCATCAACTGCATCACTCATTTAGTCAACCATCATTTAGAAGATAGTCATGCATATGCCCGCTTACTTTTTATTGATTTTAGTTCCGCTTTTAATACCCTGAATCCTATGCTGTTGACTACAAAGTTAGCAGAGCTTAAGGTGAATCCATACTGTATTAAGTGGCTCCATTCCTTTCTGAATAACCGTACACAACAGGTGAGAGTCAACAAATCATACTCTGAGGTTAAAATCACGAATATGGGGGCTCCACAGGGATGCGTTTGTTCACCAATTTTATTTACATTATACACAAATGATTGCGTAACAAAACAAGATAATACTTTTTTTATAAAATTTTCTGATGACACAGCAATTTTAAGCTTATTAAATAAGAAAGGCAATACTTCACAGTATGTTTCAGAGGTAGACCGTTTGGTCGGTTGGTGTGACGATAACTCCTTGATACTCAATGGAACAAAGACGGTTGAAATGATTTTCGATCCTAGAGGTGTAGGAGACCATAGTCCTGTAATGATACATGGTAATATCATTGCACAGGTTCCTTCATACAAGTACTTGGGAGTCTATATGGATAACTCACTATGCTGGTCTTCTCATGTCAACAATCTTTGTTCCAATTTACAGAAGAGGTTATACTTTCTACGAAGGCTAAAAGCGTTCGGAGTTAACCAAAAGATCTTGCACTTGTTTTACAAGTCTGTTTTTGAGAGCTTGATAAGATATGGTATCACTGCATGGTATGGAAATTTGACTGTCCAGCTACAATCCAGGTTAGGACGTCTGGTGCACAATGCTTTTAAAATTATAGGAGGCGAGGAGAAATCAGTACAAGAGTTGTTTGATGCCGCCATTTTAAACCATGCTAAGAAAATTGTGAGGGACGAGACTCATATCCTGAAAGATAACTTTAAACTACTACCATCAGGAAAGAGATATAGGGTCTTGATGAGCAGGTCAAATCGATTTAAATACTCATTTGTTCCCATTGCAATCAAAGCTTTAAACAGAGAAAAAATACTGTGAATCACCATTGTGTTTTATGTATTTATATTTATTTTATTTGTATGTGTTTTTTAATGCATGCTGTGTTATTATTATTATCATTATAAGGTTTGTACTGACTTGCACGCTGTCCAAGACAAATTTCCCAGCGATGGGACTAATAAAGTATAAAGTAAAGTAAAGTAAATAGTCTGTTCTGTATAGTGGTAAGGCTGCCTTCATGTGTTATCGGCTTATTGTGAATACAAGTTTCCTAGGTAAAAATTGCACATGAACGCCCCTCTGATGTCGTGTTTACCTCTGAGAAGTTCGGAAATAATTGTGACCCCTGAATTCCCGATAACACTCAAACTTTAAAAATGGCAGACGGGAGAAGAATTTCGGCTGTGGCACGTACGCTTTATTTATTTTATCCGCAACAGCTTCATTGCCTTGTTTTTGTTGTTAAAGCAACACGCTGACTTTTTGGGAATTTAGCTTATTTACCATATCCCCCAAAGTTAGCTAAGTCCATTCATATCCTTTTCATCACCGTGCGTCCCGTGTCTCAGTCTGACGCACCCACCGCTAGCCTAGCTTAGCTCAAAGACTGCAAGTAAATGGCTCCAGCTAGCATATTGCTTCCAATAAGTGACAAAATAACGCCAACATTTTTCTATGTATATGTTGTGATTTGTATAGTCCCAGCGTTTACAAATAACAAGGTCATATGAGACACAGCCATCTTTTAACCGTAAACATACTGGGAACTATATTCTCTGAAGGCAAAGCACTGCTACCTGGGCTGAGTGATTTGTTTGCAGCACCTGAGAAGCCCCTTGGTGAGGAGCAGAGAGTTTGCGCTGCTTGGGCAAACTGTGTTTGTCACAAAAACTTACACTTACACTTCCTCACTTATTGGGAGCAGTATGCTAGCTGAAGCCATTTACTTCCAGTCTTTGTGCTAAGCTAGGCTAGCAGTGGGTGCGTCAGAATTAGTTACGGCACGCACGGAGATGAGAAAGGTATGTATGTAACTCTGAAGTCCCAAAAAGTTGTCGTGTTCCTTTATGTAGTACATATTGGGGCGGTATACCGCGCAGGGCTTATTCTAGTCCCAGACTAAAATGCATGTTTGAGCCTTAATTTAGAAATATCTTAGCCTAGAAATCTAGACGCACCCTAGCGGCCGCAAAATATATTTGCTGCCAGGGTTTAGTCTAGGCACTCACAATACACTTAACAGCTCCAAAAACCAAAATTTGGTCAGGCCAATCACATCGTGTGTAGCGTCTGTGGGGCGGGCTTAACATGATGACGACAGAGCTGCAACGAATGGCTGCTGCTGCTGCTGGCGAACAGCTTTCTTTTGAAGCGGCTTTGGCCGCAACTCTAGAGTTATGTTTTTCTTTGAGAGAAGAGCAAATAACCCTACTGAAGTCCTTTTTTAAGCAAGAAAGATGTGTTTGGAGTTTTGCCGACTGGTTACGGTAACTACGTCACCTTCTTCGTTGTTCTCTTTGGTCATAGCGCTATCCTATTGCGTGCAGAGGCATTTTGAGGGACAACCTTATATCCCGCCCCTTGCATTGAGCCGTTTGTGTAAAGAGTTGCCAGACCTTACATCTTGATGTGATGTAGGTCTGGCTAACCAGGCTAGAAATATCTTGCACTGACATATAATTTTATACAACATTGTTTTGTCTTAAGATGCATACCAGCATTGTTTTTTGTAAGGTATAAAAACTAGGATAAAGGCCTAGTCCTGGATTAATCTAAACTCTGTCCGGGAAACTGACCTATTGTGTTTAAATAATAATTTTCCAAGACATGCCCAATTATGAACCTGACATCCTCAATTCTTTCCGACAACAAAGCACCTGTACAGTTTGCATGAAATTACGACTTCGGAAGTGGGAATTGTGAAATAATGGTACTGTATATGAAGCACTGTGATCAGAGAGGTCCAGGTATTTTTATAGCAGTAACAATGACATTGATAGCACTGAGCTGTAAAATAAGTATTCATATAATTAAGTCAAATGGTTTTGAACCGGTCTATGTAGGCCATTGTACATGTTTTATGCAAAACAACATACTGTATGATGAACCACCGTATAGGATATGTAGGCAACCATGTGTTTTGGGATTTGGCATGTAGCCACGTGAAAGCCCTAGATGACTGCTAATAAATTTGGCTCTCAGTGTCTGCTCCACCCACAGCTTTTTTGCTGGACTTCAGCTTACGCTCGGTGACAACAGAGCTTCTCCAGATGATGTCAAATTCAGTATACACCACATGTTTTTTTCTAATCCTTACTTGTGAAATGTTTGTTCGTAAGCCACGTCTCCAGTATGTCATCTCTTTGGCATATAGCTTGTCCTTTGTTATAAAAAGCTAGCAAACTGTTACTTAAGTTCTCTGTTAAGAGAAAGTCGAAGTTGAATTTCGACCTCTGAATGGCCAGCTAATGAATAATCATCAGCCGGGGGCCAATTAAATTATCTTCAAAGGCATTTTCGACAATGAACCCGATATTAGCTTGTGTGTTTAAGCACACAGAGCCTTGTGGATCAGTAATAAGACCCACTTAACTCTTCAATTATTTTCCATTACAGGGGAGCCACAGCAATGTTTTGCCTGTGCAGTTTATGGGTAATGAAAGGCTTCATACTGGGGAGTGTTAATTGGTAGGTGTCGGCGCTGGAGGGTTACGGGTTATGTTTAGAGCGTCTTCATTAGCGCATAGCCGCTTAAGTGAGACTCGTCACCGCATGTGCACTTGTTCGCTTTTTATCATGACGCTCTCTGCTGTTTCAAAGACAGCGCTCTGTTTCAAACGGAGGCTCTTTCAGACAGGCAGATAAATTATGTACATTTTTTAGCATTTAACTGAATCTCTTTTTCATCGGGCGCAGCTGCACTTAGAGCGCTGGTTTGATTCCTCTGGTCATTAATTCGTTTATTTTCTAAATTTACTGATATACACTCAAACAATGTTTCTCTCTCTCTGGATAATTCACAGAATTTATCCATTTGCAATTGTTTCTGTGCAAAAAATAAATCATTAGGCCTATGCTATAGCAAATATATTTTGTGAAACAGACTTTAAAAATAGTTGAAATGAGCTGTGTCCAAAGTCTGATACATACACACACGTGATCGTCCATTCTATTAATGAGATAATGATTTGTTGCTTTTTGTATGTAATTGATTGTCAAAGAAATCGGATGGTTCCGCCTCTGAATTGTGAATAGACAAGCTGTGTGACCACATGGTCTCCGTCTGACAGCCTCGAGGGCAACGCTTCGGCATATAGACTCAAGTTTAATTCCAGGCTTGAGGTCCTTTGCCAATCCAGGGAATTCGTACGTATTTTACGAGTTGGCTTATTCATATGAATTTGAGGGAAGTCAACTGTACAAAAACATATGCTTATCTACGTACAAAAATTACCCATGGTTTTACTACAATTAAAACAAATTCATGGTGACTTTAGAAATACCATGGTGTTTTTTGTTATTTATTTATTTATTTGAAAAAGGGACAATGTACACATATCAACATTCGTAATAAATGTAATGGCGCTTTTCCATTGCATAGTACCCCACGGTTTAGGTTAGTTTGGGTCGGGTCAGCTCACTTTGGCGTGGTTAGCTTTTCCATCGAGTTTAGTATCACTTCGGAGTGGGAGGGATTATAGGCGTGTCGTTACATTTACGCTGCCTACTGCTGTGACATCATACACGTGAGAGCGTTGTTGTACATTCCCATACATTCATTTATTTCTCAGTCTGCCACAAAATTAAAATTGGCCACCACAAATAGATGTTTGCACATCGCGTTTATAACTACCTCTGTCTCACATGACAGTTTCCGTTCAAACACCCGACCCGTGGCGTCAGTCGGTTCCATTAAGCATATATAATGCGGACGTGCATGTCGCGAATGTGCCGCCACAAACTGCAAGTCTGGAAAAAACTGTTATGGTGTCCCGGATTCTCAACCTGCGGATGTTTTTCATCGCTAAAAGGGTGTTTGGAAACTTATAGCAGAATACAGATAACAACATGTTTGCTTGAGACAGCGCAAGCTAGCAGTAAGCTAAAGCTAATATTTACATTATAGCGATGACGTGACGATTCTCTCAAACCAATCAGTGACCTACAGTGTTTTCGCGTCACGTTTGGTATCAGCTCGGGTCGCTTGGAACCCCAACCGAGGTGGTACGAAAAAAAGTATCGGGTACTACGTACTGCACCCAATGGAAAAGCTCCCAAAAGTAAACTGACCCGACCCAAACTAAACTAAACCGTGGGGTAACATGCAATGGAAAAGCGCCATAAGTGAACCCGAATTAGCCACAGGTTAGGTTTCATCGGCAGTCCCCTTGCCAGATGTTATTAGGCATCCTAAAATAATATATATTATATATTATAATACAATAAAATTATTAATGCAATAAGCAAAAGTTAAAAAGGTTATACTATGATTAAAATCACAAGTGAACAAGTGATATATTCATACATACATGCATTTACATATACATATCGGCTTTACTGATGAGATACGCAAGAGAATCGCATGCAATTTACAGTTTGTTCACCCCTAAGCTTATCATAAAAACAATAATGAAACCCGTAGACTTTATAAAAAACGATGGAGATAGTGTCCGTGACGTCACATTTTTAAAAAGTTTAAACCGATTGCATTACCGTTAACACATCACATTACTTGACACCGTATCGCATGTTTATTCAATACCGTGCAGATTTATGGCGCTTTCCCATTGTGTGGTATGACGTGGCTCCGCAGTGCTTGGCTTACTTTAGTGGGCTTGTACAGCAGTTCGGAGTATGTTTTCAATTCTTTCCAATAGAAGCACTTGGCTTTCCAAAAACGTCAGCAGCTGGCACTCAACTTTGGGTAAAACGCTCAGCTCGTCAATGTCACTTCTCACTCGGCTGTCCAATCACAGTGGGGGAGGGCGGGACAAGTATCACAACAACCAACCATCGTTCAACGACTGATAAACAAAGCAGAAGTATCATAGCAACCAAAGCTGGCAAGCCGATGTCCGCCTGGCGTTTTCAGCTGCGTTTAAACGCTTTGGTGTACACGCCCCGTTGATAATTGAAGTGTAATTAAATTGTTTAGTTGGTCTCAAGTCCCATTGAATAACATGGGGGAGGCGGGGTTTATGACCTATACTGGGACCAGTCACTGGGGGGCAATCAAGACATTTTGGCTTCACTTTTCAGGACTTGTGCGGCACGCTTGGTGGGATTGTAGACTTGATCGTTACAGTTCATCATCGTAAACACAATAAAAAAGTTCAAAACTGGAGTAATGCAGCATGTTGATGAAATGGTATTCATAATTCTCGTCTTTGAGAAGTTTTTTACTCCTAAAAGGGAGTTTCGGAACAAACCACAGATGAATGACGCTGGTAGTGACGATTCTCTGTGACCAATCAGTGATCTGTGTTACATATCATGTTTTAGTATCGGTACAGCTGGTTTGGAACCTCAACCAAGGTGGTACTAAAAACGGTGGAAACCCCCCAAAAGTGAGCTTTATACCGAGCCGAACCAGGCAATACTATCAAATGGAAAAGCCACATTAGTTAAAGACTGGTAATGCACAGTCTCTTGTGGCTTATTGCCTTTAAAGAGGCTTTTGATCAAGGGGACATCATAGCAGATGAAAGGCATTCGTTCTGACAGAGCATTTGGGTTTTGTTTAGGGTGTTGGAGAAGGCATCTCATCCCTCATTGTGCGTACGGTTTCATTAAACTTTAACTGCAGAACCCTTCTGGCTCAAAATCTGTTTAGTTTAGCCCCAAATCTGCATCCCTCCCCCTGAAAAACCACCCTGCCTCCCACGTCTCACGGGAGCGCTAGATCGCATTTAAACACGGCCAAGTCACACGAACGCATTAGCCCTAGAGAAGTTTGCTTCCTTTGACAGACTACCCTTCACCGACGGCGCATTTTCATTAAGCCTCGCAATTTGGACACTTTCCAAATCACCTCTATTCTTTCGGGTGAGAAGCACACTAATTATGCCAGCGTCTTAAGGAGAACTGGAAACACAATTACGCATCTTCCTTCTGCTGCCTGTGCACGGAGGTTTGTAGGTCAGGGGGACACAGGCCCATTTCATCTCAATGAACGCATGAGCTGCATGGCTAATGTTTTAATCGTAATAATTAATACCATTTCGCTCTCATGCTGCTGCTAATTATGCATCCACACACACGTCACAGCACAGACCCCAATGCTATCTGGAGAGAAGGATTTCAGCCAGGTTTTAAAAAAACCCAGTGAGGTGAGGGTTCATTTGGCAAGCCAAGTCATTTTGAACACTTTAGTGCCGCATGCGAAACGTTCGAAAATGTGACAATGTTTTTTACTTTTTTCGATTTGAGGATATTTGCAGTCAATCGTACATGTCTAAAGGAACTTTAAAGGCATGAAATGTATATTTGTCAGGCTGTATGAAAAGCAATAGGTGGCACAGATTAACAACAAAATATAACTTTATCCTTAGGTTTAGGGATCAGAGTTTCCCTTTGTTGTTAGATACTGTGACATTTAAAATAAAATGTTTTTGTGTTAAAGGGGACATTTCACAAGACTTTTTTAAGATGTAAAATACATTTTTGGTGTCTCCAAGGTATGTATGTGAGGTTTTAGCTCAAAATACCATATAGATAATTTATTATAACATATAAAATTGCCACTTTTAAGGTGTGAGCAAAAATGTGCCGTTTTGGGTGTGTCCTTTAAAATACAAATGAGTTTATCTCTGCATTAAGGCCCTGTCCCAAATGGCGCACTTTATGTGGACTTTCAGACTTCGTGGCCTTAAATTGCGCGTGCTTGCTTAGTCTACGAGTCTGTAGGGTGTCCCATCTGTATTTTTTACGCTCTGTGCTCATCAGCGCCCCCTTTGCACCCTTGACGCGGTCTTCGGCAAAGCCTGCACTGCAGAGGGTTTTGCGCACTTTACCAACGCAAAAGTCCTTTCGAAAGAGCAATCAGATCAGACCAATAAGAGGACAGAAGGAAGGAGTTCACATTGATGGGCAACTTCTCTTCTTAGTTCCGATGTGTCACTCGAGTCTGTTCCAAAATACGACTCTGGTGCGCCCTCTTGGACTAGCTTCAAGGGTCCCTAGGTCTGCATTACATGATGTCATCAAAATGTGGACTCTGAGGAGGTTTACAAGTCTGGAGTGTGCCATTTGGGACAGGGCCTTTATGGCAGTGTCGTGGTTGAAAAGTGCAGATTAAGGGGCAGTATTATCCCCTTCTGACATCACAGGGGATCCAAATTTCAATGACCTATTTTTCTACGTGCTTGCAGAGAATGGTTTACCAAAACTAAGTTACTGGGTTGATCTTTTTCACATTTTCTAGGTTGGTAGAAGCAATGGGGACCCAATTATTGCACTTAAACATGGAAAAAGTCAGACTAAGTGTTGCGGACAAATTGTTACAAAATTGTTCTGACAAAAGTTATTGCTGTTTTTTCCAAAACTGGAAGCATCCAGACTGCATATCATCTCTGTTCATATTACACTGCAAAAAAATTTTTTTAAGAAAAAAAATTCATAGTATTTTTTTTCTTGTTTCATGTAAAAATATCTAAAAAAATCTTAAATTAAGATGCTTTTTTCTTGATGAGCAAAACTACAGAGCCCATAAGAGGACATGGAGAAAAAATTAAATAAAGTTTACACTGCAAAAAAAAAAAAACATTCAAGAAAAAAATTTCTTAGTATTTTTTTTTTGTTTTCAGTAAAAATATCTAAAAATTCTTAAATTAATATGCTTTTTTTTTGATAAGCAAAACGACCCAAGAAAATTGTTTGTAGACCAAACATATAAAATTTAAGTACATTTGTGATTAAAACAAGCATAAAAATCTGCCAATGGGGTAAGCACATTTTTCTTGAATATTTTCTTGAATTTAGTGTTTAAGAAAAATGTTCAAGATTTTTTGCTTACCCCATTGGCAGATTTTTTTGCTTGTTTTATGCACAAAATCACTTAAATTTGATATTTTTGGTCTAAAACTAGACTTATTTTCTTGGGTCATTTTGCTCATCAAGACAAAATCATCTTAATTATATTTTTACTGAAAACAAGACAAAAATACTAAGATTTTTTTTCTTGGAAATCAAAGTAGTACCTCAGATATTGGTACCAAAGAGAAAAAGAGAGATTAGTACATAAAAAAAGCATATTATTAGTGTCTCAAAGGTACATATTGGTACCAAATGTATACAGGACATATCTGTACCTAATGTTACATATTAAGACCTTTTAAAAGGTTGCTGCCCCATTGACAGCGTGGATACATATTGTGTTATTTTTTTAAGAGTGAAGGTATTTTTAAGCTTATGTGTTCAGTTACCTGTCTTTCCTAAAGTAGTTTAATCAAGACACCTAAAAGCCCCAATGCACACTGCATCTATAATTCCTCCTCATTTTCCTGAGGAAACGCATCACTTCCCAACTGACAGAAACAGGCAGAGGGGGCAGCTTTTCTGCAGGACGGTTGCTTAAGAGATTAAGGGAAATGTTCGTTAGTGGGCGGAGGTCCTTGAAGATAATAAGAGAGAGACTCCAACGTCTCCGATCAGGGCGAACAGATAGCAGCATGGCTGAAATCCACACAGACGACCCCAAACCCAGATGTTCTTCAAAAGACCTCTGATAATACAAAAGAGATATCTTGCTTCATTCAGAGACATTGACTGCTGGCTCTTACATGTCTAGTCTGTTGTTCCTCTTGCCTCCCTACAAGGAATGAATAACTGATATAATTTCATAGTAGTACATAATAAAATAGTATTTGTTATATACATTTCTGAAAATAGTTTTTTGCAACAATGCCACAAAAGAACGCTTTTTGGTTCCTCAAAGAATCTTTTAGTCAAATGTCTCTTATTTTTTATAGTATGAAGAAGCTTTTTGCTACAAAGAAACCTTTTGTGTCTTTATGGAACCCAACAAAGAACATTTATTTTTGGTTACGACGAGGCATCTGGAAGTCAATTAATGACCAAAACTTTACTGAATAATACAAACATAAAGTCAGCTTGTGTGGTAATCAACATTGTAGCAAAACAGAAGTGTATTTAACCCAGAACATTCATTAAGATTAATGTATCGACCCACTAAGAGATATTTGGTGGGATAAGGTTTCTCCCAGATGACACTATTTAAGGGTAGATTCAATCTCAAAGTACTTACGCTGCTAAACATAAATATGCCTTTCTGTGATTAATTTTTCAAAAAGGGTCACCAAAATCACATTTATTAAAAGATGCACATAAATGTTTGTGTTTTTCTAATCAAATGTAATGTTTTAGCGACACACAATATTAATTTATACTTGTTTGAACGCTCTGATAGTTATATCAGTTGGAAAATCACGCTGTGCATTTAATGTATCTATCTACCCAATTAAATAATGTCACAACCATGCAGTTCATTAACATGCAAATGGCGTCTTATGAAGAGATTAGTTAATTGCAACTCATTTGCATAATTAATGAACACTCAAATGAATAATGCTTTGGTGAATTTGTGCTGCGCTGTCAAGAAATAAATTATAAAAGACAGGCTCGGCCCATTGTGTAAAATACCAGTGAATTGCATGAAATAATGAGCAGGTGAGAGATATAATAAAAGCAATCTTTATTAGCGAAACGTAAGAGAAGTATTTATTTATGGTCAAATCAAATGTGCACAACTTTGGCAAGGTTAGATGTTGCAGTCAAAATGATCGCATTCAATCTGAGCAACATCCTGTTTTAAGCAAAATTCCCTGTAGGGTACCTGACACTGTAATAAAACCGGCTGGTTGTCATTTGGAAAGTTATGATGGCTATTTATAATATGAAAATAACATAGATGGTCTGTCAAGAGGCTTTGGTAACATCCTCATTGTGTGGCTGTAGAATTACTTGTGTTTCGCATTTAGTCAGATGAACAAGGTTTAAAATGCCCAGTGCAAGTTTCAAGTGTTGTTTTTGTGCCCCCTAAAGGGACACTCCACTTTTTTTTAAATATGCTCATTTTCCAGCTCCCCTAGAGTTAAACATTTGATTCTTACCGTTTTGGAATCCAATCAGCTGATCCCCGGGTCTGGCATTAGCATCGTGCTAAAAAACAACCAAAGAGTTTTGATATTTTTCTTATTTAAAACTGGACTCTTCTGTAGTTACATTGTGTACTAAAACCGGCGGAAAGTAAAAAGTTGGCCTAATAATCAAGGACTTTGCTGCCATAAAATGGCTGCAGGAGGAGCAATGATATTACGCAGCAGCCAAAAATATTCCATGGTAACTTTCAATAGGAGGGGACTATTTTCGGGAAGTGCGTAATATTGTCACAGGTAGGGGTGGACCCAGATGTAAATAAGGTCACGCCCCTTTCTCCACCTCGAGGAGATTCCCAAAGCCACCCCAATGACCAGACACACAAGGTAAGCATAATATTAAAATATCCTTTATTAAATTAGTTAAAATTATTAAATAGGGAAGGGAAAACGGGGGGCTTAAAACAATGGCCACTCTAGGCTCTCCTCCACCACCACTGTATCTTCACACAGTCCATTTTCCTCATGTTCCTTCTCGTTTTCCATTCTCTCCACAGGAGGCCACGGCTCTGCTGTCTTCAGCTTTCTGGGTAGGTATCACGTTCACAGTCTGCTCCTCAATGATTCACTTTCGTTCTGCTCTCTCTCCACAGGTGGCCGCTAGGACACAAAGACACTGTTACTGGGACTTCGAGTATTTCTCACCGGCTCTGCTGTTTACAGCTCTCTGGGTAGGTATCACGTTCACAGTCTGCTCTTCAATGATTCACTTTCGTTCTGCTCTCTCTCCACAGGTGGTCGCTAGGACACAAAGACACTGTTACTGAGACTTCAAGTATTTCTCACCGGCTCTGCTGTTTACAGCTTTCTGGGCAGGTATCACGTTCACAGTTTGCTCTTCAATGATTCACTCTCGTTCTCTCTCTCTACACAGGTGGTCGCTAGGACACAAAGACACTGTTACTGAGACTTCAAGTATTTCTCACCGGCTCTGCTGTTTACAGCTTTCTGGGTAGTTATGGTTCTCCTCCGTAGGTCAGCAGAGGGGCGAAAAGGTCCCACACCACTTCACCGGGTCGAGCGCTGCCCTATCTCCAATGCCCATAGGCCGATCGATTCCTAGACGGGGGCGCCCTTTTCGTAGAGACCACGGGGCGGCGGACCCTTTCGCCTCTGACTCTGCGACAAAACAGACACAGGTAAGTATACCCCACGAAAGTTTCCAATGGTTTACTCACGGTCACGGATAGCTCTCAGTCTGTGTCCCTTCGTACTCCAAACAGCACACTACGTATAGTAACAGTGATTTCTGTAGTCGTTGGCCTCTCCGTCCTCTGCCCAGTGGAAGAAAATGGATGATGCGGGGCTTCGTCTACAAGACACACAGCAACCCACAGCAATACACAGCACCACTCCAAACGTGAAAAAGATTTATTACACAGTCTCACTCACCACACTATAAGTGCACCACAACAAGGGAAGCGCCCGGTGTCCTCCACTGCGCTTGGGCTATGATAAGGCGATGGGAAATACGGCCACAATAAGTCTCGTTGCGGTGGCTGTTTGAAGTTGGACTTCTCACGGCTCGCCCACCACACTCTTGTAGGGGTAGGGCCGCCCTCCTTTTCCTGGAGGTTTCCAATGGCTACACAAGTTAATTTTTGCCAGTTATTCCACACAGAAAGGGTATACTCACGGCGGATAGCCTTTATTTACGTTGTACCAACGGTCAATATCTCTTCCTGCTTTACTCCTTCAATGTTGGTTAGAACAAAGTTCCTTCTTACCCATAGGGCTTTTCTATTGACTCCAGCAGGTCCACAATACAGACTGAAACGAGAGAGAGAGAGAGAAAAACACAGACAGCCACTACGTCCAAAAAATGAGCACAGCTCCGTTTCCCAGCACACACTAAGCACAGGCTTGACAGCACAATGCTCTCTTCGGGGTGCTCCTTTTCTCCACTCACGTATCGCCTTTCTTTCACCCCAGGCAGCTCCTGTCTTCTTTCCGCGCGCTTCAAGCGCAGCCCGGATCAACAGAGCCTGCGGGCTCTTCAAAAGGTACGTATTTACCTCTCCTGCCCTAAGCAGAGGAGCTCTCCCCGTGTCAATCCCCCTCTCGTGCCCGAACTGCTGAACTGTCATTTAACTGTGCTTTAAATACTCCTTTCTGTGCTTCAGTTATCCAATTGCCTGGCGATCTCTTTTAACTAGGCACAGCTGTGCCCAATCGGCTGATTACAGCCTCCGCAAATCTGCCGGATGTCCGGTGTTTCCGTTCTTCGGTCTGGACGGAAACATCCGGGCGGAACCAAAGTTTCCCGACTTTTGGTTCCGCCCAAAAGATCGTCACCTTGTGACATCCTCCCCCGCCAATCCGTTCTCGTCCCGAGAACGCGTTGTTTGGGGACTGATGGAGTGTTGATGGGAGCTGTTCTTTAAAAGAAATGTGGTAGGCCATTGGGGGACTTTGGTCTCAACCCGAGGTGGACTGCCGACTACGCCAAATCTGTCACAGGTAGGGGTGGACCCAGATGTAAATAAGGTCACGCCCCTTTCTCCACCTCGAGGAGATTCCCAAAGCCACCCCAATGACCAGACACACAAGGTAAGCATAATATTAAAATATCCTTTATTAAATTAGTTAAAATTATTAAATAGGGAAGGGAAAACGGGGGGCTTAAAACAATGGCCACTCTAGGCTCTCCTCCACCACCACTGTATCTTCACACAGTCCATTTTCCTCATGTTCCTTCTCGTTTTCCATTCTCTCCACAGGAGGCCACGGCTCTGCTGTCTTCAGCTTTCTGGGTAGGTATCACGTTCACAGTCTGCTCCTCAATGATTCACTTTCGTTCTGCTCTCTCTCCACAGGTGGCCGCTAGGACACAAAGACACTGTTACTGGGACTTCGAGTATTTCTCACCGGCTCTGCTGTTTACAGCTCTCTGGGTAGGTATCACGTTCACAGTCTGCTCTTCAATGATTCACTTTCGTTCTGCTCTCTCTCCACAGGTGGTCGCTAGGACACAAAGACACTGTTACTGAGACTTCAAGTATTTCTCACCGGCTCTGCTGTTTACAGCTTTCTGGGCAGGTATCACGTTCACAGTTTGCTCTTCAATGATTCACTCTCGTTCTCTCTCTCTACACAGGTGGTCGCTAGGACACAAAGACACTGTTACTGAGACTTCAAGTATTTCTCACCGGCTCTGCTGTTTACAGCTTTCTGGGTAGTTATGGTTCTCCTCCGTAGGTCAGCAGAGGGGCGAAAAGGTCCCACACCACTTCACCGGGTCGAGCGCTGCCCTATCTCCAATGCCCATAGGCCGATCGATTCCTAGACGGGGGCGCCCTTTTCGTAGAGACCACGGGGCGGCGGACCCTTTCGCCTCTGACTCTGCGACAAAACAGACACAGGTAAGTATACCCCACGAAAGTTTCCAATGGTTTACTCACGGTCACGGATAGCTCTCAGTCTGTGTCCCTTCGTACTCCAAACAGCACACTACGTATAGTAACAGTGATTTCTGTAGTCGTTGGCCTCTCCGTCCTCTGCCCAGTGGAAGAAAATGGATGATGCGGGGCTTCGTCTACAAGACACACAGCAACCCACAGCAATACACAGCACCACTCCAAACGTGAAAAAGATTTATTACACAGTCTCACTCACCACACTATAAGTGCACCACAACAAGGGAAGCGCCCGGTGTCCTCCACTGCGCTTGGGCTATGATAAGGCGATGGGAAATACGGCCACAATAAGTCTCGTTGCGGTGGCTGTTTGAAGTTGGACTTCTCACGGCTCGCCCACCACACTCTTGTAGGGGTAGGGCCGCCCTCCTTTTCCTGGAGGTTTCCAATGGCTACACAAGTTAATTTTTGCCAGTTATTCCACACAGAAAGGGTATACTCACGGCGGATAGCCTTTATTTACGTTGTACCAACGGTCAATATCTCTTCCTGCTTTACTCCTTCAATGTTGGTTAGAACAAAGTTCCTTCTTACCCATAGGGCTTTTCTATTGACTCCAGCAGGTCCACAATACAGACTGAAACGAGAGAGAGAGAGAGAAAAACACAGACAGCCACTACGTCCAAAAAATGAGCACAGCTCCGTTTCCCAGCACACACTAAGCACAGGCTTGACAGCACAATGCTCTCTTCGGGGTGCTCCTTTTCTCCACTCACGTATCGCCTTTCTTTCACCCCAGGCAGCTCCTGTCTTCTTTCCGCGCGCTTCAAGCGCAGCCCGGATCAACAGAGCCTGCGGGCTCTTCAAAAGGTACGTATTTACCTCTCCTGCCCTAAGCAGAGGAGCTCTCCCCGTGTCAATCCCCCTCTCGTGCCCGAACTGCTGAACTGTCATTTAACTGTGCTTTAAATACTCCTTTCTGTGCTTCAGTTATCCAATTGCCTGGCGATCTCTTTTAACTAGGCACAGCTGTGCCCAATCGGCTGATTACAGCCTCCGCAAATCTGCCGGATGTCCGGTGTTTCCGTTCTTCGGTCTGGACGGAAACATCCGGGCGGAACCAAAGTTTCCCGACTTTTGGTTCCGCCCAAAAGATCGTCACCTTGTGACAATATCATTGTGCCTCCTGCCGCCATGTTACAGCAGCATTAGTCCTTGATTATTACGCGAGAATGAGAGTATAGTTCCTAGCCATATCAGCCTAGAAAATCGCAACTTTTAATTTTCTGTCGGTCTTAGTACACGATGTAACTATAAAAGAGTCAAGTTTTAAATAGGAAAAATATCCAAACTCTTTGGTTATTTTTAGCACGATGATAATGGTCTAATCAGATTCAATGGATTATACTATGCTATGCTAAAAGTGGTACCGCCAGACCCGGTGATCAGCTGAATGGATTCCAAAACAGTAAAAATCAAATGTTTAACTAGGGTAGCTGGAAAATTAGCATATTTTTTTAAAAAAGTGTAGTGTCCCTTTAAAAATTATTGCGGAAATGATGGTGAGCAAGTGCTGTTTAAAGGAACCATCAGTGAAGTGTGCATATGCTGGTGACTTCTGCTTCTCAGATTTTTTAGAAAGAAATCAATAATCTGGCTATATGTTGGTTCACCGCTAAGCAGATATCTGCTGTATGACATTGGTTCATGCAAAATGGTAAAAAAAAATGGCCTCAAGCTGACAGTCAGGCGGTACCCGTGAAAAAGTAGGCTAAATAAAAATACGTACCATTTATTTAAAGTTATGTATACATTTGGTACAAATATGCACCTCTGATCTACTAAAATAAACAAAGGTATACTTTTTAAGAGTGCACCACCCCGTGATAATTTTTTCTGACAGTGTGGCTTTCAGATGAATCTCTTACAGTGAGGTTCAGTTATTAAAAACGAAATATTATTAATTATTTACTGACTGTAATTCATTTTTTTTAGAAATTGCAGCTGGGTTAATGTTATGATTTACATGTTCACATGTAAACACGTTTTTTTCAGCTGATCATTTTGTACTTTTTGTGAAGTCAATCAGACCATGACATGACCCCACAAAAAAAAAAAAAGGAGAACGACTCTTTTCCTGTATACAATTAAGGGAACTGATTTTAAAAATTCATGTCACAGCATGCTGTTATTTTTATGTTTTATCACTTAATGAAGTTCTTTATAAACAGACAATTCATACAACATTGATTTGGCAGCAGTAGGTATCTGAATGCACTAAATATTTTCTGATTTGGACATTAAAAAAGCTTTCGTCTTTCAAATCTGTATTATAATATTATGTTGTACTTTATGCCCTGCTGACACAAAAACCCAGAATAATTTCTCAAATTGAATTGTGACATTTCCCAATCCCCTATACTTTGGTACTGTAAAGTCTGAGTCCGGGATTATATTTGCTTTTACTTGACTTTAATCTTTCACAGAATACATTACATTTTTTTTTGGAGATTAACTTTGCGCACTTTCATTAACCTGCAACATGGTATTATAATTGTACTATACTATACTAGACTTTCCTGTACATTTATTATTGCATTTTTTTGTTTCTTGGAAAATTGTCAAATATGTATCCTGGGGCAGGAACCATGGGCGGACTGGGACAAAAAAATCACCCATGGCATTTTGCACCAGACGGGCCCCTCTTTTTGATACTGTTTTTGGATATACTGTCCAAAATCAAAGCTAATTTTGTCTCAAGAAAAGGGAACAAATGAAACATACTCACAAAATCTCTTTCTAAAAAAACCCCATAAAAATCAAACTAAAAAACAATAGTAGCTTTAATAAGATTTTTAAAATCGTATTAACACAAACATAGCTCTAAATGTCATTGCATTACTTGTGATAACAGTTCTGCCTTCTTGTGAATTCTTTCATTCTAATGTAATCCACAATATGCACACATTTATACTTATCTTATACTGTATGCTACAAACATGCATTGTTTTTTATTTGCTTGACTGACAGTCACTGCAGCAAGTGTTACATGGCAAATAATCTAAATGTCACTGTAAAATTAAAACTGCAAAATTGACCTAAATTTAAGTAGTTTGCATATCTGGATTTGCTAACTGACTGTATTTTTTAAAATAAGGATGCATTTCCTGTAATGCAGCTTTGAAACAATACACATTCATGTGTTAAGCACTATACAAATGCTCAAACTTAGTGAACAGAGACTCTCGCCTTCTTTCATTTAATTGGTTGGAATTCTGCTTAGCTCTGTAATGTGATTAGATGAAATTCATGTTCGACTTAACAAAAACTCGATTTCTTTCATTTGATGGTTGGGAGTCGTTTACGATGGCTTCTGTGAACAGAAACTACCACCTTCTTTCATTTTGATTTGTTAACATTTTGACACTGTACTTACGTCAGTGAAGAAAATAGCCTATGGGCCGCAGAGTGTGTGTCAAGGGTCGGTGGTTACTCTTGCGCTATATATTTTTTAATGCATTACGCCGGTAGGACCAAAGTGAAAGGGGTTGGTGCTTTACGATGTGATTGGGCCAGCCCAATGTCAATCGGGCCGCTGATCAACTGTCTGGATTTATGGGCCGGTCAGAAACAATAATATATAGATTAAAAAAAGTGTCTGACTCAGGACTGTCAGCCCAAATTGCTCCACGGCCAACCGGGAAAATGGCTGGTATGCCAGATGGCCAGTCCACACATGGCAGTAACATGGCAGTAACAAATTTAAAAAGGTCTTAATATGTGCCATTAGGTAGGCCTACATATATACATTTGGTACAAATATGTACCTTTGAGATACTAATATGTATATGTTAAAAAGATACTGCCCCAGTGGCAGCTAGGGTACATATATTGAATATACTGACTATTTTCCCTGGGACAACATTTCTGAAATTCCTAAACTGTAATGATATGGTTATTTCCTGAAACACTTTATATTAGCACAAATAAAACATTATGTAATGCCTAATAGCGGATTAATCTGTGCAGACTTCACATTGTATGTTTGCGTCATTTGAACAGCACAGCCATGATTTGCAGAGAAGATAAGAATGTCATATCTAGTGCAGTGGTCTGGGGTGGCCAGGAAGGAAGCTTAAATCTTTTGGGAATGCAGTTTTGGGCTTGGGAGGGTTAAACGGCATCTGACCGCTGGTTTACTTAGACGAGACACAAGTAGGTCATTGATATATCACTAATTAGTGCTCCCCTCACATCTTTAACTTTGTATACAGACCTAGAAAATCCTCAGCGATTTCAATGCATGCTTGACTGCGCACACTCAGCTAAAACCAGAGCGAGGTCAGATTTCCAGTCCTGTTTATTTAGTCAAGAGCTTAAGGTAAACTGTTAAGAGGACATTATTTACTGCAAGTCTTTTGGGCTTATTTCGAATAACATCTGTACTTAATAGACCAATGGTTATAGTGGATTCTCATGTTTCTTAATAATGCAAGTTAAAACTGGACAGTGTTGAATAACATGTCGGTAATAGCTTGATGTTGTATTCAGACATGGCTGGAATTTGGTGACGTGATGCATATGAGTAATATCATGGCGTTCTGCTTGCACTGAGGAAACACAGTCATACACAATTGTTTCCTTGCAGCGTCCTTCATTTAAACATCCCATTTGGTTTTTCATGACTTTGAACCGTTGGACTGAACTCAGAATCCTCCAAACCCAAGGGAACGGTTTTGGTCTGACTTTGTTCGCAAAGGCGTCAGTCCAACATGGTCTCGTGACAATTCGTACTGTACTTATTTTAAAACATAGCTAATTCGTACAATTTAATTTGTATGTTTTTGTACATTCTACTTTTACCCTTTGATGTTGGGTTTAGGGGGTGGGGCTTCATTATTGTTTTTTCTAACAATAAAATGTTTAGCCACACCATAAAATATATATAAATTCCTATAAGATCAAGCTGGGCTTGTTCATCATGAAATGTATTTATTTCATGATGAAATTCCATTTTTATACAAACATACTGTATAATTCTGCGTTCACATCGGCAGCGACTAGCAATGGCAGAGCGACGCAATCTCGTTCATTTTGATTGAAGCTTGCGACTTGTGACTGTTGCCAACAGAAAATGGGCGTGTCCAGCTATACGACAAAGTTAAAAACTTTGTGCAAATGAGGAGTGACTTTTGTGAGTGCCTACCAATGAGAGTAACAAGTCATCCATGTTTCGTAAGAGGACGCTTACGGTACGTTCACATGGGGCGCTAATGCTTCCCATTCACTTTTAATGGGCGACGTCAAGCATTGCCGAACTGAATTGTGGATCCGTCAGCGCTGCGTCACTGCCGTTGCTTGCAGCAGAAGTTTAAAATTTCTCAACATTTAAGCGGCAACAAGTGCGTCAGCCAATCAGATCACCTTATGCAAATAACCTAGGCAAAGCCAGCCAATTACGTTTATGGAAGACCGGAACAAGTGTAGCGGCCACTGTGATTGGTTGTTGGCCCTGCTTCAGACAAGCCTTCCATCAAGCGTTAACGCTTCTGTCCCATGTGAACATACCATTACGGTACGTTCACATGGGGCGTTAACGCTTCCTGTTCACTTTTAATGGGTGACGTCAAGCATTGCTGAATTGAATTGTGGATCTGTCTGCGCTGCGTCACTGCCGTTGCTTGAAGCAGAAGTTGAACATTTCTCAACTTTTAAGTGTCAACGCGTGCGTCAGCCAATCAGATCGCCTTATGCAAAAAACCTAGGCAAAGTCAGCCAATTACGTTTATGGAAGACCGGAACAAGTGTAGAGGCCACTGTGATTGGTTGTTGGCCCTGCTTCAGACAAGCCTTCCATCAAGCGTTAACGCTTCTGTCCCATGTGACTGTACCATTACAGTACGTTCACATGGGGCGTTAACCATTCCTATTCACTTTTAATGGGTGACGTCAAGCATTGCTGAATTGAATTGTGCATCCGTCTGCGCTGCGTCACTGCCGTTGCTTGAAGCAGAAGTTGAACATTTCTCAACTTTTAAGCGTCAACGCGTGCGTCAGCCAATCAGATCGCCTTATGCAAAAAACCTAGGCAAAGTCCGCCAATTACGTTTATGGAAGACGGGAACATGTGTTTTGGCCACTTTGATTGGCCGTTAATGCTCACGTTAATGTGTGAATGTACCGTTACTCATTTGTTTATGGTTGTTACTACTTTGCCTCCTAAAGACCTCATTGAAAGAGGCGGGCGACACACAGCGACAACGTGTGCATGCACAGTAATTGTTTTCTATTGTCGGCTATTCTTTTATGTAGAGTAGAATAAAATGCTGTCTAGGTAGGCAGCGTACTAGGTTTTGGTACATAGCTACTGTGTCTCTCTTTCTTTCTTTGGCCATACTGTCTATCATTCTCTCCACGTTTTGATTTCTTGCCATTTCTTTCTCTCTGTTCAATCCCTGAATGCCATTACATTCTACGCTGGAGACGTAGTGCGTGTTAATAAGCTGGGACATCTGGTAACCAGCTTCTTTTCTGATTCATTAACTGACGTTGTTGCAGTGGCCAGAGGGGTTTACGGTGAATATTTGAGGGGAGGTTATGGTGGTGGAGGGGGACATGGGAGAGCAAGAGAGGAGTGTATATGTGATGTTGCCTGGGATATGCCCTATGTTTGTTTCATGCTCGTAAGTCTGTTAAACAAACCACGGGCATAAATTACACATGTCTGAACTGTAAATCAAGTCTTTAAAGAATGTGATGGGTTTATTAAGTAAGTTGAGCTGTATTGACAGCATCGATGACATGATGTTGAGGATCACATGATGATTTAGATGACATTAACAAAGGCGAAAAGTTGTACAGTAATCTGCTCAAAATGTACACAGGACCAATAAACAAAGGACAGGCAATAGAAATTTAGAAATTTAGTATAAATATACAGTTTTTTTTACAGTTTTTTAATCACGTTATATATATATATATATATATATATATATATGAAGAGTTTGGTTCCAAAACGTGATAAAAGGCCATTTAAAAAAAAAAATTACCACCAAAATCAGTATTGTATCAGGTCAGTATTTAAAATGTAATTCTAAATTTTATGCAAAAAACGATATCTGCAGTGTTATTGTCATCTTTTTTTCCCAAAATGCGATAAACGCCAGTCCTTCTTCTCTGCAGAATGCCATAAATCCGCTCAACAAATCACAGCGCACCATTCCACGCATTTTAAACAACAATGGTTGAATACACGCAGAATCCTGGTTTTCCTCATCTACTTTGAACTTTGTGATCAACAAACTAGTAATTTTGATAGAATTGATAAACCTGTGGTGGATTTCTGTGGCGGGGAAGAAATGTAAGCCACTCGGGTGACGGAAAAATGCCGGCTGTTGCTTGTTCTCACATCAAGCTTCTGTCATGCTAACACATTGACCCCAGGGGATCTTATGAAAAACTTTTCATTATTTTACTGGAAGTCACCGAAAGTCGAGAAGGACCAAAACATTTTACAGCTGATCGCTGTCAAAAAAGTTCAGCGACAACGTCCCAAGGATGATAGCAGCAATGACAGTGTTCTGATTAATGAAATTAATGTTTATTTTTTAATCAGTGTATACCACTAGTCAACTTAATGATTATATAAATGTACAGTATATATTGATTCAAAAAACCATTGCATTTTGGGGAAAAAAAATCTGTTTTTATAATAAATCTTTGAAAAACAAATTATGGATTTGAATTTTTTTAATGTTATTATAACCTAAAGATGCTATGTGAAAGTTTGCAACAGTAAATAGTGGTTTTCATATTGTCACTTTCTTGGCATAGAAAACACATTTTTTCCCAAATTAGTCTAAATGGATTTATTGCGTTTTGGAACCAAACTATATATATGAAGAGTTTTGTGGCAAAACGAGATAAATCCATTTTTAAAATTTTTGTCAAAACATGTTTATTATGATGTTATCATGTTATCATTTGTTTTATGGTGCTACTTAGCTGTATTTTTTAATTTAGGGAGGTTTAAATCAAAACAAACTAACTGCAGTTGAATTGAAATTAATTGGAATGCACAACCAAAAAAACAAGATTTCTGAACAATTAAAAAAACGGTGGTTATCTCGTTTTGCAACGAAACTCTTCATATATATATGACGATAAAAGAGGCAAAGCATATCCAAAAAGTTCTTGCACATGTAAAAAGGTGGATGATAAAATAGAGCAAGACGAGTCAACCTAAATTACACTCTATTAATTTTATAAATTTAACAAAAACTCACATTTTGCGTTTAATCCTCTTCCATGTAACTTGTATTTGAGCACAGAACATGTCAGAAATGGTCTCAATTTGTTATCAATGCACCTTTAAGGTATTGATACTGTATGCACTCTTTGGTACCAATATGTACCTTTGCGGTACTATAATGAGTTATAATACTATAACTCTTTAGGTACAAAGATGCACTTTTCGAAAGGGTACCGGCCCAGTGACAGCTAGGCACCATTTAAAAAATATTTGACAGTGTAGAAAATGTTTAATGTGCACCAATTGGCCACAGCTGTATATTGAAATATGTTTTAGGGATAGTCGGTGTGGATTGAGTGAATGCACGTTTGAGAGCTGTTGTTGAATTAATGACGTGTAATGGTGGTCGAAGTAAATAATATTGTAACACAGCTCGTGGCATGAAAGCTCCACCCATCGCTGAAGATGATTGAGCAAGAAAAATGTGAGCTGATGGTGTACACTGAAAAATTAAATGGACAATGAAGATTCCATATGTTGTTTTTATACAGTAATTAAAATATGTATGGTTTTCTACATGCATACATAATCACAAATGCACAGTGTTTTAAAGGTTCTTTGTGTGTGTGTGTGTGGGCGCGCTTTAAGATCTTCACTGACAGATGTGATGATGTTTTAGATAATCTTAGCTAATTATGCAGTTTTTTTTCTTGGACAACCATCCACTGCGACCCTGATACCGATAACATGATAATATATCAGCCAATGTCCTTCTTCAACTACAGACACTTACTAGAGGTAGAAAGTCGAGCAGATTTTAACTGTTTTCTTTTTATTACATAAATGTCTTCATTTGGCAAACACGTATCCAAAGCAACTGCAGTACATTCACTATACATTTTATTAGTATGTGTCTTTCCATAAAATGATAAAATTGATCATATAGCAAGACAACTGTTTAATTTTGTTTTATTCTAAAACTTAATTTTTTAATAACTGCATTTCGCAATTTCATTTTTAAACTAGTCAATGTGTAATGTCTTAAGGAAGTTAAATTTCCAAAGGTGCCAAATAGGCCATAAGTGCCCACAGTTGTCCATAGAAGAAATACTCACCAAATACCTGCTCTGAACTTTGACCCCAGTATCAGAGGTCGTGTTCAGAGTTCACAGTGTGCCCGTTTGGGCTAACCATCCTCTGAGAGACATTAAACAAGATTATTCCCAGAGGTCTGCTGGATGAGAACGACTTTGCCCCTTAGTAGCTCTGTTTACGTTGTGTTCACACTGTTTGGTCTGGTTTTAATTAATTGGAAGGTACAATTTCCAGGAAAATAAACAAATGAATAGCTAAATAAAAACGGAAGGCGAAAAATAAAGTGTGCAAACTGCCTCATTTATTGTAATATCACGTCTGCCATTCATCACCATGACGACCTGCAAGAGAGCCTTGATGCGTCCCGCTCACAGATGTGACCGGTTTGTATTCATTGGATATGCAAATGTGTTGATCCAAAGCTCATTGTTATTCACTGCCCCTGAGACAAATGAACTTGATGCTGTTTGTGCGTTTGTGCATTCAGACTGAGAAGAAGAGAACGTGTTAGGACGCGGCTCGCCCGATACCTTCGCAGCGTTGGATTTTCTAGGGTTGCCTCAAAGCAGCTGCGGGTTCGACGGAGAGTGAAAAAGTAAGAGGTAAAGCGGCTGTGCGCAGCGCTGGTTTCTCTCATGTCTAATCTCATCCCCCACGGAGGGAAGCATTGGGCCGTAAACCTGGCAGCGATCTGATTGGCTCCTGATGTTGATGGGTGGGGGAATTTTAGTGTGAGGGCCGCAGCTGTTCTGGAAGAGCCTGTGTCGGTATCTGCAGCATGTCGACGTGTGAAGTGCAAAAGATGAATTCTATTTCTCAAGAGAGTCCCACATATGTCAAGTATATTGTCCCATTATACCAATTCATTTATCAAGCCACTGAATGCCAATTAGATTCACAGGATGGTGCAGGTATATGGCAAGTGGTTGGTGCCAACACTCTGCCACAGCTGAGCTTGACTGGCTGGCTGTACCTCGAGCCCCACAAATGCCTCCCTCTCCTCGGCAGGGCGTGGTAACCTTCCTGAAAGGGCGAGGAACCTCCCGGCAATGACACCCTGTACCGAAACGAGAGGAGGCTTCGGCTCGGCCCCCTGATGAAGATGTCATGGACAGGGGCCCGAAACGCATGCCAAATGTCTCTGCAGTCTAGAGATGATGTGAGATGAGGGGATCGTCATTTAGGGCGGATGATGAAGCATGGGTTCAGCTGGGTATTTTGCAAATGATGCTCCGCTCCGCCGCAACTGTCTTTTCAAGACGTAGAGCTTTTTTAAACCACACAAATAGCTGTGTAACCTGATAAAATACTATATTGTTGGTTTTCCCTCTATGTTATTTCATACAGAGCTTTACCAGTTAATCAACACAAGTTGGGGAAAACTTGGCATCTCCAATTCACCTAACAAACGTCTTTGGCCTATGGAAAGAAACCCGGAGTAAACACACGCTGACACGGAGAACATGTAAATTCCATACCTCCCAACCTCGTCGAGGTTCGAACCAGGAACCTTCTTTCTGCGAAGCAACAGTGATAACTGCTGAGCCACTGTGTTGCCCTGAAAAATGATGTAATCAATAAGTCATGCCAAAATATGTTTTAGATTACTTTAACTCATCTATGTAAGTAATGCAATTTTTACTTTGGATTTTTTCTTTAAAAAAATACAGCAGCTAATTTAAAGCATTTTAAAAGGTACAATGGCTTGTACAGTCAATTTGATTATACTTAACTATTTAAGGCAGCGACAATATTTTTCAGTGTAATTTAAATCATAAGTGGCTTGTAGCTTTAGGAAACTTGCATAGTCTCTTCCCTAACACTGACGACTAATTATGATCCCACGTAAGATCTGCTCAGCTCCCCGGCAGCGTAACGTCATGCGATTTAAATAGTTCTTATTCCCTTGGCTGTGGTTCACATTCTCCACGGCTGTGCTCATGTGCTGATGGATTCAATTAGGAGGGCTATATAAGCGCCTGTGGACAATTTAGTGACCGTTTGTTTGCCCGATGGGCTTTGGAGTCACTGCGGTTTTGAACATCCGGTTTAATTTTATTTGAAATTCAAACGCTCTGTTTGATTACACCGTCACTGGGTTCTCCATGATTACTAAATGTTCAAATCTTCAAAGCCCATGTGAACATTTTCATTTACAGTTTCATGTGGAAGTACGGTAGTTGTTGCATTGATGCAACATACAGTATTCATGCAGTGTATCTTTTAGAGGTCATTAAAATGTTAATTAGGAAATGTTTGAGATGTATTATACAAATTATTAAATTATTATTATCATTACTATTAATGTTAATATATTATAAACAGCCTATTGGAATTATTTAGCCATGCAGTTCATTTATCAATTATACATTTCATTTTTTTTTACATATTTGTTCAGTGTAACCTGACACTTTGACCAATGTATATGTTGGGTTCATTTAAGAAGCAATGATTTAGGGTACGTCATTGTTTTTCCTTTGTTTGTTAAATCACTTCCGCAAACACAGGGTAGAGGAGGAAAGATTTAGAGATTTCAAGCCCTGTGGGACACAGCATGTCTCTGCCACAGCTGGGGTTCATCTTTAGTGATAACTCTGGGTACTGTCACTAAAGCTGCTTCTTATCATATCTCCCCTGAGCTCCACAAACCTCCCAGACAGCAAGACAGTGAGAACATAACCAGAGTTCCCAGAAGATCCTTTCATTGCTCATATGTTGCTCTTTCATAGCTCTGGAGACATTATGGACTTCTCAGTTATGTCTCATTTAAATATCAAATAAGTCTCAGATGTTCCTTCTAAAATGAGACAGAGTACAGAGCTATAAAAAATAAAAGTAGATCACACAATTCTTTGAGAATAATACACTAAATACAATTAAATCCTCTGTTGTTCAACCCATTATTTATTGACACACCCAACTGTTGGGTCATAAATAACCATATGGTATGAAACAACCCAGCATTTAGGTTAAATTATCCCAACTGTTGGGTTTGCCCATATTTGACCTAATAATGGGTTAAAACAACCCAACATTTTTAGAATGTAAAATCTCTGAAATCTCCTTTGTCGGGTGAAAACTTCAGACATGAGATTTGGGTATACTGTAAGTCTTATGCTGCGTTCACACCAGCCGCGATAGAGGTGTCAAGCGCGAGTGATTTCAATGTTAAGTCAGTGTAAATACGCCTTTATGCACATCTGGAGGTCTCGCCGCCTCATTCGCACGTCTAGTTCATGTGATTTGAATTGAGCATTGCCACGGGAAACGCGTGAGTTGAAAAATCTGAACTTTGGCGGAAAAAACGCGCCACGTTAATCAATCAGGAGCTTGCTCTAGTAGTGACATGATTACAGGAAATGAACGGAGTTGCAGAAGCCCCTCCCATGACGCATATGCAGGGAATGAAGTGAGCACACTCAAAATGTTCAAGCGTCCAACTACGTGCGACTAGCGCGTTTTTGCCGCCTCTACCGCATTTGGTGTGAATCCAGCATTATGTGGCGTTCACACCAGCCGCAGAAGAGGCGGCAAGCGCGAGTGATTTACATGGTATGTCAGTGCAAAGACACGAATAGGCATCCTGTGGTGCGGTATCTGCAAACTAAGCGTTGCCACAGGAAACGCACGAGTTGAAAAATCGGAACTTCGGTGGACAATCGCGCCACATTAATCAATCAGGAGCTTGCTCTAGTAGTGACATGATAACAGAAAATGAACGGAGTCGCAGAAGCCCCTCCCACGACGCGTATGAAGGGAATGAAGTGAGCACACTCAAAATGTTCAAACATCCAACTACGTGCAAATAGCATGTTTTTGCCGCCTCTACCGCATTTGTTGTGAATCCAGCATTATGTGGCGTTCACACCAGCCGCGGAAGCGCGAGTGATTTACATGGTATGTCAGTGCAAAGACACGAATAGGCATCCTGCGGTGCGGTATCTGCAAACTTAGCGTTGCCACGGGAATTTCCTCAGTTGCAGCTGAGACAGGAGAAATACAGATTTCAGTGTTGCACTTCCTTCTTTCAATGATGTAAAAATCGTCATTTTGCATCATTGAAAGAAGGAAGTCCAAAATCTTTGTTGAGGGGGTCAGACTACAAACACCCATTTCTCGGTCAAATAGGCAACATATTCTAAATGTATGTTACATTTCGACTACAAATATGACACACTTTCAAAAAAGATTAATGTTTCTATGGGTGAAATGCTCCTTTAAGGGGTTAAAAAAAAGAGTTGAGAGATATATCATATAGGGTTTGTTTTTCCCTTAGGGTTACTTTCAATTTTCCCATTTTATAGATAATCTCACTACATGATTTCTTACGAATAATGAGCGGGCTTATTCAGTTGTAAAAAACAAGCAAACACAGATTTTCAAGTTTAATTTAAATTATTGAAATTATTTTCATTTTATGTCAGGTACAACACCACATCTGTGTTCTCTCTGTAATAGTAAGCATTGTACCAAAACAAGCTTTAACTAACCACATCTCACATCGTAAAAGAGCACAGAGGCAGTGAAACTGAGTGTTCTTGACACTAACATCCCCTTAAAATGTTTTTATGCCTCCTTAAATTTAGTCTACAGTAGCTGGGAGGTGATGAAGTTAGCGATCTCATGAGCGGTTCCTGCTATCAGAGGGATGGAGAGGTTTCCATGTCACTGTGAGGACACATTCTTTACTTTGAATAAGAGGTGAATTTCATTTGCATTTCTGCTGATAGGTAAATCTGTCAAGAGCATCGCTCCTGCAAAATCTCTAAGGAGGTTTATCAACATTTTCTCCACCTTGGTGGAAAATCTATGGACTTCTGTGCAGTGGATTTATACATGGCAAAATGTGTTAACACACCGGGAAGATTCTCGTACACTTTTATCGCTGACGTTTATTTAGTACTTATTACATGGCTCTCTAAAATGCTAGATTCCAATTGGCCAGTTGTGGCATTCCAAGTTTAGCTTTTTTCAGATAACCACCGCTCAACACTAATAACACGATAACCAGAATGCTGCAAATAATTTTGACATGTAGAGTTTAATATTACACAAAAATAAATATAAATATGTCATAATATAATTAATAACATGCATTGTATTTACAAATGATTAAACCAAATAGTGTGTTTGTGACATTGTAACGTCTTGTCTTTTCTTAAAACTGAAAGTAAATGTGTTTACCTCACAAAGGTCTGTATTTGTTAAAAATGAGCAAATATAATATTTTAAATCAATATTTAATGTTCCTTTCCTTACTTAAAGGATTACTACACCTTCCCTTAAAAAAATCGAACCCAGTCTCACAGAGTTGCACATAAATAGCAAGAAGTATAAAAATCGTGCAATACATGCGCCAAATTCCACTTTGGCGTGCATATGATACGCCAGTCCTTCCCATTTACTTAAACGGCGCATCTTTTTATGTCATTTTTATTTATTGGTTCCTCAATTTTTTTCTTTTTTTTACCATTTTACCATTTTTTACCATTTGAAGGATGCTATTCTTAAGGATCTGTAAGGGATTGATTTTTTTGCAGCCACTATAGACATGTGGTCCAGTACTAATATGACCTTAGTAGGATTGGCTACTATTTAAGGCCTGTTCTATTATAGTCAGCCAGGAGTGCAGTACAGAGATTTTTTTTTAGGTTAATTTAAACCGACGCTTGGGCGTGGCCATTATTTACACAGTCACACGTTTAGGTACTGGCAGATGAAAGCCTTATTAAAATACATACTTCTTAATGACTTTTAATCTCCAATATTTCTGCATTTGTATTAAGTAGCATCTTAGCTACAAGAAGAAAACTGCCATATATAGTCTCTAACATCACCCTTAATTGTATTCACAATATTGCATGGCCTCGTGAGCATTCTTGCCTAAATAACTGAACACAAATGATGCATAGAGCTCTGTGATAAACAGGCATTCCAATTCTACAGCATTCGGCACAGTTTTGTGGGGGCAGATACTGACCTGCTGATCAGTGATCAGAGACATATCTTTTGCAGTTACACCTCCAGAGACTATAACATGCTTCAGATAAGTGTTTTGATGTTAAAGTCAATTCATTAAGCAATGCTTCCACTCCTAGAAGCAATAACCGTTTAGACCAGAGAGAGAGAGAAATAAATCTTTTGGCATAATATGTCTTTTATATAGAGCACACTGAATCTAAACCATAACACTGATTTATTCACTTTCCACTTTTCATGGATCAGTGAAAATTTTCCCAATGTACCAAATATTTTGGGTCACGTTTTTAAAAGATCTGCCCTCCCTGAGCTGCTCAGTCCAAGAAGGAAATTTAGAATAATCTCTTTATGCGGTATTAACCCTTCACCTAATTAAGTTTATTTTCTAGAAATTTAATAGTTGGAATAAGCAGAAATGCAGAAGTGCTGGTGGAACAGTTTTCCCAGAATGGTTGAGAAGTCATGGGAATGAGAAAGATGACTTCTTATACTTTACAGTACATAATATTTATGCAACTCACAGTGGTTTAGATACATTTTTATCAGTATGTGTGTTCCTGGGGATCGAACCCATGACCTTTATGCTGTTATCGCAATACTCTACCACTGAGCTATATACAGTTTGAGCACTGCACTTGTTTTCTGATCTATGTCAGGGGACATTGTAATTTTTGTTTGAACTTTCACTATTTAAATGTTGATAGATATGTCATATAAGAAGGCAAACATGGAATTTGCATCCAAAGAATAAGTCTATTAACAGTGTAGTTATAAATGTCTCTGCATATTAAGCTGAATATGAAATAGGCCTATTTAACATCAAACAATTCTTCACACTTCACCTTTAAATCTATTCCACTGAATTTTCCCCTTAAAACCACATGTTATATGAACACATAGTTCATAAATTAAGTTGATAAATTCCGTGTCGGCTGTATACATGAATACATATGCTATGTGTTTAAGTGCATGTGTTAACCACACACAAACAAAAGCTGTATGTATTGCAGTGACCATGCAAACACACATGACTTAGTCATCCATTTCCCTTTCGACCTTTGCTCTATTCTCAGCTCTCTTCATTTGCACATGTTAGTGAATTTAGCAGCTTTTGCCTCTCCAAAAATGTAATTTACTCCTTTTCCATTTTTGCAGGACCTCCCAGAAGTTTCTGCAGATGGCCCCCTTTATGTCCTTATGCAATGTAAGGATTGTTTGTTTATGCAAAAACAGATTTAACAAATTCCTTTAACCAAGTGTAAAAACATGAGGGGCGGGCACACTACCGCAGAGATCCCCATGTTCAAAATCTAACATTGTGAATATATTTCACAACCCATTTTACTTCTGCGTTTTAAGTATTTCACACAGAGACATGCTTTAAGACGGTTTTGAGTCATAATAAAGGAGAAAGAACAGAACATTTTCTTTCTGTCATGTGAAAGACAAACAACCAAACAGCGACCTCAGCTCCTTAATGGGACTATTAGATAAGTTGTCAAACATATAATAGCGTCTGTACATATGATAGGCCAATGCTTTGGCCCCTATTTATAGGCTGCCCTGTGAATGCGCAAAATGATTGACATGCTCAAAAACAACTCAAAGCATTCTGATTGGCTAAACCAAAAATCTCACCATTTATTTTAAAACTGTCAAAAGTGAAAGTACAGCCATATTCCCTTTAGTTATGCCACTACGCCAAGCAGTTATTTCAGTCGTGCAAGACTAACGTTCTACTTAAAAAAGGACATATAATGAAAATCTGACTTTTTCCATGTTTAACTCTTTCCCCGCCAGCATTTTTCATGATTTTCACAAAAGTTTAATGCCTCCAAGAAAATGCTCTTCTTTAAATGTATAAACATGCTTAAAAAACCTTCATAATTTCTCTTTTTATGACCTCTCAAATATGGGCAGATTTCTTCAGAAACACAAAATTTTGAGCAAAAAAATGAGATAATTCCATTATTGTAAAGGACTTTTGATAGAGATCAGATGCAGAGCGATCCTCAAAACTTGGACATACAGCTGTTTGCCCTACAGGGCGATACTTCCAGGTTTTATAAGTTTATAATCGCCACCTGGTGGATAATAGCAGTATTTGGTATTGACGAAACAACCCGTCAATGCCGGGGAAAGAGTTAAGTGCTATAATTGCATCCCCGTGTGCTTTTATCAACCTAGAAAATTTGAAAATGGACAACCTATTTTTGGTAAACCATTGTCTGCAATCATATGAAAAAAATAGGTAATTGAAAGGTTGCTCCCCTTGTGATGTCAGAAGGGGATAATACCACTCCTTAATCTGCACTATCCAACCACAACACTGCCATTATGCAGAGATCAGCTCATTTGCAATTTAAAGGACACACCCAGAAACAACCCAGTCTCACCCCATGGCGTCAATATTTGACGACACTTGACCATGCGTCAATATGTTGACGCGGAGGGTATACCTTTCGCGTCATTTTTTGATGAACTGGGGACTTTAATACTATTAAGTCCGTTGCATTCTCTTTCCTATTTTCTTACCATTTTCGCGTCGGTTTAGGGTTAGATTTACGTAATGACATCCCTACCCAACCTAACTCTAACCCCAACGCCAGGTGACAACTGTTTAATTTCGCGTACCTAACTCTAACCCCAACGCCAGGTGACAACTGTTTAATTTCGCGTACACTGTTTAATTTTGCGTAATCTAACCCTAAACCGACGCGAAAATGGTAAGAAAGAGAATGCAACGGACGTAATAGTATTGAAGTCCCCAGTTCGTCAAAAAATGACGCGAAAGGTATACCCTCCGCGTCAACATATTGACGCATGGTCAAGTGTCGTCAAATATTGACGGCATGGGGTGAGACTGTGTTACCAGAAACGGCACATTTTTGCTCACACCTACAAAGTGGCAGTTTTAACATTATATAATAATTTATCTATATGGTATTTTGAGCTAGAACTTCACGTATGTACTTTGAGGACACCAAAGATTTATTTTACATCTTAAAAAAAGTCTTGTGAAATGTCCCCTTTAAAATTGCGTGCTAAAATCTCAAATAAACACCATATTTCTAACCAACAATTAAACCTGCATCAAATGTACCATACGTTTTATTTCTTAAGCTTAAATGTCACTCTATAAACATTTATTCAAAGTTGCTTTAGCTACTGGGCATGCGCACAGGTTGGCAAGTGCCTTATGCGACTCTGTATAGAGCTGTATGGACTTCTATCACCAGAACAGTCATGTTAAGCATTGCACTTTTTACCTTAATAGCAATGCCAAATCTTGTTACTGTATATCTGTTATCTTTGATACAGCACACCTGTTTCCATGCATTTCTGTCAGGTAATGGGGAAATTTTCTGCTTTTCAATAAAAAGTCATACGTTTAGAAAAGCAATGCATCTGGCTGGTCATTCATCACCAGTCATTGTAAAAAAACAGAGAGAGGGAGAGACAAGACTCTCTTTCACACTTATTAAAGGGTCTCTGTGGATTTATCCCAGTGGAGGAATAAGAGGGTTGTTGCAACTAATGAGACATGTTGAAAGAAACGTTGAAAGTCTCAGAGCCAACAAGTGACACACAAATGTCTGTAAAGAGAGTCTGAGAGACATGATGACGTCCCAGAGCTCACACTGTACTCCATAGCACATATGTGTGTTGTAATATCACTCAGAGGGGAATTGTTTCTGAGACCCTGACACTCACAAATTTAATAATGCAGTGTGTCTGTGTATAATAATCCCCTTAGTCATGGTCATAAGGATCTCATAAAAGTGAAATGCTTTAAAATGATTTGTCAGTTGACAGACAGAGAGACAAATTGTTACATTGTTTGATAGATTGATGTTTCAATACTTCTTTCATTTTTTTTTACACTAAACACAATTGTTTGTGTAGCCCCTGGTTGGTTTGTGTACACTGCATGTTTCTGTGTCTGTTACACATTATCAAATGTCCATACAAACCATTACTATAGCATTCCTCCATAATTGCTTCCTTAAAACTATAATATTTAATTGAAAAACATTGTGTGAAGTCAACCACATAGCTCACAAAGGAAAACAACATGTATGCTTTTTTTGTTAAGCCACATGTGGTGTTGAAACTGACTTCCTAATTTTGTTAAGTAGTTAGAGATGATGTGTTTAATAATAATAATAGCCGGATTTATCTTTTTTCTGTAAAAAAGAGGCACTATAAATATTGTCCAGTAACATAGTTTTGCAGTATTTATAATGACGTTGTTGTTTTCAACACGATTAAACAAACGTGAAAAAATTAACATGAAAGTTTTTATCCTTTCCAAAAATCAAGTTTACCTCACATCCTGTCTGGGATCTGATGAGAAGAGCTGGATGATGCCATAAAAACCGTTGATTCCTATTGGTGAAAGAAAGTGATGGGAATTTTGAATGCTTTCTACATTTTTGGCAACGTTTTAATTCAATTTCAATTCAATTCAATTCAATTTTATTTATATAGCGCTTTTCACAAAAGTCAATTGTTTCAAAGCAGCTTTACATAAATAGAAGCAGTGAAAAGCACAGAAAACGACAGATAGCACAACAGAATACATGATAGCATGAGCAGTTAAATTTGCTGCGGCTATGACTCAATATTATAATTGCACGTATTACTAAAGCAACGTATTGAAGAGGAAGCTAGGTAAAGCCCAAAAAGGCTGCCTCCCCGGGGTTTTAGAGAAGAACGTTTTATTTATAGATGATATATTAGCACGTTACCACAGCAACTTTGTTAAACGACAAACAATACGGCTTTGTGGTCTAGAAAACCCTGCTAACAGTAGATTACATCGTGTTATTTATAATTACCTCAAGTTTCTAGTGCTGAGGAGACGTCCGCCGCTCACATAGCGCGGCCACGCCCACCCGGCGCGCCCGCTCTCAGTTCAAAGGCTTCCCTGCACTTAGCTCGCGGTGACGTCACGAGACGCGAGGCGCTCAGATGAGATGCAGGAGCGCAACAGGCGAGTGCACATTAAGATCACAACTACAATGAGAACTTCCTGAGGCAAACTTTATCGGAACTATTTGGATTTTTGTTTGACTTTGGGTTTTCTGTGTTTTTCCGTGTGGTGCTATGGCTTCTAAGATGACTTTATTTAATCTAAACGCGGATCTGATTTGGAGATATGCAGCTGGGATTTTGTGGTACCTGTTGATTCTGTGTGATTGCTATAATTTGGACGTGGAGCATCCTTTAGTTTTTAATGGACCTAGTGGATCTTTCTTTGGATACTCGGTTCTGCTTCACGAGCATGATGAGAACACATGGTAAGTGCATTTACACATGTTTGAAAAGTTTTGACATGGGTTAGTGAGCGACACTTCATGGTTGTTGAACATCCAAAAGTACACGTGAGCTATTACTTTCGTTGGTAGATCATATTCATAGATTGCATTTAAAGGTATGTTTATTGTTAAGGCTGATAGCTGGAGCGCCTGTGGCAAACTCCAGCTTTTATCCAAATACCCAAAGTCCTGGAGCGGTCTACAATTGCAGTATGATGAGCTTACAATGTGAACAACTCCCTGTCGGTAGGTCTTTCCTTTTTACCCTGCTTTTCTTTCTGTTCACTTAGTTGCATGCATGATGTTTATGTATTCTGTATTTTTTAACTTCTTTATTTTGTCTTATTTAAAAAGTCTAAGACAGACCACATTGAAATCAGATTGACCACATATTTAAATCAGTAAATAAAAAGTTTAAAATGTTTACATTCTGAAATCAAATATTGCACAATATGTTGGAGTTCATGACAGTTTGAGTGCATGCAGCTATGAAGAGACTCAACATTTTAATTTAGTTGTTCACTAATTTCTATGCCAAAGTTAAAAATGTAAATGTTTGAAATAACTTTTAATCCTAACATTTTGTTAGTTATAAGAATAGACTTCATTAAAGTGAATGAATAAATACAAGTTTTCTCGACTGTATTACATACCGAGAGTTTACACTTATGAATGAGCTCTTCTTTCTTCATCTGAATAAGCATGGGTGTGCTTTCCGCAACCCTGACTGTACACGAATTCCCCATGAGGGGTCAGCCAGACTGTGGAGGGTTTCCTCTCGTCAGGAAGAGGATGCTTATACTCCCTGCCCTAAACAAGGAATGGGGGTAGTCTTATTTGTAGGTCAAGCTATAGGATATATATAGCATGCGTAAAAATGTCTCTACGGGGGGAAATATAAATTATTTTTACCAACTGTCACACACAGGGCTGTAGTAAAAAGTTCAGAAAAAAAAGTCTGTATGCCTGATAATATTTTGTAATTACTTTTGTTTTTACTATTAGTTAAGTTTTACTATTATTTTAAATAAAACCCCTAACTTTGGGGACTGTAGTGAACTATATTTGGCCTTTCGTTTTTACTACTGACATGAGTGATTGAGACGCTCAGTTGGGCAAGTTGTTGAGGAGATGTGTGCTAATATGTGTTAATTTTTTTTTTAAAGCTATCAAGCTCCAAAAATATAATTTAATAGACTTTCATTAAGAATGATAGGGACCTGAGACATATCTTTAGACCACAGACTTTGTGTCTAATGCTCAAAAACCCCAGTTTAACTTAAGCACTGTTGTTCATATTTTAGGCCATGTTACTTTCATATTTACTTTCAGAGATATTTATTGTCAAAAGTATTTGCATGTGTCACCACAAGTGTCTCTTTCTGTTAAAGTTACTTCTGTTAAAGTTATTTTGAGTAAAAAAGTCAACACGTGTAAGCCGCAGATGTAAAATTAGCTTGATTGATATGTTAATTTATTCACCCTGCCTGTTTTGACAAGAGTTTATCCTTAGATGACCTGTTTCTAAATTATTTCAGGAGGTGTACAGAATTGTGGAAGGCATTGTTTGGCTGAGAATGATAACCAGTGGCTGGGCGTGAGTCTGTCCCGGCAACCCTCAAAAGGCCATGTGATGGTATGTGTTTCTTTACTGTGTTCACATGAACACTCTAACAAATAAAACCTATTTGGTGTTCAGCACCTGGGACTTTTTGTATATTTTCACAAACTCATAGCATTAGAAACTTTAATAAAAGGTGTCTTATTAAATAAAATTGTCACAAGTAATCTCCAAACTACATCTCCAAAAGGTTTTTAAAGACATTGCATGATTGTTCTTAGAGCCAAAAAAGTATGATCCCTTTCAAATATGATTTTTTTTATTCATATATGTGTTTATTTGACTCTAGGCTTGTGGACATCGTTGGAAGAACGTCTTCTATTCGAAGAAAGACAATCAGAACAAGCTTCCACATGGTGTTTGCTTCACATTCAGCCCAGATTTGAAACAGGCCACTCATAAGACCCCCTGCTATAAAGGTACATATTTCTATTTGGTTACACTCTTGGTATATTCAACATATACTTTGGTTTATTCAAACTTTGGGCTAACGTGTTCACATAGCATCCTTTGAAGCATGAACATTGAGAGATTTTCTGAAGATTTTGTTTATCTTTGTAGATCATCAGAGGAAGTTTGGTGAAGGTTACGGGTCATGCCAAGCTGGCATAGCAAACCTGTTCACAGAGGTATTGACAGCTTTCCGTCTCTAAAGAATTCCCTTCTGGTCGATCTTCGGATTCTGATTGATTATTTACTTATTTGTTTTGCTTGAAGGACCTGATGATTATGGGAGCCCCCGGTACCTGGTATTGGACCGGATCCGTGCTTGTCTATAACACCACAAGCAGCAATTTGGCAGCTTATGTTGATGATGACAGCGAGGTTCTTTATGGCAGTTACTTAGGTAAGCTCTACGGTTAGTAATGTTTTTCGCTGTCCTTTTGAAAGACGTCATAGTTGCTGATGAGTGTTTTAAAAGGTAGGGAGCTTAATTATGCTTCCTGCTATGATAGCTTAAGTAAGATAGATGCATGTAGGTAGTGGGATATATATGTATTAGGTTCTGATATAGACCTGTTAGGTTTTTTGTGGCGGTCTAATTTTAATGCATTTAGTTGTGTAAAATATTTAAGAATAGTTCAACAATCAGTGAGTTCAGAAATAGTTCACTATAGATTTCATAAATGCTAAACAGCTGCTTAAGACTATCAGGAAGTAGACTTTTTACAGGAAACTGACTGACATGTCATGCTATTACGCATAGTAAACAAGTTTCAAAGTCGCAAAACATAACCAGTTTAAATGTTACTGCGGTTTTCATATCTTGGCCATCATTTGTAGCTGTGTCAGAATTATTTTTGTCATGTCACCAAGATGAAAATTTTTGGTTTGAAATGTTTATTGATTTTTGTTATTGCTCTTTTGTTTAAAATAAAATCATGGGCTTGTGATTTTCCTAGGCTCATCTTCATACATTTTGATATATAGGTCCCATACACACTGCATATTAATTCGGTTGTCACTTCACCTTTTAATGCTTAATCCGGTTCTGTATACACACACTTCAGTAATTTACGGGACTGACAACAACCGCATTTTACAACCGAATTAACTCCCACAAAATGCAGGTAGTGACAACCGCATTTACAGACACTGCATAGTGTGTACATAACCGAACTGAACAACTAATAGTTAATAAAGTGTTTAAACATGCATGACATGACATATCTCTCTTCTGAAAAAATAAAAATGCCTAGAAGGGGAAAAAGTCTTCTTTATGCGCAGTGAAGAAAATGACAGAGGCACGAGCGTTTGCTGACTTGTGTTGCCAGATCTTGCACAAAAAAAATAGCGAACAAGAAAAATCCAATAATAAACAGAAATAAATCCAAGTGCTTTACCTCAAACATTAAAATACTGGGACCGGCACCTTCACACTTTATTAACACCAAAAACTTTATCGCTTCATGAGCCAAAAGCCGCAAACGGTTAAGCGCCAAAACGGTATATACGTACAAAAAAGACAAGGACCTGGCAACACTGCAAGATCGCGCGCTGTGAAGCAGCCTCACAAAAGAGTACAATACACAACGCCAAGACGGAGGTTTATTGCAAAACACAATGCTGTTAAATTATTTTGGTCAAAGCTGTGAGTGATAAGCACGCAGAACGTTGCTATGGTTATCTCTGTGTCAATCATCACATTTTCGGGAGTGAGTCTTGTTCCGTACCGACATGTAGGGAACATTTAGGGGATTCACTCCCGCATTTAAATGCGGTTGCCACTCCTGAAAGATTGCATTGTGTACAAGACCATACTGTTCATGGAGTAAAGTGGTTACTGGTATGGTAGCCCTTTAAAAAAGTACAACTTTGTACCTAAGAAGTGCGTAGTAGGGTACCTCAGAGGTCCATACTAGTACCAAATGCATACATATATTTTTCTTGGACCTTTTTAAAGGGTGCCATCCCATTTGACAGCCTTTGTACCATTTTCTTATCGTGTAAGATATTAAAATTAGATTTCTTGGCTTGAAAAAAGAATGGAAAGTGTGACCCACATCTCTGAGATAAGTTGATACATTTGTAGACTCTGAGCTAGAACCTGTAATATTTCACCAAATACGGTTTTCTCTTTATCAGGTTATGCTGTTGGTGCCGGACACTTTCTGTACCCCCAGAGTACTGAGATAGTTGGGGGAGCTCCTCAGCATGAACAGACTGGTAAAGTAAGGGTTAACACCATCACCTTCCTCTTTACCTAAATGATCATTATCTCTTATAAGACACTGAAGACACACTGAGGAGTTGCTTTGGTTTGTGTAGTTCAGTTAGACATGGCCCTGAGTGATCATTATATCTTTTACATTGGTCTTGAGGGTGAGGTATACAGTAAACTTATTTACTTGCTTATGTTATTCCTAACCTGAAAGCTGTTACATTTCCACAGAAACACACAAAAGGAGTCATTTTCTCCTTTGTCTTCTACTGTGAAAATAACAACATACAAATTTGAAAACACACACGATGAGTAAATAATAACATAATATTAGGATCAGTTATGTAAGGAATAATTGATGACGGGCCGTTGAATTATTATAAAAATAATGCACACCCGAGGTGATGATGCGGTCACGTCGAGATTTATTATTTTTCAATAATTCAACGGACAATTTCGGTTGTATTCATTGTAGAATGATTTCCAAAGGATTTTTGATCAAATTAATCCATGCTTGATGAGTGTTAGTATCAGATTCTTGAGAACTTGTATTACCTTGCATGCATGTCTGCTTATTACTAAACAACATGTTTGTATATGATATAGTTTATATAAATTTCCAAATAATTCACGCAAATTACTGTGAAGCTTCCGATTTTTTAATATTTCCAAAATTCTCCAGATTAAATTCCCATGGAAAGTTTCCGGAAATTTACCGGAAACTCTCTGCCCCTTTATAACCCTAATTGTGATGCAAGAATAAACAACAAACAACTGCATTTGTAATACATAAATATTTATATCGACATTAAAAATGACTAATGAATCCTATAAAAACATATAGCTTATTGTTACTTCTTGCTAATTTATTTACAAATGTAATTTCATTACAAACCAGAATTAATTTACAATTTTTGTGTGAAATGATAATAGCAGATGGAATTGGAAACAAAGCCCTTATAACATTTGCTCTCTGAGGCGGTTGTGAACGGTAAATCAGTTAAACTGAACTTTTCTGCCATCTGTACGGGAAAGAGGAAGCAGGTTTATATTTGCAGATGTGTTGAGCTTGCAGTGTTGAGCATTGTGAAACAGCCTGGTTTTGATCATTTTACCAAAGGGACAGGGAATGGGCTTGGTTAAAGAATATTCAGGGAATAATCTATTATTATACTATTGTTAATGTTAACATTTCTCATATTATCTTTGTCAGTATTCTTATTTTTTTCCTTCTCCAGGCCTACATATTCAGGATTGAGGGCAACACGTTGAAAATTGTCAACGAAACCAAAGGCAAACAGGTGAGAAAATGCAAGAATTGCAGTGTTCATGAGGGATGTTCCTGTCGCGTGAACACAATGGTCATGTTTGTTCCTGTTTACAGCTGGGCTCTTATTATGGCGCAAGTGTATGTGCTGTTGATCTGAATGCAGATGGCCTGTCTGATCTGCTGGTAGGAGCTCCTATGTTTAGTTCTGTGAGGGAGGAGGGACGCGTACATGTTTACATTAACCAGGGAGAGGTGAGAAGTCAAATTGACATATATTTACGATAAAAATATTGCTAAAATAAAAAAAAGGAACTCATCAAAAAATTATCTTTAAATCAGACATACTGTATGTGATCCTGCACCACAAAACCATAAGGGTAAATATTTTGAAACAGATTAATACATCATCTGAAAGTTGAATAAATAAGGTTTCATTGATGTATGGTTTGTTAGGATAGGACAATATTGGTCCTTAGCAACTGCATCCCCTCACAAAAATAAAGTTTTGATATATAGCAAATGTACAAAATGTATTCATGATATTTACATAATATCTTAATAGTTTTGGCATAACATATTTTTTTATAATTTTGACCCATACAGTCTATTGTTGGTTATTGCAACAAATAAACCTGTGCAATTTAAGGCTGGTTTTGTGGTCCAGGGTCACATATTACTGTCAAACACACAACTACCAATGTAATATTTAATACTTTTTTTGCAAGACACAAATGAGAATGGCATTTTAATTTCCAGGAAAATAACCTCACGGTACAGACAATCCTTACAAACAAATTTCTTATTTCTTTCTGAGTAAAAAATTACAAGGGCCGGCAATCTTGGAGTTTAATAGGGTATATGCGCAACTTCTGCATTCCTGTTAATAGTAGATCGCTTCCGGTTTTGTATGCTCTACGCTGACATGGTGCTGTTTTCATGGTGCGAGAATATATATATTTTTTACTTTAAAGCTTTTGACAATGGCATTTTCTTCTCACATACAAACCCTCATTCCACATTCCCGCTACCGGAATTGATCAACCCAGTTTTCCGGTTTGGTCATGTGACGTTCGACATATTATTAGTGTATGTGAGGAAATGACAAACTTTCAAAGATGTTTTCTGTGGTTTAAGATTTTTTTCTAGTTTGTATTTTTTCCTTCAGCTTAACTTACTTCCACTTGGTCAAAAATTAACCACCTACACAACAAAGTTTGTTGAAAGTGAATAGTAAACACCGATATCAGTGTGTAAACACAGACATTACTAAAATAATGGAGTGTAAAAGGCATGTTCCTGTTTATTTTTTAATTCCATATTCCTAATAAACTTTTCATAAGAAAATACTTACTTTTGGTTTGTCTCATTCTCAGGCTAATATGAAAGAGGCAGATTTTGAGTTAGTCGGCAGCGACTCTTATGCAGCTCGATTTGGAGAAACCATCGTCAATCTTGGAGATATCGATGATGATGGATATCCAGGTACAGTTTTCAATTCGATTAAATTCAATTAAGTTAAAAAAAAATTATGTAGCGTTTATAAGTTTATATTCATATAAACAATACTTCCTTTTACATACAGTATGTAACCCTTGACCGCAAAACCAGTCATAAGTGTAAATTTTTTAAAATTAAGATCTATAAAGAAATATATACAACAATATTTGCCCAAGTTAACTATTTGAAAATCTGGAATCTGGGGGTGCAAAAAAATCTAAATATTATCAAAATCGCCTTTAAGGTTGTCCAAATGAAGTCCTTAGCTATGGAGGACCACAAGAGCCATACAAAATGTAATAAAGAACTTCGATATTTAATAACTACATGGACAATAAAAATAGCAATTAATAGATTTGTTTAAAAATTTATTAATTAATCTATAAATAAATAGACAAAGTTACAATCATTAAAAAAATCATTATGTAACATTTTATTAGGCAATAAAAATGAAATCATAAAAATAATGTAGAAATGAAATATTAATCCATTAATAAATAGTTCAAATTAATATAAAAATTTACAAAAACAACATAAAACACTCAATAAGTTCATCATTTTAAATTGCATTTACAAATTCTTAATGTAATAATGGAGTTTCAAAATGTATTTCAAAAAGCGATTTAAAAAGAGAAATAAATAACTGGATTTATAAATTGAACTACAAATACAGGTTTAAATTAGGCATTTAAAAGGGCATTTCCGTTTAACATTTCTGTTTTCATTTTCCCGATGGTTCTTCTTATTCTTTTCGCTATTCGATTTGCTTTTCATTTTAGCCTCTCTATTTAGCTTTTCCGTGACTCTTTGGGACCTCATTTGAGATCTATAAATCTGCGCATGACGTACAATCAGAGCCAATCAGCGAGCTTGTTACATCCACCTGGCCATAGCTAATTTGCATTTCTCATTTGACCATTTGCAAGGACCCAAAGAGTCACGGAAAAGCTAAATAGAGAGGCTAAAACGAAAAGCAAATCGAATAGCGAAAAGAATAATAATTAATTGCTATTTTTATTACCCAGGTAGTTATTAAATATTGAAGTTCTTTATTACATTTTGCATGACTCTTGTGGTCCTCCATACTTAGCAAAACATATTACTTACAATAAATACATTTATATTTACAGAAATTTACAAAATATCTTCATGGAACATGATCTTTGGAATATAAAAAAAAAATCAATAATTTCGACTTATCACTGGTTTTGTGGTCCAGGGTGACATATAATTTTTTTTATATTTATGCAATATGAAACCCCCCCCTTGTTAAAACACTGTTTTGTACACAAATATAAATAATGCTTGGTCTTTTATTTCATTTAATGAACTAAGCACTTTACAGGGCTCAATGCAAAGAATTTTTTTGAAAAAGAAGGTTTTCAATTGCCCTGCCAAAATTTTGACCATACTTTTTACTGGCCCGAACATCTCTCATGCTTGCCCCGGGCCACCGGGCAGTCCTTTATGTTAAGCCCTAAAAGTCAACTTGTTTTGTTGCATTTTTAAATGGTGCTTTCTCTTTCGGTTGGTTTGTTGCCCAAGCTAGGTTTGATGGTACACCACAAATGTTAACTTCCTCACAATTAGCAACTTTACACATACAAGCCTGTACTGTATTAAACCTATCAGGTTTTACCAACTGTGGTTTCATGGCCAGAAATGGTTTTTAATATGACTTCAAGCTTGGTTTCGGAGCAACGGGTGTGGTTTAGAAGCAGAACATAGTTCGAAGAAACAATAGCAAAGTGACTTTAAATTATCCGTATAAAGCCACTTGTGAAGAAGTGAAACACACCCACTCAACTAACACCTCAATGTCACTGACTAAAGCCAACACATCAGCATGATTTATTTTTAGACCAAAATGGTTATACAAGACATTTCAGTGATTGAAAACCACTCTTAATGGCATTGGCCCTCTTCCAAAAACAAGTGACCTGCCTCAATGCCTACATAGACATCTGCCCACCACGACAGCATCTTAACTGGCAGCTGGGAACGCACGATACCTACTGCATATTCATGCATCATACATTGAAGACTCAATTTAGTTGATTTCAAATATATAATGCTTTAAAAAATTATTAAATTCAGTATAAAAAATATTAATTTTAGTACTGAATGAATTGTATAACCAAAATGGCTTATAATCTACCATTATATATTTTTCTGTATCTCATTTGGTACAGCATTGCATTTGCAACGCAAAAGTCATAGGTATCAAACCCAGGGGACATGTGTATGCCAAATGCATACATGTTAATTTCTCTTGATCCGTCCACCATCATGGATTTTTTTTTTTGCAGAACGTGTCACTTTCTTCAATAATGATGCGTGCCATGCTGCTTTAAAAATCTCTTAATAGGCATTTAAAACAACCTTTGAGGCAATGCCTTGAAAATGTTTTTCCATAGCCAGTTCACAAGGTTTTGGAATGGTGTTCCAAGGGTTAAGTGACGGTGTTTGTTTTTTAGATGTGGCCATCGGAGCCCCTCAGGAGGACGACTTGCGTGGTGCTATATATATCTACAATGGAAGGAGCAGCGGTATTGCACAGAGTTTTTCTCAAGTACGTCCTTCAGCTACTGTTTATTCCGGGAAGAATGAAACGATGTTTGGGGGGGGGTCAGACATGAACGGTGTTGACCTTCCTGTGCAAACGGCCTCATTGTTTTGTGCCTGTTTTGTTGTCTGCCTCTACAATGGAGTTTAGTGAGTAAAGCGTCTAGTCTAATTGCTGTAATTTCCTGATTTTTTTGCTCCTCCTAAAATAGTCCCAGGAAGTGATCAAGATTCAAAATCATGAAAGAGTGTATTTATTAAGTTCGGGAATAACTTATAATCATAACATGAAGTGTTTTTTACAGCCTATATGTTCTGAATGCCGTCTTTGTGCTCTCTTATGTGCAGAGAATAAGTGGCTCTCTGTTAGGAAACAATCTCAAGATGTTTGGCCAGTCTGTGTCTGGAGGAGTTGATATTGATGGCAACAATTACCCAGGTAACACCATTATTACATCAAGACTGCATTTGAATGCATGTTTATTTATAGGTTTTAATTCTCGTTCCTGTAAATAACCGACTTCTATGTGTACAGAACAAGGTAAAGCATTATACTGACACTGACAACTGTTTTAAGCTACATTATGAAAGTGTCAAACATCTATTAAGCGAAAGTAACACATTTCTAAGGTTCATCCTGTGGATGTCAGCTGTGATGTACTTTAATATTTTTTAAGATGATACAAACATACTGCTGGCAGTATGCAAATGTTCTGTATGCACTGAATAACTTGATTTTAAATTGTACACACACACGTGCATTGAATAACGTATTCCACAATGCAATGTGCTTTTTCCAACCCGATCTCACGAATTTCCGTGGGATAGTCACAGAATTTTTTGCTAATTTTTCCGTGGCATTCTTACGGATCTCCGCATTTTTCTTCACACTTTTCCTTGGTATTTTCTTGGATTGGTTACTCAACTGTTTTGTCCTATTTTCTTACCATTGTCGCTTTGGTTTAGGGTTAGATTTACATAAAATGACATCCTTACCCAACTCTAACCCCAACGCCAGGCGACAATTTTTTAAACTTTAGAAAATGTAAAAGAATCATTCAGACAAAATAGTATATACTTATACTTAAAGTGACATACTAACGCAAACACCAAATCTAACCCTAAATCGAAGCGACAATGGTTTGAAAATAGGACAAAACAGTTGAGTAACCAATCCGTGAGAATGCCATGGAAAAGAAAGTCCGTGGTAGGGCCACGGAAAAATGCGGAGATCCGTGAGAATGCCACGGAAAAAAGACCCAAGAAAATAAGTCTAGTTTTAGACCAAAAATATCAAATTTAAGTGATTTTGTGCATAAAACAAGCAAATAAATCTTGAAAAATTTTCTTAAACACTAAATTCAAGAAAATTTGCTAACCCATTGGCAACCCATTATCACTTAAATTTGATATTTTTGGTCTAAAAACCAGACTTATTTTCTTGGGTCGTTTTGCTCATCAAGATGCTTAATCTTGATTTAAGAATTTTTTGATATTTTTACTGAAAACTAAGAATTTTTTTTCTTGAAAATATTTTTTTGCAGTGTAGGATGATTTTATGTAAAAACAGTAAATAACAACAAAAGTACTTTAGCTGGGTTTTCGTATATATTTTAAACCAGGGGTCTCCAGCCTTTTTTTATTAACAAGGGCTAACACAAGGGATAAAACAATCTGGAGGGCTACTTTTTTGAAATAGTCTACTCAAAGGTTTTTCTTTTAATCATTCATTTTATTTTATTATGTTTTATCAATGTTTAAAATGTTAACATACATAAAAGACATTTAAAAAATGTATTAAATAAATGGGCCAGTGACACAAACGGTTTGGCAAGATGAGAAATTCAAAAATCTTTTTAAAAAACTTTTAAAAGCATGCATTTCGTTTTAAAAGCATGCATCAGGTATAGTTCAATGAACGTAGTCCATTTATGTTGATTTTATGCGATAAGAAATTACATTTGCACCATTTTTATAAAACTTAAGACCTAATTGACAAGAAAATGTCAAATGGTGTAACCGCCAATTGCACCAAAGCATGAGAAATATAAAATATTTTATCCACCTTAATAGCATGTAAACATAATTATAAAAAAATCATTTTAAAATATAATTTATTCGTTATTTCTAAATATAAATTTTAATGCGTTTTTGTAATATTTGTCCGGACATATGCCAAAAACAGCTCTGTTTTCTAAATAATCTTTAACAAATTATAAAAATGTATGTAAAAATCATATTACACTAAACTAGATGATTATATTTTATTCCACATTTTTTATGAATATATTTCTATTTTCATTTCATTTAAAAAAATACAGACCGTTAACACCACATTGACCTTTTTGCAATTATCCCCCAAATATTCTTTCAAAATGAAATAAAAATTGAAATTTTAGGCTTGGTCTTCAAAAAAGAGAATGTATGCAAGTAATCAGCAAATTTATTTTGAAATTTAACCCTTTTACATTTGATTGAACCATTCAGACACAAAATAATTAATGTCACATCATTGACCCAAATATCAAAATTGAGGCTATTAATAGAATGTGTGTTGGCGGGCATCTCACAGAATCCATGCAGGGAACCATGTTAGAGACCACTGTTTTTAAAAATGTCAATGTGCAGGTAAAATAAAGGGTATTTTATGAAAGCATCACCTTTTCTTCCAGATGTTGCAGTGGGAGCTTTTCTCTCAGATTCAGCTGTGGTGTTCAGGTAAGAACAGCTAGAGATTAAAATACATTTTCACAACCTCATCTTGCTGCATCTAAAACTATGATTCCATGTGTATTCAACGTGCTGCCATTGTTGTGTACAATGCGTGGAATGGTGCGCTGTGATTGGTTGAGCGGATTTTATGCATTGCATTCATATTGCATAATGCGAGGACTGGCGTTTATTGCGTTTTGGGAAAAAGGGAGAAAATATGACAGAATAGCACGCCGGATATCAGATTTTGCGTAATTTACGGGTTCGAATCCACTGTGACACACCATTGTGTCCCTGAGCAAGACACTTAACCCAGAGGCGCTCCAGAGGCGTGTGACCTCTGACAAACATAGCAATTGTAAGTCGCTTTGGATAAGAGCGTCAGCTAAATGCATAAGTATTAGTATATGGAACCAGAAAAATAATTCAGAAACATCTCCGCTCTGTCCAGCTGACTATGAATCATGGATCCTCCAAAGGCTAGACCATCTTATTTCAGTTCTCTTCGTGGACTTTGGAGAATGCTCACCTTCTGAGTTTGCTTCCTTAGAAGGTCGCAGCCTGGGATACAGCTATAGATTAAAGTCATGAAAAATGTTGGACTTATCTGTCATTACTCCCAACATTCAAAACCACCTGTAGAGAAAACAAGCCTTTGCTTGATTGAACTTCTGAATCAAATAATTATAGTTACTGATCTATTGCACTTATACTATATATACTGTTATACTGTGTGTTAATTTGTTTCTCTGGTTGTTTCAGGACACGTCCAGTGGTGAAGGTGGATGCCGTGATGTTACTGCCTGAAAGTGTAAACCGTTCTGTAGCTCAATGCTCTGAAAGCGGCCTGCCTGCTGTTTGTGTCAATATCACAGTGTGCTTTCGAGTTGGAGGAAAACAAATTCCTGGAAATATAGGTAAGACAGTTTGATATACAGTAGTCTTAATATGAAACTCATGATGTTAAAAGTTCCTCTATAACCATGTGGATAAGATTTATGCAATAGATCCAAAGATTGATGCAACATCCATTGCTGCAATGTGACTATTTTAGATTTGGTTTGGGTATTTCAAACCCGACACACATGCTCTTTGAGTTGAGTACACAGTGTTCAAGGATGAACATTTTTTGGTCTTTGTTTACGAATGGCTGTTTGCGGGGTCACCTTATCAGCATGTGCTGAAGGCAGGGGCAGTCGCTGTGTTTCAGGCTTTTTCCATGCTTTTTATCTCTGCCCCGCAAACCCTTTATGTTGTGTCCGTTAGAAAGCTCAGGGTGTGCGTCAAGGCTGCCCTTACTGATAGGCGGACATTCATCGATCACATTGTAAACAACAGAGCCCTGCTTGATGGCGAGTACCAGTGATTGTGAAACTGATAGGATTGGATGGGTAGATGTATGTACTGTGTGAAAGTGAAAATGTGTCATCCAGACATTTTGCTATACAGTATCTGCTGCAGTGGATGTATAGCTGTTGACACGTAAAACATGGAGTGATAATACAGAGTGCCACGTGTCTGAAACAAATGTTTGTTTTGGCACAACACCAAGTGGAGTTTAGATATTTACAGTAGAAAACAAAGTAAATTTGATAAATTGTGCACGTACATTGGCTGGATGACAGTGGCTTTGATATAATTATTCAGTTAGAATTATAGTGCTGAATTGTCCCAAATTGGACAGTCTTTTGTTAATAAGATAATGTACCTACAATTTTTTTTACAAAATTCCAAAATAGGTATTTTCTAAGGCTGCACAATATTGAAGGGAAATGCGATATGTGCTTGCAATGTTGTATAGCAGGGGTCTTCATCTACTCTTCTTCAAGGGCCATATTTTAAAAATGTAAATATGATGCGGGCCAAACTTTTATAAATGTTTATAAATAATAACTTTTATGTGTTATTATTATTTATAAATATGTTATAGCTTATGTTGTTTCTGTTACTTTTTATTATATATTAAAGAACATGCATTTTCATTTAATTGCTAAACTTATATTTTCTTTTTTTAATATTTTTAAAACAATTGCAGTTTAACATTGCAAGTGCCAAATGTTAATAATTCAACTATGAACATTGCACAATTTTTTTTGTTTATAACTGTTTAACTTTCATAAGTTCTGGTCGGCGTGTCACATGCAGTGTAGTTGCACAAGTTTTTTTTTTTTTAAAGGCATCCATAGCTCAAATTGGATCTGAAAATAACTCACTCGCATATGATTGGCACCCGGTTTATCGGCCGTCATTTGTCATGTACAGTGGAACATACATGTTTTACTTTTTTTCTAGGGAAAATCATCACACTTTCTGTCTCACCAGTCTCTCTGCTATCATTGACCAAAAATATTAACTATACATAATATTTTGGAGACTGTCAAAAGATTAATCACGGTTAATCACTAGGGCTGCATAACGATTAATCGCGACTAATCGTTTGCAAAATAAAAGTTTTTGTTTACATCATATGTGTGTGTACTGTGTATAATAATTATGTATATATAAATACACACACATGCATGTATCATTTTAAGAAAAAATACATTTGGAGATTAAATATATATATATATATATATATATATATATATATATATATATATATATATATATATATATACATACACAAAATAATTCTTAAATATCTACATGTGTGTGTATTTATTTTTACATAATTGTTATACACAGTACTAGGGATGCTTAACGATTAATCGCGATTAATCGTTAGCAGAATAAAAGTTTTTGTTTAGATCATATATGTGTGTGAACGGTGTATAATAACTTTGTTTAAATAAATGTACACACATGCATGTATATGTTTTAGAAATGTTCACATGTGTATATACATTTGTATATTTATGTATAATTTATATTATATATAAATACTTAATATATAAAAAAATTTTCTTAAAATTATACATGAATGTGTTCATATTTATATATATATACATATTTATTATACACAGTTTACACACATATGTGATGTAAACAAAAACTTTTATTCTGCTAACGATTAATCGCGATTAATCGTTATGTAGCCCTATTAATTACATATAAAATAAAAGTTTGTGTTTGCATAATATACGGTGTGTGTGTGTGTGTGTGTGTGTGTGTGTGTGTGTGTGTGTGTGTGTGTGTGTGTGTGTGTGTGTGTGTGTGTGTGTACTACGTGTATAGATTATGTATATATAAATACACACATACATACATTTTATGTTGGTATATTTTTATTTATATAAAAAAAATATATATATATATATATAATTACACACAGTACACAAACAAATTATGCAAAAACTTTTATTTTGTATGCAATTAATTTTTTGACAGCCCTAATACAACCATATGAGATGACAGACCCATATGTTTAAGTAAAGGACAGTGTTGTTTTTGTTTTGCATGCTTTTTCAAATAATTTGCAACATATTTAACCATGTCCATGGTTAACCAAACACTTAAGTTTGGTTCTAAACATCATTTGTTTCCTGTTTTCTGTTTTAGAGATCAAGTACAACCTAACCGCAGATGTTCACCACAAAGAGACCTTACCCTCTCGATTTTATTTCAGTGGAAACAAGACATCAAATGTTATGACGGGCAGAGTCAAGGTCAAGCACGAAAAGCACACCTGTACCACCCATCAGGCCTTCATGAAGGTGCAAATTTTTTTTTTATTCTTGTGGTGTTTGGAACAGTGGCGGCTCGTGACTGCTCATCCGAGGGCCGCAAATTCAAAATAAGTGTTCGGGGTGTCATGTGTGTTGCTCGTGTTTTCAAAATATGTGTTTGTTGCGTCATGTGGACCATGTGCATCATGTGTTTTGTCAAAATAAGTGCCTGCTGCACACGCGTCAAAACCGTTTATGAAAAAAGAGATGCTCACGTTCACAAAATACACGCAAGACACTCCCTTGACAGTAAACTCTGGGTCTTTTTTATTATAAACCCTTTAGACGCGTCTGCAGCAGGCACTTATTTCGACAAAACACGTTATGCACATAGGTTCACTCGATGCACCGAACACATATTTTGAAATTACAAACCACACACGATGAAAACATGAAAAAATGACGTGACTATAGGTACGTAATTTCGTATGACTGGGCTGAAAATCCACACAGAAAGGCCTCCCTACATAGCCGAGGCTCAAACCGGGGACTTTCTTGCTGTGATGCAACAGTGCTACTCACTGAGCCACTGTGCCGGCCATAAAATATTGATATAAAGTATTAAAATACAGTACAGAAATGACTTTGAAGCATGCAGAGATCAGTCCCACTGTGTCTTTGATCTCCCTACAGTATGTTTTGTATTGTGGCTTCAGCTCACCGTTTGAAAGCGCTGACTCAGTCCGAACCCCATGAACTTCAGAGCTGTTTCCCACCCACGTCACTCTGTTCTCCACGCTCGAGTTAATCGGGTTTCTGGAAGGCCCAGGTGGTGTAAGCTTCCTCCAGGTTTACGACGTGACTCCACACAGGAGGGCCGGATGATAAAGAGGTTGTATGTTGGACTCGGTCGCAGGTTGTCACTGCTGGCAACCGATGGGAAGAGTGAGCGAGACAGGGCAGCACGGGTGGGGGAAGCCAGAAGACTGGAGGTAGACAGTTGATAAAGTGAGGACGGATAGCTCTGTGAGTTTGAGCGAATGCTCCAGGTGTTTGGTTGAGCCCCACCGGACTCCTATTCGGATATCTCTCCTAGTAATCTGAACCAGCTCATGTTTTACACAGTAATTAATGGAGGCCCGTGTATGGCCGTGCTGTTATTAATGGCCGCTCATGGAGACGATGGTCATAAACAAGTGTGATTATCTGTCAGAGTCGATCCCAGACAGAAGCCGCTACATTTGAGGTATTTTTAGAGCATAATTAATGTATGATAAGAGGTAATGAATGGAACATGAAACAGATGTGGCGGACATCTTGTGGTGCATTTTAGGACGCTGACGGAACAGCTTGGTCGCCCTTATTGTCGGACAGCAGCCTGTGTAAGCAATGTGCCTGGGGTTACCCACAATGCATCTGTTTTAAAGACTCCATGAAATGTTTTGAGGAGTGTTCTTTCATGTGTTGATGTTCATTCTTTTGAAACAGGAAGTTGGACGTAGGAAATGGCTTGTTTTAGCTTAACTGGATCATTTTAAGATGGGTGGCTTAAAGGGATAGTTCAACCAAAAATTACAGTTACCCCATGATTGAATCAGTTAAATTAGTAAATGTCATGGCTGTTCCAAGCTTAATAATGGTAGTAAATGGTGCCTATTATTTAGAATTTAGCGTAAGAAATATGTACTTAGTTGAGATGAGAGAGACAAAACGCTACGTCTTATGTCATACACTGTGGAAACGCACTATCCTGTAATTATGCATCAGTTATTACCGGAAACTAATTATTTTAGTTTGTAAAGTTTTAAATATATTATTATTCTTACAAAATCACATCGATTGCCCTCAGAAGGCCTTTACTAACCCACCAGAGCCGAGTGGATTACTTCTGTGAAGAATGGATGGACTTTTTTGGGCTTCAAATCAGCAGCACCATTTACTACGATTATAAAGCTTTGAACAGCCAGGAGATCTTCTGATATAACTCAGATTTAAATACTGATATTATCCTTACAAAATTGCATCAATTTCCCTCAAAAGGCTTTTATAAACCCACCAGAGCCGAGTGGATTACTTCTGTGAAGGATGGATAGACTTTTTTGGGCTTCAAATCAGAAGCACCATTTACTACCATTATAAAGCTTTGAACAGCCAGGAGATCTTCTGATATAACTCAGATTTAAATATTGATATTATTCTTACAAAATCACATTGATTGCCCTCAGAAGGCTTTTTCTAACCCACCGGAGCCAAGTGGATTTATTTTGTGAAAGATGGATAGACTTTTTTGGACTTCAAATCAGAAGCACCATTTACCACCATTATAAAGCTTTGAACAGCTAGGAGATCTTCTGAAATATCTCCAATATAAATATTGATATTATTCTTACAAAATCGCATCGATTGCCCTCAGAAGGCCTTAACTAACCCACCGGAGCGGAGTTGAATTACTTCCGTGAACGATGGAGAGACTTTTTTGGGCTTCAAATCAGAAGCACCATTTACTACCTTTGAACAGCCAGGAGATCTTCTGATATAACTCAGATTTAAATATTGATATTATCCTTACAAAATCACATCGATTGCCCTCAGAAGGCCTTAACAAACCCACCAGAGCCGAGTTGGATTACTTCCGTGAACAATGGGTAGACATTTTTGGGCTTCAAATCATAAGCACCATTTACTACCATTATAAAGCTTTGAACAGCTAGGAGATCTTCTGAAATAACTCCAATATAAATATTGATATTATTTTTACAAAATCACATCGATTGCCTTCATAAGGCCTTAACTAACCCACCGGAGCCGAGTTGGATTACTTCCGTGAACAATGGATAGACATTTTTTGGGCTTCAAATCGTAAGCACCATTTACTACCATTATAAAGCTTTGAACAGCTAGGAGATCTTCTGATATAACTCCAATATAAAAATGTATATTATTCTTACAAAATCACATCGATTGCCTTCAGAAGGCCTTAACTAACCCACCGGAGCCGAGTTGGATTACTTCCGTGAACAATGGATAGACATTTTTGGGCTTCAAATCAGAAGCACCATTTACTACCATTATAAAGCTTTGAACAGCTAGGAGATTTTCTGATATAACTCCAATATAAAAATTTATATTATTCTTACAAAATCACACTGTTTGCCTTCAGAAGGACTTAACTAACCCACTGGAGCCGAGTGGATTACTTCTGTAGAGGATGGATGGACTTTTTTGGGCTTCAAATCAGAAGCACCATTTACTACCATTATAAAGCTTGAAACAGCCAGGATATTTTCTAATATAACTCTAATTGTGTTTGTCTGAAAAAAGATAATCATTTACCTCATGATTAACTCATCCTTAAGCCATCCTCGATGTATTTTTCATTTTTGGCTGAACTATCCCTTTAAGCTTTGTTTACTTATCATGTTCGCTTGAATTCTAGGGCTGCACGATATTGAAGAAAAATGTGGTTTGTGATAACTTGCTAAATTACGCAACATTCAAAATCTGCATAGGAAAATGCTTTGAGTTTGTAAAATCCTTCTAGTCTATTATATAAATATATTTGCTATCTGCATCGACCGAAAACTTTGAAAATACATACATTAAGATACTACAGTTGTTTAAATTCAAATATTACATTTACAGTGACACTCAGTACTTTCGTTGAAACACCTTTGGCAGGAATGGCTATGATGCAACAAGCTTTAAACTGTAACTTTAAAGTAATGAAAACATTATGTTATGCGATACACATGCTTGCACTATTTCGGTATAGTGTGCCGCCCTACTGAATTTCGAAAAGGAAGACAGTACTATATTCACACGGATTATTACTTAAAGGTGTCAAAGTACACCCTGAAAAATAAAACACACAGCGTACTTTAGATATTTTCTCACATATATCAAGCAGCCGACTTGACGCTAAATGACTTGCAGAGAAATCACTATGGAAGAAAAATAATGACAAAAGTTTTTTGAATTAAAATAGCCTGTTGAATTGTACTACCTGAAAAAAATGCATTGTATTAACCGTACTTGAATTTTAATGCATTGTATTTTTATGTTTTTGAATTAAAACAGCCTGTTGAATTGTACTACCTGAAAAAAAATGCATTGTATTAACCATGCTTGAATTTTAATGCATTGTATTTTTAGGTTTTGCATTTTTAAGGGCTGAAATTCAGCATGCGTGTATATTTTCTGTATTAAATATTCAATAGTCCACATTCACCTTTTAGATTTCACTTTAAAATATTCGGTCTGTTTAAAAATACAACGTAAAATATTCAGCAGGCAATTTTCAGTCCATTTAAATTCGCGTCCAAAAATTCAAGTCCAAAAATTCAGTCGTACAGATTTCAACATTTAACATCCGGGAACCGCAGGAAAAGCAGTAGAGTATCGAGTATAAACTCATCTGCTGTTAATCGATCTGACCAGCAGGTGGTGCACGTGTTCGCCAAGACTTTGTACATGTAAGATGATTTATCCACTGCAGCAGTGATGAAAGTTGGCTTTTATGTTCAGTTTTAGTAAAACAACTGTAATACACTCATACAGAGAGTGTGTTGTTTGGTTATGTTATTGACAGGATACTAAACGGGTTTTAAATGCCATATAAATTAAATAGGGCCTTTCTGCCTGCTATTGGCTTCGTTTCTCAAAAGCTAAGTTGATTGTAGATTTTATTGGTGGCAATCTACCTTCTTCTTATGCCTACGAGAAACGAACACGGTTTTCTAATTCGTCACCTCAGTTTATAAACCATACTCAGATTATTAAACTGTTCAAGTTACAAATCGTGCGCGCGGATTAATAAACCATACGCACAATTAAACAATCAGTGCTCTCATTTGCAATCCGTATCCACAAATTCATAAACAATTAATAAACAGTGCACACGCTTTCGCAATGGTTTTGCAAACTGAGTCCACTAACCCAGAGGTCCCCAACCACCGGGTCGTGGACAAGTTGCCACCGGTCGCAAGAACATCCTGAAAAAATGTATAATAGCTACGTTATAGTTTAATCAGGTGTTTTGTCCTTTACGAGCCAACTTCAAATAACATATCAATCCACTTCAATACAGGGTCGCGCTCCCTCTTTTTCTTTCTCTCTCTCTCTCTCTCTCTCTCTCTCTCTCTCTCTCTCTACCAGCGCATCGGCGATCACATTGCTGTCATTAGAGACACAATCGATCAAAGAATTGCAAAGGTATGACTTTATGAATAAATGAAGACGTTCATTTGATATCGCAAATGAAACTAATTGCAGTCTTTTGAAAAACTTAAAAATTACCCTTAAACTCTTAATTAATTATACTTAAACTCTTTTACTGCAGTAATAATATTTTTACTTTTAATGTAGGTTTGAGAGGAACCTAAACAGTCATGTGTCAAACATCAAAGGCATAAACGCCAGTCCCGTGCCTCCGCGCCCATCAACCCATTACTCCTTTCGTGTTCACGTCTGATATGCGCGCTCCTCGGCTCCGCTCTTCACGAGTAGGTTACCCGCTTGCTCTTATGCTCATCAAAAAGTATATGTCATTTCGTTTAACTTCAGAGTCTAACATTATTCTAGCAATTTAGTAAGTTAAATTAAATATGTGAGAACGAAAATATATTTTTAGTGATTTGCATGAAGAGAATATGATGTTAGAAGCTCCATTTTAAGCATTTAGTAGCTTAATTTATTTAAACAGTTTTAATATGCTATTTTAAAAAGTATTAGTTTTTTTTTTGTTCATTTATATTTCTTGTCACTGTGTGCAGGTTCTTTTTTTGTAGGCTATGACAGTCCAATATTTTTTTTTTTACAAAAAAGGCTTAATTAATGTCATGTTGCATTACAATTTAAAGTATATCAATAATGTCAAAAATGTGATGTGCAGTTCGGGTGTGTGTGTATGCTGTTTAAATTAGTGTTCTCACCAATACGCTTGTGATTCCTGAAGTTTTGACAAATTTTATAGACTTGTTATAGTTTCTTATTCAAAAGTGCCACCCATAGATTCAGCCCCACTCGGACTTAATCCATGCCCACCCATATGTCCCGTTCTGCATCCGCCACTGTTCTTTACTTTCATTTTTTCACGAGTTTGCCTGCCCATTTAGTCTTAATAAATAACGGTAAATGAACTTGGCTTGCTGTTCTTGAAGGCAGCTCGAATCTTGGTCTGGCTCGAGCCCCAAGTTCAAGTAACAGAACAGAAGGAAAACAATGTGCAGTGAAGGAGAAGATGAAGAGGAGAGATGCCAGAAAAATTGCGGTTGGGCGCGGAGGCACGGGACTCGCGTTTATGCTTTTTGATGTTTGACACATGACTGTTTAGGTTCCTCTCAAACCTACATTAAAAGTGTATCTGTTAAAATTTTATTACGGCAGTAAAAGAGTTTAAGTATAATTAATTAAGAGTTTAAGGGTAATTTTTAAGTTTTTCAAAAGCCTGCAATTAGTTTCATTTGCGATATCAAATGAACGTCTTCATTTATTCATTAAAGCAACACTATGTAGTTTCCACGTAAAAATGACTTACAGCTCCCCCATGTGGTTGAAAAGCGCAACAGTGCCTGGTATCAGACACTCTTCTGCAGGCAGGGGGAGGGGCGGGGCTGTGTGCTCTACCCTCCACCGCAACTTTCAGAGTGTGCTTGTAGCAGCTAGGAGGCTGCTCAGGTTGCAGCAACAGTACAATTTGTCTAGTTAAAAGTTGTTCTATCACTGAAATGATTTTAGAGACATTATTTAAAGGTAAAAAAACTACATAGTGTTGCTTTAAGTCATACCTTTGCAATTCTTTGATCGATTGTGTTTTAGAAGTACTGTATGCTTGAACTCTAATGACAGCAATGTGATCGCCGATGCGCTGGTAGAGAGAGAAAGAGAGAGAGAAAGAGAGAGAGAGAGAGAGAGAGAGACAAAGAAAAAGAGGGAGCGCGACCCTGTATTGAAGTGGATTGATATGTGGCAACTTGTCCACGACCCGGTGGTTGGGGACCTCTGGATTAGTGGACTCAGTTTGCAAAACCATTGCGAAAGCGTGTGCACGGTTTATTAATTGTTTATGAATTTGTGGATACGGATTGCAAATGAGAGCACTGATTGTTTAATTGTGCGTATGGTTTATTAATCCGCGCGCACGATTTGTAAATTGAACAGTTTAATAATCTGAGTATGGTTTATAAACTGAGGTGACGAATTAGAAAACCGTGTTCGTTTCTCGTAGGCATAAGAAGAAGGTAGATTGCCACCAATAAAATCTACAATCAACTTAGCTTTTGAGAAACGAAGCCAATAGCAGGCAGAAAGGCCCTATTTAATTTATATGGCATTTAAAACCCGTTTAGTATCCTGTCAATAACATAACCAAACAACACACTCTCTGTATGAGTGTATTACAGTTGTTTTACTAAAACTGAACATAAAAGCCAACATTCATCACTGCATGCAGTGGATAAATAATTTTGCATGTACAAAGTCTTGGCGAACACGTGCACCACCTGCTGGCCAGATCGATTAACAGCAGATGAGTTTATACTCGATACTCTACTGCTTTTCCTGCGGTTCCCGGATGTTAAATGTTGAAATCTGTACGACTGAATTTTTGGACTTGAATTTTTGGACGCGAATTTAAATGGACTGAAAATTGCCTGCTGAATATTTTACGTTGTATTTTTAAACAGACCGAATATTTTAAAGTGAAATCTAAAAGGTGAATGTGGACTATTGAATATTTAATACAGAAAATATACACGCATGCTGAATTTCAGCCCTTAAAAATGCAAAACCTAAAAATACAATGCATTAAAATTCAAGCATGGTTAATACAATGCATTTTTTTTCAGGTAGTACAATTCAACAGGCTGTTTTAATTCAAAAACATAAAAATACAATGCATTAAAATTCAAGTACGGTTAATACAATGCATTTTTTTCAGGTAGTACAATTCAACAGGCTATTTTAATTCAAAAACTTTTGTCATTATTTTTCTTCCATAAATCACGGAATTCACAAGTTCCTCCCACTAGCAAATTTATTAAAATATCATCTATATGTGTGCGCTCAGCCCACATCCTGGGCAAAGGACAAAAGTTCACAGCGTTGACTTTGGTAGCGTTTGCTACAGAAATGAGTGTCTCTCTGAGGTGGTGGTGTGGCTGGAGTCCAGCTCATTTACACTGCCTTCCAAAACCCGGTCACACATCCCCCCTGCAGCTAAACTCAGACCCAAGAGAGTCGGCAGCACATCTCTCCACCGCTGAGCCCCCAATTATACACGACCATCACAGCTGACATAGCAAACCCTACCTGACTTCATTATCTGGACAGAGACGAGGAAAAATAAGAGTGAGCAACTGATAAAGGTCTAAATGAAACGAGGAGCTCTTCCAACTATCTCTGATCAAACTCCTATCCTTAAGTTTTAAACATTATTATGTAACTTTATATCTCTAATCTCAAATGTATTTTTCTGATACGCAGAAAGATGTTCGCGATATCTTCACGCCCATTCATTTCGAGGTTAAGTATGACCTTGGAGGGCACAGTGTGGTACAGCAGGACCCGATGGGCTTACCGGCTCTCAAACCCATTCTACAACAGAAGGAAAAGTCAAGTGTGGTGAAAAACCAGGTCAGTTTTTCTTCCCAATCTTTGCCTTATAATTCCAATTTCATATGGATATGGAAGTGATGTTGTGCTTTGGCAAAAAAATCTTTCTGCATCTTTCTGCAGACCGTGTTTGCCAGATATTGTGCCTGGGAAAATTGCTCAGCCAACCTGCAGGTTTCCGCTCATTTGGTTTTACCGCAGTAAGTTGTTTATTACCACATTACCCACAGGCAGGGACTGGGTCAATTTGTCAAACATGCTGGGGTCAAATTTCGGCCCAGTTTTAAATGGGACATCATTTGTGTGTTAACTATGCTTACATTGATTTGTAGTGAAATGATGCTTGCAAAAATAATAATTGGGTATTTCTCGGATTGAGGGCCAAATTGCGATTTTGAAAATTAAAATTCCAAATTTGACATTGGTATACATCAAATTATCAGTCCTTAAGTCGACGTTATGAGCTTGGTTGAGACCATAATATAAGTAAGGAATAATTGACAACGGGCCATTGAATTATAAGAAAATAATGCATCACGTGTGCATTATTTTCAAATAATTCAAAGGACCGGAGTCAATTTTTCCTCTTATACCACAGCTACCACAAACATTGCTCTGGTGCCTATTTTTAAGACATTTGACAAGTTAGGTGTGCGTAGGGTGACCATACGTGCCATTCTTCCCGGACGCATCCCGTCCAGGATTTCGGTGCGTCTTCCGGAAGTCGTATTTGTTGACCGCATACGCCATTCAGTTAAAAACATAAGATATGCAATCGTAGTTTCATTCTTACCTTAAAATGTAACGGTTGCTTTTCTGTAATAATAATAATAATAATCCTCTATGACGGATGCGGTCGACAAATACGACTTCCGGAAGACGAACACATCCCGTCCAGGAGTAATGGCACGTATGGTCACCCTAGGTGTGCGGTTATCAGAAATTAATGCATACCCACGGAACATTTCTCAGCCAATCAGAATACAGCATTCAACAAACCCGTGGTATAAGGGAATTTATGGTATTTTTGCCATTTTCTTAACTATGTCAAGTAAATGTGTCTTTACCATCACATCATCGAATATGTAAAAAATAAAACTTAAATGATAAATTAGTGCTTGTAAAACATTTTGTGGTTTCACATGAAATCTAATTTATCTTGAATTTAAAAAGATTTTTACTTGCAAGATCTACCCTGGCTTGGAATATAAGCTTATTTAAGTGAATGCCATTTATCAAAACTTTTTAATAGTGATCATTTAGACTCTCCAACAATGTCAGAAATGTATAATTGTAGAATGCTTTTGTAATTTATTCATAATTTATTGGCAAAAATATGTATGGTGCTGGTAATGACTGTGCTGGTAATGACATTTTTGTCAAAAAAAAAACTAGCCCTACCTAAGATGATGACTAAGCAAGTGTAGCTAGCTTTCTACATGTACTTTGCATCATTTTAACTATTAAAGTGATAAAATATTTCAAAAATGTTTAAAAATACAGAAATACAACACATATGGTAATGATGCATAATAAGTGTACATGCCCAACACAAAGAATAAAGAGTAGATTTACTTACTTTTCTGGACATCAAGGCATCAGTCTTGCAGCTTTAAATCCATGTGCTCCACTATGTCATTAGGTAACCATGGCTAGCAAATAAACTTTTGATGAAAAACAGTGGGAAAGTCCCTTTATGCAGAGCGTGTTGGTAATGACAGCTAAACCATGGGACAGGTAGAAATTACGCAAAATAAAGTCCAAAATGCATATATATGCTTAATCTGTGCATGTAGTTTATTAGTTCAAGTAACATTTAATTCATATACATATATTTTTAATTAATATGTGATAAATAATGTTTGAAATATGGCACGACATGTGAAAACTCTGGTGAAGGACAACACCAAAACACTGATATTGTACCACAAAACACCAATAAAATGTGATATAATTATTAGTAAGAGCAGCCATAAAAAAGTCTTGTTTTTGTTTGTACTAATTGGTGCTCAAATGTATTAGATTTGATTAGTTTTTAATACAATTACACCCTGGGGACATAAATAGGCCCGAATTCTGGAAAATACCCAGCCTCAGTATTGTTGTTCATTTAGTGGTGATGTCACAGAAACCTTGAATTTATTTAGTCTGCAGTGATTTAACTTATTGTCCATTTGTGTACTATTAATTGGCAATTAAGGGGGCTTTCACACTGGCAGTTTAGTTAAAAACAGGGCACATTTTGCATGAAAAACTTGTAGTCGGGAGCGCACCGGCGTACCGAAAACCAAAACCACCTATGAAGGAGATGATCTGAGCTTGTTTGCATTTGAAGTGTGGTGTGGTTTGCCTGTATATGAAATCATCTCGCAATCGGGTGTGCATTCGCTCAGGAAGGAAAGTAACCTGTGCATGTGTTTTAGCCAATGACGTCGATCATTCGTTTCCACAATGCATGATTACCATGACAACTGATGAATTCTGCATTCCAAAACACATATGCACAGTTGTCTTTCTCTCTGCTGTGCATGATGTGCACCGAAATATGGATAAAATATATACATATATATGCTGAGTCGCATTGTGTTTAACATCCTCTTGTATGTGTGCATTGGTAAAGGTGTGAGATTAATGCATGTGCACCGGGGGTTTGAAAAGTAAGTGTGAAACCAATGAACCTTAGCACTTGGGCTTGGACCACAGCAAACACGCCCTAAAATAAGTGTGAATGATTATAACCCTTGTGCATGTATTTGTAAGTGCAACATTAAGAAATATAGATCTTGGTCAGCGTTTAGGCTGTCGGTGATATCTGAGGCTAACTGAAGCGCTTTCCAGATTATGAATATCTCCATTTAAACAACGTACACAGTAGACAAAGCTTGATATCGAGGCTTTTTATGCATCACATTTTTTTGGACTCTCCCAGCTGATGCAAAAGTGTCCGTGTGTGTACACATTAGCATTTTGAATCGTGTTTGGAGCCGTATGCAAACTAATTTATAAACCCCTCTCACCCATTGGTAATAATACAGGATCTGATTATTCATAAGGAGGGGTGTGTGTGTCTTGTCACTCTCAGATGCACACCTGGTGCCTTTTAGATGAGAAACATCAGGTGCACATGGCATGCAAATTTACAAAGAAACCGTGTCTGGAAAGCACCGTTCTCCATTTAATCTTTTTTCATTATATATATATATAGATACATATCATTCAGTTTAGATGTAATAGATAAATAACACAGTGTTTTCTCCACAGGTCTTTTGGAAATATGCATTATTTTGCTTTGGGTACTGGAAAGAGCCTCATGTTAAAGACACTGTTGATCAACACTGGAGATGATGCATATCTTCCCAAACTTCACCTGAGGTTTCCCAGCAACCTGCACTTCATCAAAGTGCTCGAAGTAATGCCAAGTTTTACTTTTACATGTTAAGATCTGAGTTTATTTCTTTGGTGGTGTTTAATGATGTTTATCTTATTTCAGGAGGATAAATATGTTAGCTGTGAATTAGCAGAGGAAAATAAAGTGGCTGTGGGTTTGGACTGCAACGTTGGGAATTTATATATCCCTCCTTTCGCAAAGGTAAATATTTCATCCGTTCAAAGCGGATTAATTATTGATTGTCATCACATCTTGTTTTTTATATAAACATCTCTCTGTTCTCCAGCTCGGCATCACCTTTCTTATGGACATAATGCAGAACAGCAGCGCCGGAGATCTTAACATTAACATTAATGCTATGAGGTAACATAAGAGATCCAGAAAAACACTAAACACATTCATTAAAATGGCATATGATAAAAATAAAATTCAAAGATGGGGGTTTTCTCCCAGTTTGAAAATATAAAATTGCACAACATGCGAATTTTTTATCACGATTTTTTTTTTTCGTGACAACATCTTTATGCACATCTCATGGACATATATGTGCGTACGCATGCTTAATGAATGAGACCCAATGTCTGTTTGTTTGTTATTTGCATTATATATAGTCATTATGGAAATACTTTATCAGTGGTCGTTGTTTATTTAGATGTAGGTGCTATAAAACAGATTACCGTTTACCAAATTACTTTATGTAATGGGTTCCTGTAATGAAATCTTGCTAAGATAATTAGTCCTTAAACAATTAAGTTCATTTTATCAGAGCAATTGTTAAAGTCCTGAAAGGATACTGATGTATTGTGGGGTCACAGCAAGCATTTGAATACTTAGTGATGTATAAATGTCTTCACGTTGCTAAGAAAATATCAAAGCAAATTGCATCTGTAAACAAGCAACATTTCTAATCCATTTTTGCTGTGGTGGTCTCTCAAGATGTTTTTTTACTTTTTTGGAGTGGATGAATGAAGTCCACTGTAATCAAGAGGTAGCAAGTAACTTCATGTTTGTGTGGTTTTTTTAGCGAGAGCTTTGAAAACCCTGATCTTCTGCGTGACAATGTGGCCATTGTCTCGTTGCCTTTGAGATACGCCGTTGATGTCAATGTCCATGGGTGAGTCTTTCACCACCTCATGAAACTCTTGATTTTATAGATCGATGTCAGAAGATAAATGGGTAATTTTTCTTTCTATCCCCTTCGCTACCTCTGCAGGTTTGTCTCTCCAACTTCCTTTGTAATTGGAGACCAAGAGTACGTGCCAGTCGACTGCTATTCCAAAAAGTTCAATTATACGTACAAGGTATCATAGCACTCCATCAAACAGACGATTATGTCATTAATGTCATTAATTAATTATGTCAATATAATATCTATTTACTTACAGGTGATGAATATGGGTCCGAGCAAAGCTGTTGATGCCAAAGTTAAGATTGCCACGCCTCTAATGCTTGTGCCCTACAAACACCAATTAATCAGGATCGCTAATTTACAGGTAAGAGAATGTGGCATTGCATTTGCTTGCATAGTTTCATGGTTTCAGTGGCAAAAACATAAACAAATGGCTTTTGTGGCCCAAACTTAACTTATGGTGAATTTCCACAAAGAATTAAAGGAATAGTTCACCCAGAAATGAAAACTCGTTCCAAACTCGTAAGACCTCCGTTCATCTTTGGAAACACAGTTTAAGATGTTTTAGATTTAGTCCGAGAGCTTTCTGACCCTCCATTGAAAATCTATGTACGGTATACTGTCCATGTCCAGAAAGATAATAAAAACAAATCAAAGTAGTCCATGTGACATCAGTGGGTCAGTTAGAATTTGTTGAGGCATCGAAAATGCATTTACATTTAAAATACAATATGAGGGTTTTACAGTAATGCTGAGAATATTTCCTGTGCTGTATTATTTTAAGTTGTCACCTTAACAAAGGTAGTTAAAATTGCATAATCATCCATTGTACCTTTCGATGTATTGTGTCTTGCAGACAACCCTTGGTTATTGCTTCCAGACGAACGATACAGTTGAGATAATTGATGACTGTGACGTCCCCAAAGCATCTTTTTTAAAGGAACTAGCGTTCTTTTTCTCCCCAAAAAGCAAACGCACAATGGTAAAAATGGTTCATAATGATGTCCTGCATGTACCGTAGTTTGAATGTTATGAAAATGTGATGGCGTCGTGGTCTCTTTCTACAGTTTTGTGGTTTTGAAGATAAGATCTGTAGAGCAGTGGAGTGTCACTTTGGAGATCTGGAGGTTGGAATGGAAGTTAGCATCACTATGGAGGTCGAGCTGAACCCCAGAGTCCTCCAACAGAGTCCAGTGAGTACAAAGACAAGATATTACATTAAACCATTTTACTTCTTAAAAGTAAACAGGAGCTACTTCACCTGCCTATTTTGATCCTCATAAAGAAAAGCTACTTGGATGCGTGGATGATCTTGTTATGGCTGTTCTTGTAGCTTCCCAGCAAGCAATTTTACATTTAAAAGATGTCTAATAGCCATCCAAACACAGACGTCTAGGTTGAAATGAGGCAATTTGGGACGTCAGTGTTAATTTAATAGACTTCTGACTGTAGCCCAAAAATAAATGAAATCAAATAAATAAATGAAACCGAACATCTGTTGACTTTGCTTACATGATGGAATATACATCCACAGGTTATTTTGGCAAAAACGACATGTAACCAAATTTAAGTTTATTTTGGCTAGAAGTGGGTTACTCCAAGACTGACTGTTTTGGGTCTATAGTTAACTTAGTCTGTAAAATGATGGCTATTGCTTGCTGGGTCTTAGGCTATGTTTACATTAATGCGTTTATCCTTTAAAACGCCTTACTTTTGCTACGTTTACGCCTTTCATCTACACTACATCACCGTTTTTGACCCTCATAAACGGATTCGTTCGCAAACGCTGAAGACCCTGTTTTAGTTTGAGAACTCAGACGTTGCTCTGAGTGTAAATGAACGTAGACGGAGTCTTATGTAAATGAACAGCTGATGTTAACCTGACAACGCATCATTTTCAAAGTAAAAATTATTTTATTCATGTAAATGTTGGTTTGCAACGGAGGTTTTGCCAAAAATAGTAAACATCTACCAACCAGCTATTATAAACGCTATATCGGATTGTTTTAACATGTATCCTTATAGATAATGTCTGTTTTATATTAATGTTTGAGTATTGTTGGGTTTAATGTGTTTATGATTTGTTTAAATTTAGTTAGCTTACGAAAGATAGACTGTAATTTTAAACGCCATATAGGCGTTGTAAAGGCCAATATGAAGGGAGAGTTGTAATGGGTCAGACATTATTTTTTAGTTTAATTTAAGTTTTGTTTGCTACTTTAAAATGAATTTCGTTTCAGATAATTTGTCTCTTAATTTTAATCGATGTTTTGTTGATAAGTTTTGTGAATATAAATTAATAAAAACAATAAACTCAACGTCATTAATATATAATGCTTGTTTAGGAGCTTGCGCTTATAGCTATTGTGTGTTGCTAGCGGAGGACGTGCACGGACCTCGCACACTTTTAAAAATTAATGCAATAAGCATTTCTGGTAGGCTAAAGCAATACTTCACCTCTTACTATGTTTGATTGAAGTTTGCATTTGCTAAAATTTATTTTTGCTTCAAGTTCGCTACTGTTAGTACTGTTCACTTGAATGTTTTCTTTTTAAATCATAAAGACCTTTATGTTTAGTTATAAAATCAAAATTAACCTATTAATCATATTAATATGTTGTAGGGGGGAGCTAGAACAGTATAAGACTTTCCCAAACACATTTTTATAGGTTCAAAAATAGTGTCTGTTATAGTTGCCAGCAAAGGACCCAGGTATGACTTTTTGTCAATATCGCACACCCCTAGGCTGCGTAAACGCGCAAAGGTAAGCTATTATTAGAGTAATAAGTTATTTTACACTTTTATGCGCATGCCCAGTTACATGATTGGTCATGTTTCATGGGTTTATGGTGGTGTATAGTGTGGATTAAGATTCTTTTTAAAATGCCAGTATAAACGAGGATCGTTTTCATTTTAAAATGCCGTTTTAAAACGCAAATGCTCTAATGTAAACATGGCCTTAGTAAAGCATTGGGTTAAAGGTACAAAAGTTGTTGGTTCAATTCTTTGGAAACACACACGCTGAAATAAAAATGTGACCAGTGCTGGTAAAAGAGTTTTCTGAGAGATGTACAGTCCTAAATGCTTAACCTATGCAAAAATGCGTGTCCATTCACATGCTCTTCTGACATTTTAGTTTTGATTTTAAAACATGCAGGAATAAGAAAATAAAGTGAAGTTGATGTTAAAATAGTTATTAAGAAAGATAAAGTTCGGGACCTAATTGATGTTATTAAAAGCGACAAGACTAGAAAAAGATCTTCCTCGCGCTGACTGACAGATCTGAACCACGCACCGACGTGTAAGCGTGCGACCCCGAAATATACACAGAATTACAGTTATAAAAAAATCTGTTTTGACAAGAATTCAATGTAACATTATATTAGATCCTTGCAGTAGCTGTCAATCAATATCAATCAAACAATAAAAGAAAGAAAAAAGTTGAACATATATTTTTCCTTTAGATATAGTTTTTGACTTTGTGTGTGCTAAATCTATTCGTTTTACCAGTGATTTTAAGGTATGGATGCCGTGATTTTTTGTTTTTGAACCCTCAAACATATTTTAACTTGAATTTTCCCAAAATTGACTTTGCTGACTCTATCAACTTCAGACAGGTGTAGCTCTGTCATTTTTTTGTCCGATTCTAACAAACCATACATCGTTTTGAATTTTTTTAAGAGAGAATGTCAAAATATAAATAACTCATTTTTGAAAATGCACTCATTCTGACTAATTTTGCCAGCACTTGTCACAAATGTATTTTTCCCTAATGCATAAAAAAGTGAAAATAAAAATGATCTTGACCCATCTTTATTTATTATAGGGAAGGCACTACGTAATGATGATCCAAAGCTTGATTAACTTTATTTCACCAGCGAAAGAAGCCAACACCATACTTTTAAAAGATGATATTTCTGCTAGAGTAAGTATTTGATCAACCTTTACATAAGAAACCTTTCAGTTGCTTTTTATTATTGATTAACTCAAATCTTTGCAATGTTACAGGTAATTTTAGAAGGTCTTTATAATCAGAAGCCTGCAGCGTCTGTGGGCATTTTCCTGATTGTGTCCAGTTTGATTCTTGGACTGATTATTTTAGCCATGCTTGTCATTCCGCTCTGGAAGGTACGTGACATATTTACAGCTTCTGAACAGGCAAAACATCATCATCACCTTCTTCATGATATAACCCCACTGAAATATTTTATAGCTATAATTTACTAAAACTAAAAAAATCGCAAGAATACTTTGAACGTTAAAGGTTTGAAGCAGATGGATAGAGTTGAAAATACGAAATGCTAAATCAACAAAACCAAAGAAGATCTCTTAAAGGGATAGTTCACCAAAAATAACAATTCTGATTTACTCACCCTCAAGTTGTTACAGACTTGTATACATTTCTTTGTTCTGCTGAACACAAATTAAGATATTTTGAGCAATGTTTATAACCAAGCAGATCTGGGGCACCATTGACTTCCATAGTAAAAAAAAAAATATACAACGGAAGGGAATAATTTTTTTAAATAAAAGTTTGGAAAAAATTGAGGGTATCAATGATGACAAAATTTTCTTTTTGTGAACTATTCCTTTAACTCTTTCGTCGCCATTGACGAGATAACTCGTCAATTAAGAGAAAACGCTTCCCTGGCAATGACGAGAATTTCCGGCTTTCCGCAACACCACTATTATCCACAAGGTGTCGCACTTCCGCAACTTATACAACCCGTATGTAGCGCCTCACGTGAAAGAAAAAAGAACTCTGTGGATGTTTTAAAGATCGCTCTGCATCTGATCTGTATTAAAAGCCCTTTAAAAATTGAATTATCTCACCTTTTTGCTCAAAATTGGGTGTTTTTGAAGAAACCTACCCATATTTGAGAGGTTATAAAAAGATGACTAAGGGGCCAGTCACACCAATAGCGTTTATGGCAGTTGCAGGCGCCTTTTTTGAATGATATTCTATGGGCAGGGCGCGTTTGCGCGCTGTTTATGCGCGCCGAGCGCCTTGCGGTTTTTTGCCGCCTGCCGCGCACGCGTTTTTGAAGGAGCGCTGAGAGCGGAGAAGCGCCCGACGTCATTCGTGTCTTTCCATTGTCCAATCGAATGAGGGGAGAGGCGGGCCTTACGTTGTGGTGAGGGAAGTTTACAGTTGCTTTGAAGAACCGGACACCACTCGCTCACTCTCTCCTGTGTGTTTGTGCACCTCTCACCCTCAAACAAGGTCAGAGCAAGCGTCCTCTTTTTAATGTTTCTGCTAATATGACAGTTAACAGCAAAAGAGCGCTCACGCTTCAATATTTGATTGACAAGACAGCTGACTCGGTGGTTGCTTAGCAATATGAAAAGCCGCGTCGCACTGCTCTTTTTTTAAAAAAGGCAGTGCGTCGCGCCTTGCGTTTGCAAGCGTTTAAAGCGCTTTTGGTGTGACTGAAGCCTAATGGAGGTAGGATGAAACGTTTTTTTTTTGCTTGAAAGCAGAGGGTCTGTTCTTTCATTTGATATATTGTTTGTTTATATATGTATTGAAAGAAGAACATTTTCTGGAAGTCATTAAACTTTTGTGAAAATCATGAAAAATGCTGGCGCTGGCTGGCAACTTTTTTTTAAAACGCTGGCAGGGAAAGAGTTAATCTCTTTCCCCGCCAGCCTTTTTTTAAATAGTTGCCATCCAGAATTTTTTGTGAAGTTTCACAAAATGCCTTCGAGGAAAAATTTCTTCTATAAATATATAAACATACAAATATATCAAATGAAAGAACAGACCCTCTGCTTTCAAACAAACAAACAAAACGGGAAAATTTGGTCTCGTTTTATAACCTCTTAAATATGGGAAGGTTTCTTTAAAAATACCAAATTTTGACCAAAAAGTTGAAATTATTGCATTTTTGTAAAGGAATTTTGTTAGAAATTAGACTTAGAATGCTTATCAAAATATACACAGAGCTTAAAATGAATTCAATTAGTTTTTGCTTCTGTTTTTTTATAAATTGGGCCATCTAGTGGATAATATCGGAATTACAGATTACTGTAAAAACTTGTCAGGAAAGCATCATTGGCAGGAAAAATTTTCTCTTAATTGACGAGATAACTCGTCAATGGCAAGAAAAGTGTTTAAGTTGACATGAGCAGATGCGCAGATTCACAATTTACTGTATAAGAACGCTGATGACTCATCTTGCGCATGTGGGCATGTCCACATTTTCATCCAATGAGTGCTTGTAATTTCTAAAGAAATGTGAGATGTATTTTTGATATAACATTTAATATATGTTTCATTTCATTAGCTTGGATTCTTTAAGCGGAAGCTGAAGGAGGACATTAAACGAGACAGTTGGGACTACGTACCTAAGAACGAGAGCGTGTACTAATGTGGGATTTAAAGGACCAATCACAAACTATGTCGGACTGCTGCTGTGTTTACACCAACAGCTGGACTGGTGATAACCCACAGCCATTAACGTTAATGGCCAACAACTTTCTTTACAAAGCGAACTCTTAGGAGGCTTTAAGTGTCCAAGATTGTTCAGGAGTCCAATGCACTTTATGGAGTATTGAACATATTACATGTACACACACTGAAATACTCCTGGACTGCTGAAGAAAGCAGCCTGGGGAGCAAAGGACTTCCGAATGTACTGTTGCTAGAAAGCATTAAGGCTTCGTTTCAAAACTTACCGAGACACCTACTGTACATGAATTCAGGCAGCATTTTTGGGCATGAACTTCAAGAAGGCAGACATGAACAAATTCATTCAAACCGAATATTAGTAATAAAAAATTCAATTCAATTTTGCATGCTACGTATTTTTATGCGTAGCATGTTAGTGCCATACTCTGAATCTGCCATCTTCTTATTTATTTAGCTATTTATATTATGTGAATTGCATAAATGCAAACATTCCACATCCTCACTTGTAAGTTAGGATGCTGCCTATCCTATGTAGGCTACAAGGCCCCTTGTTTGATTTTGGAAGTGTTTCATCACAACTTTGACTACAATCACTGAACATATTGGCTATTGGCCAGCTGTAAAGAAGAAATTGCACTGCTGTAGCTTTTCTTAATAAGGTCGTCTGTGTGTTCTTCTGAAGAAAGACTCAGAATGGCCTTCACCGAGGGCGAGGCGACACAGATCATGGTTTTCGCACCTTCGCTTTACCACAGTATCGGTTCCCAGCGCACAAGAGGAAATGACCCCTCCTCCTCACTTCACCCAAACTCTTGTGGCCGAGTTCAGTAGGTAGAAGTTCGAATGGAGACGGCAGATGGACGGAGTGAGTCTTTACCGCGTGCTTTGGCTGACTGCCATTGCAAAGAAGGCTGCTGTTCGGTGTCTGTAATGTGCTGGAGAAGAGTGACAAGACTGCCATGTGTCTGGATCCCAGCCATTTTTTAAGAAACTGTGTGCTCATTTGTATGATAGAGACGGCGACCCAAACACCCTGTCTGACTCATGAAAGCCATGCCAGTCTGCACAAACACAGAGCTTTGCATAATTTCATAAAGTTTCACGTATGCCCCACCCATCGGTTAATCATTTAGACTGAAATATGAGAAAATATAAACGTTACGCTGGACGAGCAGGTTTAATTTATCGGTCAAGCTTGACTTTAGCCCATTAGACTGAAACTGGCCATTAAATTGATGTTAAAATATTTTTTATTATTATTGAATTATTAAAGGTGCAGTGTGTAATTTTTAGAAGGATCTCTTGACAGAAATGCAAAATAATATACAAAACTAAATTATCAGGGGTGTATAATGAACCGTTTTGTGTTTATTGCCCTAGAATGAGACGTTTTATCTATATACACAGAGGGTCCCCTTACATGGAAGCCGCCATTTTGTGCAGCCATGTTTCTACGGAAGCCCTTAACGGACAAACTTTTTGTCTCAAAGGATGACATGTTTGTGCGGTTGCGGCTACCGTAGCTTCTCTGTGTGTTTCAAAAGCAAGAGGTGAGCAGTGGACTGAGCCATTGGTTGCAATTCGCAACCTCACCAGTAGATGCCGCTAAAATTTTCACACTGCACCTTTAATGTGGCTGTTTATAATAAATAATGGAAATTAATATTGAATCAAAGCAGAAATAGTTTTCAGAGATACCATGAAATTAAGTAAAGTTAAATTGTGTTTTTAGCCATAAATTAAGCTGCATTCTGAGGTAATTTGGGGTTGATTTTAGGACAAATTTTTCAGGACGTTTTCGTGTCTGTGAGGATTATAAGCACAGCTGATTCAGTAGGACTAAAAGTGTTTGAGCAACAACATCATATGAGTATAAAGTCTCTATTTCATTGTTCAGGGACTCGTACACAAAAAGCACATTGCTTTTATTAATCAAGATTTTACATGTTTTATGTTTTGATTGTCTTAAAAAATGTTGATTTGGTTTAAAAATGTAAATTGGTTTAATTTAAATTTGTATGCACTGGAATGTATGATGTGTAATATGTTTTTGCTTAAATATAAATGTTGTCTACAAAATGTTAAAGCCTTTGCTTTGTGCAATTTCTACATTTACACTGAAAAAATGATTCATTCAATTTACTCAATTTTTTAAGGTAAGTAGTCGCAATCAATTTATTTAAGCTACATTTAAACAAAAGATTTTTGTTTTGTTTCGTGTTTCTAATTTTTTTTTTTTAATTTAGCTTAAATAAATTGATTGCGACCACTTACCTTAAAAAATTGAGCAAATTGCATGAATAATTTTTTTCAGTGTAGTTTGCCGGTTGCTATTGTACGGAGCCCCTAAGGGGACATGGAGCAAAAATTAAATAAAGTTTAGTTTCGCATGCGCACGTGAAACTTTGGCATGCGCACGTGAACCTTTCACTTGCGCACGTGAACCTTTGCTTGCGCATGTGAAACTATCGTGTGCGCACGTGAAACTTTCGCTTTCACGTGCACATGCGATAGTTTCACGTGAGCACGCAAAACTACACTTAAAAAAACATTCTGCACATAAAGGTTTTGCGTGAGCACATGAAAGTTTCACGTGAGCACATAAAACTAAACGTTAGATTTTTTTACTCCAACCTTAGGGGCTCTGTACTATTGCCTAGCATAATGTCTTGTTTATTGTCGAGTGCATGTAAGGAGATGTTTGTGTGTGTGTGTTCAGATACAGCTGCATTTAACCGGCGCCTCCTCCGCCTCCTCTACGTCTCCTCCAAACAGTGTAAGTAGATGAGGGTGAACCCTGGAAAATAAACAGTGCCTGTCATTACATTTAAACATTACAAGGATTTATCTGATGTACACACACTTTCTTCCCTCTGTCTTAGACTTATCTGTTTATGTTCCTGTCACTTGTTCTTTAGTTTAAAGAATTTCTCATGTGTGATTTATTTTTACGTACCACCCATATAATTTTTGTAGAGCCTTAAAACAAACAGGGCTTGTGCACGGTTCATCTGTACTGAAGTTCAGCTTATGAAGCAGACAGTGGCTAACTTGACTACTGGCTTTCAATAAAATAGGAATGTGACTGGTTCAGTCTTATATGTGAGCCTGGACCACAAAACCAGTCATAAGTCACACGGGTATACGGTAGCAATAGCCAACAATACATATGGGTTTTTAAAAGAAAAAAATAATACGGATATTAAGTAAAGACGTTGCATGAAGATATTTTGTACATTTCCTACCGTAAATACATAAAAAATGATTTATCATTAGTAATGTGTTGCTAAAGACTTATTTTGGACAACTTTAAATGTGCTTTTCTTAATATTTAGATTTTTTGCACTCTTAGATTCCAAATGTTCAAATAGTTGCATCTCGGCCAAATATTGTCCGATCCTAACAAACTATACATCAGTGGAAAGCGTATTATTAAACTTTCAAAGAATGGACCCTTGTACTGGTTTTGTGGGCCAGCTTTTTATATTGAATGACAGTTTATAGTGGCCATGGTTATTAAGCTCTAATAAAGCGTGTTAAATATATTTTATGATGCTGTAGTGTCTCTTTATTAGAGCTTGACAGACATGATCACTATTGAAGTGAAGTGATGAGAGCTGTATGCAATAATAGACGTGAGAGTAATGACAGAAGAGTAAATAATGTTAAATTGTTCCTTCATAGTGGATGTACGCACACAGTAAAACTACTCTAACAGACAACCGGCCATTCTTTATTGCTTTAATGCTAAATTGTATCTGTGAAATCCAGGCTAAAATCTCATAATCTTGAGGTTAGGAGAATCAATGTTTCAAAGATTTAAGTTTTTGACATGACTTTACTCAATATTAAAGGGGACATTTCATGAACAACATTTAAGTCCTATAATTGGGTCCCCAGTGCTTCTATTAACCTAGAAAATGTGAAAAAGATCAACCCAGTAACTTAGTTTTGGTAAACCATTCTCTGCAAGCATGTGAAAAAATAGGTCATTAAAGGTTGGCTCCCCTTATGATGTCAGAAGGGGATAATACCGCCCCTTAATCTGCACTATCCAACCACAGCACTGGCATTTAGTGCAAGGATCATTTGCATTTTAAAGGACACACCCAAAAACGGCACATTTTTGTGCACTCGTACAAAGTGGCATTTTTAACATATTATAATAAATTATCTATAGGGTATTTTGAGCAAGAACTTCACATATGTACTTTGGGAACACCAAAGATTTATTTGATATCTTAAAAAAAAGTCTTGTGAAATGTCCCCTTTAAAAATATCAATGTTATGTTCTTTACATTATGTAGGATGATTTATGTAAAAAACTTAAATAAAAAAGGGTATTCACAATTTTTACATTCATTGACTTTCATTGAGCATCTCACCTGATGAGTAATTCAGATGGAATCTCTAACAGATCTCCATCAATGTTCCATGGATACATCCCTTCAGAGGAGATAATCGGTGTTGTTTTCGAGTCAGATTCCTCGTGTTCCTCCGTGATGTCATCAGCCCAAATTCCCTGAGAGTGAGGTCGCAGCCTTACCGTCTTTACAGTGTGTGTCTCAATAAAAGAGAAACTAAACTGGAAATAAATAAAGAAACATTTTGCATTTTAATAAATGTGACCACGAAACCAATCATATGGAGATTTATACATCATCTTAAGGTGTATAAATAATTTTTCCATTAATGTAAGGTTTGTTAGGAGGATAGATCTGGAATCTGAGGCTGCAAAAAAAAAAAAAAAAATCGGTAACACTTTACAATAAGGTTAATTAGTTAACATCAGCTAATGTATTAACTAACATGAACAAACCATGAGCAATACATTTGTTACGGAAGTTTTAATCTTTGTTAATGTTAGTTAATAGAAATAAAGCTTTTAATTGATTGTTCACAGTGCATTACCTAACGTTAACAAGATTTTTATAAAGTATCAGTAATTGTTGAAATAAACATTAACAAAGATTAATAAATGCTGTATAAGTGCAGTTCATTAAAGTCTATGTTAACTGATGTAGTTAACTAATGAACCTCATGTAAAGTGTTACCAAAAAATCTAAATATTCAGAAAATAATCTTTAAAGTTGTCCAAATGAAGTCCTTAGTAACACATTACTAATAATAAATACATTTTGTTTTATTTACTAAATATCTTCATGAAACATCCCTTAAGAAAATTAACCATGTTTTTACTACAGATTAAAACCAAAAAAACATGGTTACTGTAGTAAAACCATGATAACTACAAAATTACCATGGCTTTGACAACCATGGTTTTCAAAAACCATAGTAAAACCATGGTTTTGCTGATAGTAATCAATACACCAAATAACCACAATAAAACCATGGTTAAGTTTCGTAAAGGATGATCATTTTTAATATCCTAATGATTTTTTGCATTTAAAAATGGACAATTTTACAAATTTACCCATGCTACTTATGACACAAATATTAAACAAGTCCTAATTTTTAACTTTACACATCCTGTGAGGTTTTTAATGTGGGGCCTGCTGCTTATCCTCCTGCTTTCTAGTTTATAATTTGAGGGTGCAGTTTAATGTTACTCCACAAGGAGGCAGTAAAGAACAGTGAGATACAGTAACTAATGCTGACCTGTCCATATCAGTCCTGGGTGTGTGTTAGTGACCCAGAGTAAACCTGTTAACAGAACCATGCTAGTACTGGGCCTTTAACCCATTACCATAATTTTTTTTTTTTTTTGATAACCAGGTGTATCACACAGATTTTCACTTAAGCAGATGGCTTGGCAAATACTAAGATAATATCACACTGCAGATATCATTTACTCAAGCATCAGGTATTATTTACTGTTCCCTAATAAATGTAAACTGGATATATTAGCCTTCATTTTTTCAATACTGGCTTTGACCCGAATCGGCAGTCATGATGACCCAGACGATGTGCATTAGCATCCCGACCCTTCATATTTTGTATTTTCTCTCCTTTCACATATGGTCCTGAGTTCACATCTGACTACCAAAATAAAAAGTCTATATTAGGATTTTTCAACATGATTGTATGACAGTTAAGCACATTTTTTTTTCTTAAATTTCCAAATGCAATATTAAAATTAATTACTTTCAAGGTTCACATTACATGCATTACAAAATGTCATAACAATAATGTCATATTTCTTTTCAAACAAAATATAATATATTTTTCTTTCCATAAATTTTGACCTTGATAATATAATCTTTTTCACAGGATAAGATTCACTCATAGATGTAATATACCTGACTTTCTACATTATTTTCCCATCTTCCCTCTAAATGAAGTGAAGCTCAATTAAAACACAATAATGGCCCTGTAGTACACAGAAATTGATATAGTTTAGCTCGGCGGCATAATAACGTGAGATGAGAGCGACGGGTCAAGGCCTCAACCTACATCGAGTATTTATAGTATGTGGGTTAACAAACAAATCTAGATTAGATTGCTAAGGTAAAAAGACGAGACCGCACTGAAATGGGCTAATCTGTATTAGCCTAAAAAGTGTTTGTGGGAAGCCGACAATCAGAGACTAATTTGACTTGACGGCATGCTAATTCTGCTTAAGCCGGGAAGGTTGCTAACTCCATTTGCGGGAATAGATTTCCTGTGTGGGTTTTTTGGGTTCGTTCCTCGCTGTTCCCCTCACCTGATTGTTCGTGCTGCTGTATCTCTTCAAGTGTTTGATGAACTCTGACCTGGAAGTATTGCCAACCGCTATCAAAGCCATACTGCCATTATTCAACCTGCGGTAGATGGAAAAAGTTATGTAGATTTATTGCACTTACAGTACAGTACAGTAGGTGTATGTTATTAAAAGCTGTGCCTTATGTGATGTCATGTACAGAGATAACGTTGTATTTATTTTCATATTGCTAAGCCAAATATGACCAGTGAGCGATTTGTCAGTTCAAGATGAGAAATGTTTATGTGATTAAACTTTATTCTTCTGTTTTTCCACAGGTATATAAATGGAAACAGACAGTTCCAGACCAGAGGACGATGTAGACGCAAGACGCACGGTATAAATAAGCCCGTATTGAATCTGCACCCACTGAACTCGAAAACTTTCAAAGAGAAATCAAACTAATATCATTGAGAAATTCTGCTTGTTTATGCACTCGCTTTATTAAAACTTTTTATGCAAAACTCCAGCCAAATAAGTAAGTCACCCTATGATTTACTCATCCTCAAGCAATCTGTGATACACATGTCCATCATCTTATAGACAAGTTATTTTAGTCCTTGCTTTTCCAAGCTTAGAATGGGAGAAAATGGGGATTAGGGAACAACTTCTGACTTTCATGCCCAAAAAAGTGCATCCATCCTTCACCACATGGCTCCAGGACCGTGTTTTGTGGGTAATCGATGCGATATTGTAAGAAAAATATCCATATTTTAAACTGCATATGCCTTCTTGAACTGACGCGCATTCACGAGAGTCACTGCGCAATCTACCCAACCAACACTCACTACGCTAAAACTCACGTGAATTGCGCGAGTCCAAGATGGCGTTGTTACCGGAAGCTAGTTATTACAGTTTTTAAAGTTTGAAATATAGGTATGTTTCTTACACAATCACATCTATTGCCCACAGAAGACCTTTATTAACCTATTGGAGCCATGTGGATTACCACTATGAAGGATGAATGCACTTTTTGGGGGGTTTAAAGTCAGACGTTTTTCCCTGATAAACATTAAAGTGACACTTTGTAGTTTTTCAACCTTCATAATATATTTTCAAGACCCTTGTGACTTAAAATAGGTTGAATGACATGTCTACCGACGAGGTCTGTATCACTTTAAGTTTCGGGTAGTAACCCGAACACAAAAAGAACTACAAAATTCTACTGCTTTACGGCATACATAACTTCCTCAAATTCGGACAAGAGAGCGCAATATTTATTTTCCTGATGTTTTTGTCATGGCAGATGCAGCAACTAAGAAAAAGAAACCTAAGGTTTTGTCGGAGGAGGCCAGAAAGAGAAAATGGGAGAATGACAGAATAAAAGGAAGGACGAGGATCAATATTGGGCCAGCGTTCGCTCGCTTGCGTGAACTTAAGGAGGAGGGGTTCCTGACCGATGGTGACTCGGCCGTCATGCTTTTGGACTAGTAAGTAATGTTATATTGCTTGCATATATAAGTCCTATCTGGCGCCCAAACACAATTTTTTTTTGCTTGATTCGTGGTAGTGTAGCACAACCCTACGACATGGGCGACCCGGGTTCGATTCCTCTTTATTAATTTTTTTAATATAAACTTTAACTAAGCGACCACCGTTACAACTGGTTGCTACGCGATCTTTTGGCATTTGAAAAAATAAAACCCATGAAATTATATTCATATGACATGCTGGAAGGCACACGGCGGACTTTGTGACCTAAAGAGTTGTCTTCTTTTCCTTTGCGACAGTGCTGCGACGCTTGTGGCCTCTAGGGGCGTTAAATGTGAAAAATACATTTCTAGCACCCCTAGTGGCCAAAAAGTTCAGCGGGTTGCCTTTAAGTAGTACACATTAGAGCTTCACAATATTGAAGAAACTTAATACGATATGAAATTATAATATGACAATGATACGATACAATAATGCTTTAAATTTGTTAAATCAATGTAAATATTTTTAAAAACTAAAAATGATATGACCAAAATACACATTCTTTCTGGGATAATAAAGCAACACTGTCTCGCCAGTCCTAGAACTTTGACTTATGCTGCGTCCGAAACCGCCTACTACATACTATATAGTACGCGAAAAGCAGTAGGCGAGGCGAGTAGTATGTCCGAATACATAGTATTCGAAAAACAGTATGCGAAAAGTACCCGGATGACCTACTACTTCCGGTTAGATTTTGCAGTGTGCATACGATGGACGCTTCACTATCCCATGATGCCCCGGACGAGGAGTTATCCAACGAAGAAGAAGAGGCACGCGGCTGTTTTCGCGCTGAAATGACATGACGTGATGACGACGTATGTCACGTGATGTAGCAACATGGCGAATGTAGTACGTCCGAATCTCATTCATACTACCCGGATTCATACTATCCAGTACCTACTGTTTTAACGCCAAGTAAGTAGGTACTTCATCTTTTTCAGTACCTACTATACAGTATGCGGTTTCGGACGCAGCCCAAACGTAACTTTTTGAATTATTACAATCATTTAGTTTTGCAAACCATTGAAATATGCCAGCCGGATCTCACGTCAATTCGTTCGTATTTTACGAGTTGGTTAAATAAAAGAAAACAATAATGAAACCCCACCCCTAACCCCAACGACACAGGCAAAAGCAAATTGTACAAAAATGTATGAATGTATTCGTACAAATTAATAGAAATAAGAGGATTTTGAGTATGATAAAAATACAAACCAGAGCAATAACCAAACCCTGTGGCTGCTTTGCCCCTGCTAAATACAGTACAGTGCTTACAAGAAGCCGAGCTTAGTTTGTGAGTCTGTCTAAAGACAGGAAGAAGAGGGGGTTGTTGAGCTCTCATAGGCTATAGACAGATGCTCGGCCCTTAAGTCTACCCAGTCACTCCCTTTAATCAGAGTAATTATGTGCTGATTAGTCCAGTTAGGTGGCTTTGACCCTAAGAGTCTGATCCAAACACTGATTCTAATCTTGAGGATTAGGACGACCCAGTGCCATGCACGAAACACCCACGACACGGGCCAGGAAAGAGTTAGGAGACTCAATCGGCCTTGCGTGTTGTTGACACACTGACCAGGTCTCAAGATATATGGTTTACATTGACGACATCTACTGAGCACATCACACTCGATTTTAGGGCATGCAGACTGTTTGTAGGTTAGGATTGAGGGTGTGCTGAGTTAGATGGATCAAATATTAAGACATTTTTAAACAAAATTAGATTTTTTTTGTCACTCGCTAAATTATAAATCCATCGTGATAAGGTCATGTAATAACCAAATGCACCATACACTGTCAGAAATAAAAACAGTATCCTTTTAAAAAGTGCACCTTTGTACATAAAGGGTGCATATTGGTACTTCAAAGGTACATATATTTTTAAAGGGTACCATCACAGTGACAGCTTTTTAACCTTTATTTCTGACAGTGTGGAGCTTTTTGAACACTTAGTGTTGCATAATGCATTGTGTTACATAAATAGTACTGCACAAGTAGTAAGCCAATATATTTCGAACACAGCCCAGATTGAGGTTAGTAATTGGGGTAATGTGAAATGAGCATCTGTAAAGTCCTGACCTGGTGTTCGGGGCCAGGCCCCTGGGTGCCATGGAGCACAGGCAGGGAATAGCCATGATACTGACATTCAGATAGAGACCCCGTCTTGTCTGCCAGGAGTCATCCTCACCTATAAGAAGAGAGTATAATGTATAATGTGTATAAAGTACATACTGTAGTATACACTGTGTGCAATGCACATAAATGTCCTTAACACTATTTTGTAAGAAAAATGAGAAGGAATAGCAGTAAGCATGAGTCACATATTAATATATTTTTATATATGAGACCACAAAGATGGCCCATTGGTATTTGTAGCAATAGCCAAAAATAAATTGTACAGTATGGGTCAAAATAATCGATTTTTATGCCAAAATCATTAGGATATTAAGTAAAGATTACTGTATGTTCTAGAAAATATATTTTCTAAATTTCCTACCATAAATATATAAAAGTTATCCTTAGTAATATGTCTTGCTAAGGACTTCATTTGGACAACTTTAACATTTAGATTTTTTAGTAGGCCACAGATTCCAAATTTTCACATAGTTGCATCTTGATCAAAAATTGTCAAATCATAACAAACCATACATCAGTGGAAAGCTTATTTATTCAGTGATGTAAACATTTCAATAAAAGACCAGGGTCACATATACGCAAAACCGGCTCAACGTCATAGAATGTCTCTGAACAGGTTCACGCCAACTTTTGGGGGGAAACAAACTAGACTTCCCATTGACTTCCATACAAAATAGCGGAACAAAGCAACGTTCGTACACAGCCGACAGGCGTAAATAACTTAAGAAATCACTCAGATTAAACATGTTGAGTAATTATCAGTCCACCATGTCTGTCATAGAGCGCGAAAGATACATCAACACATTTAATTTTGTCAATATAAAAACATGTCCCTTTCATTCTCACAGTGTCAAATTTGTGTAACAACGCTTCCCATTGGCCAGAGTTGTCTTACCCGGACATTTACTCGTACCTCATCGAGTCAACAGGGAAGCCAATGAATGATTTTACTTCGTATTTGAAAGTTACTTCGTATTTATTTATTATGTCTTTATATTTAGAGTACTGAGTGCACTTTTCCATCCAGCCATACAACTATATTTCCAGCAATCACTGGATAGCGTTGTTACACAAATTTGACGCTGGGAGAATGAAAGGGGCATGTTTTTATATTAACCAAATTAAATGTGTTAATGTATCTTTCGTGCTCTATGGCAGGCAGGGTGGACAGATAATTACTCGACATGTTTAATCTGAGTGATTTCTTAAGTTATTTATGCCTGCCGGCTGTGTACGAACGTTTCTTTTTTTCCGCTATTTTGAATGGAAGTCTAGGAGAAGTCTAGTTTGTTTTCCCCCAAAAAGGGGCGGTGACGAAATTTACAGTCAAGTTCCCGGATGTGCCGGTAGTCCGTATCGGCGGTTTCATCGGATGCACATGCGGTGACGTGAGTACGAGTAACTTAACTTCTGATTTCTGTTTGTTGAATGGTCTGACTAGTTGCTGAACCTGAACTCTTGAACAAATACCTTGTTAAAAAATGGTTTGGTTTCCTAGGTAATCTACGTGTTGTTTATTTAGCTTATTTTATATATACTGTATATAAATACTGCAAAAAATGTTTTTCAAGAAAAAAAATCTTAGTATTTTTGTCTTGTTTTCAGAAAAAATATCTAAAACTTCTTAAATAAAGATGCTTTTTCTTGATGAGCAAAATGACCCAAGAAAATAAGTTTAGTTTTTAGACCAAAACTATGAATTTAAGTGATTTTGTGCATAAAACAAGCAAAAAAATCTGCCAATGGGGTAAGCAAAAAATCTTGAAAAATTTTCTTAAACACTAAATTTAAGAAAAATTCAAGAAAAAATAGCTTACCCCATTGGCAGATTTGTTTGCTTGTTTTATGCACAAAATCACTTAAATTTGATATTTTTGGTCTAAAAACTAGACTTATTTTCTTGGGTCATTTTGCTCATCAAGAAAAAGCATCTTAATTTAAGAATTTTTAAATATTTCTACTGAAAACAAGACAAGTCAGTTTGATATGATTTAACAAATGCACATAAAGAAAATAACCTGGAATTTTATGTTACAAACAGAGATGGCGATATAGAGGCAAACGTTTTAAATCTCTCAACCTTCCGATCTCTTTGATGAAGCTAATACGGATATGATTTAAACTGCAATTCATTGACAATTCATCCAAATAGGAGTCAATTCCCATAGTCCCTAATGTTAAAATGCCCATCTGTAGAGCAGAAAATAAGGTTTACAGCCTGGTACAAAAATAGTTTTTGGTCTATATAGCTAATTTTGCCCTTCATGAAAACTGTGAGGGGTGTACATTTTTTGTAACTCATCCATTTAAATTATATTAAGCCTTAAAGTTCTGTATAATTAAGGGTGTGGCCACATGAATGGCAGTTGAACAGCAATTGCTGTCACTAGAGTCGAGCTAGGCATGCATGGTTTCAGCAACCAGCCATCTCAGCTTCACCCTTGTCCCTTTAGTCTTTTTACCCATTTTCGGATATCCGCGAGTGATGCGTGGTTACCCATAGCCAAGATGGCGACACCACTATTGGCTTCAAAAAATGATCTTCAAAAGCCTAGTGTGACGTCACGGACACTTCGTCCATATTTTTTTACAGTCTATGGTTGCAGCAAACGTAAGAATGTTTTTGGCACATTCCTTGGTTCAGCCTTGTAATAAACCAAAATCACCCTGACATTTGCCATGTTATGGATGTATATAAGCACACTGTGATTGTGCCTTTCTCCCAACAACCGAATCAAACATTACAATTGTTGTTAAATTGTTAGATTCAAGCAAAATCACACCGTCTCCATTGAGACAAACGCATCCATTTGAATGCAACCCAGTGAAGGGTTTGGCTTTAAAACCAGTAAAGAGCCCCTAGAGGACGATCAATAGTTTTTTTTTGTTAGGAAGAAACAATTATTAGCCGACAGTATTTGCTGCCCAATGATGCAGAGGCTTCAATTTGAAACATTTAGCAGTACTCACAAATGTCTTCTCTGTCGCTGTTTTGTTCATCTCTGTGAAAAATAAAAAGTGTTTTAGCGCACAATAATGTGCATTTTAGCAATAATAGACTTATATGGGCTCCTCACAGTGTGGGCCAGCCTGGCTTATTAGCTTTATTATCATTAGCTGTGTGACCTTCAACATTCTCAGTATTTGGATTTCTATCCAATGGCCAATTAGGCAGGGGGTGGTTTATTTCAAATAACATTCAAATAATTACGCTGAAAGTTGGATAAAGATGAGGGTAAAAAAACCTTAAAGAATGTTCTTTAGCAAACCTCTGATCCTCATTTCGAGTGCTGGTGATGAAGGACAGTTCACAGTCCTCAGGTCTTCGTGGGCACCATCGGTTGGATGCAGGGGAACACGGGGAGAGAGAACAAACACATTAGATGGCATGTTATGATAAGAAGAGGGATATTTCTAAGAGAGTGTGCCCGTGTGTATTATGCCAGGCTGGTCTGACACTAATCTCAGATTTGATAGAGCACCAGTCAGTTCCCTTTAGAGCCCACCAGATGAGAGAGAGAAAGAAAGAGAGACTGCTTACTTGAGGTTTGCCAACATTTTAATGAGAGCAAACTCGCGACGCTGGCTGGGTGGCATCCAGCGGTGTTTCTCTGCCAGTGCAAGCGTCCGCCCACCGAAACCAAACATGGCGGAGAAACCGAACCTCACCAGTCGTCCCATAGAGCTAAAACTGCACACGTCAACCGACTGTCGAGATCCTGGAACAGAAGAATAGCACAGTACAATAAGGTACCAGGTAGACCAGGTGTCCTCAAACTTTAAGGCGTGCACACCTCCACCCCCATGTGTAGGGTGTATCCCTTTGTGCCAAAAATAAAAAAAACTTTAAAATCATATTAAATTTTACAATGTAGTGTTGTTGGATGGTTGGTAGGTTTGATTACACAGAATTTATGATAACTAACAGTGGCGGCTCGTGACTGCTCTTCCGAGGGGCGCAAATTCAAAATATGTGTTTGGAGTGTCATGTGTGTTGGTTGTGTTTTCAAAATATGTGTTTGTTGCTTCATGTTTACATGTTTACATCACGTGTTTTGTCAAAATAAGTGCCTGCTGCACACGTGTCAAAACCGTTTATAATAAAAGAGACGCTCACGTTCACAAAATACACTCACTAAACTCTGTGATTACGCATAAGTTTATGTGAGTATCTGGCAAACGTGACTGTCTCTTTTATCACAAACCCTTTACAGTAGATGCGTCTGCAGCAGGCACTTATTTTGACAAGACACGTGATGCACATAGGTAAACTCGACGTGCAGAACACATATTTTGAATAGATTAACATTATATTGAAAATATATTGTAAATATTGTATTGTAAAAATGTAAATTAGCATTGCCTTAAAACACCCTGCTGGTCTCTTTGGTCTTTTTTTAATGTCCATAACTTTCCTTTCAGGACATCATGAATCCTTTAAGTTTCCAAGCACTCATATACATACCGTTATATATCACCCACTTTTCACCATCAAATCCAACATGATCTCATGAAATTCGTGTTATAGTCATGAAAATTTTGATTAATTTATTTGTGTCCATAGCACGAAATTCAGCTTTTTTCATGCCTTGAGCACGAATGTCTATTTTGTGTCATTCAGCACGAATTTCTATAAATAGTTTTTCGTGTCCATGGCACGACTTCTTTTTCATGTCACTTTTTGTATTGTTCTTTCGTTTGCTCTCATATTTTTAAATCATTGTCGCTTGGGGTTGGGGTTAGATTTGGGGTTTGGGTAAGGATGTACTTTTATGTATTGGTTTCTACATGTTTTTCTTCCGCTTTTAAAGGAGCGATGAATCAAATACTCAATTTTGACTTGATACTTTGTTATATAAGAGGTCATCATAGTTAAATGAACATCCTGCAAGTTTCAGAACTGAAAACGTCTGTGCTACTGAAATATATTGTTATAAAAACATTAATGTGTGAAAATAGCATTTCCCCACATGTAATGACGGGGAATGAAGCCGTCCAATCATAGCAGTGGGTGTTTACGTCCAGGTCTTCAATGCGGCCCGCCCCTTCAAACGAAGCTTTTCTCCAGAGAGCCACTAATTAATGTTACAAAATATCCTATTACTTATTGTTTTTGATGTTTTTGAATGTAAAAACCACGCGAACATCATAATTAGACCTCAGACAACAGTATAAAACAATAAAATCGACAAATTCACCGCCCCTTTAAAACTATTCTTGCCTGGAGCTGGGGTTAGAGTTGGAGTTTGGGTTAGGATGTCTAAAAATTTAACCTAAAGTGTTTCTAACCCAAACCCCAACACTGCAAAAAATGATTTTCAAGAAAAAAAATTCTTAGTATTTTTGTCTTGTTTTCAGTGAAAATATCAAACAATTCTTAAATGAAGATGCTTTTTCTTGATGAGCAGAACGACCCAAGAAAATAAGTCTAGTTTCAAGACCAAAAATATCAAATTTAAGTGATTTTGTGCATAAAACAAGCAAAAAAATATCTGCCAATAGGGTAAGCAAATGTTTCTTGAATTTTGTGTTTAAGAAAAATTTTCAAGATCTTTTTGCTTACCCCATTGGCGAAAAGTGATTTTTGCATAAAACAAGCAAAAGAATCTGCCAATGGGGAAAGCAAAAAAATCTTTAACATTTTTCTTAAACACTAAATTCAAGAAAAAATCTAGAAAAATTTGCTTACCCCATTGGCAGATTTTTTTTGCTTGTTTTATGCACAAAATCACTTAAATTTGATATTTTTGGTCCAAAAACTAGACTTATGTTTTTGGGTTGTTTTGCTCATCAAGAAAAAGCATCTTAATTTCAGAATTTTTTGATATTTTTACTGAAAACAAGACAAAAATACTAAGAATTGTTTTTTCTTGAAAATCTTTTTTGCAGTGTATGTGGAAAATTTGCGAAAAAGAAAATCGTGCCATCAAGACAAAAAACTATTCATAGAAATTAGTGCGACTGACACGAAATAGACATTCGTGCTTAAGGCACTAAAAAGCTGAATTTCATGCCACGGACAAAAAATAAATTAATCAAATTTTTCCTGACTATAACAAAACTTACTATACTATATGTACTATATGTACTTACTATATGTAAAGTAATATGTAGAGTAGTAAACTGGTGCTTGTTCAACAAATAAACGTATTCGTAAATTATATTTTTCATTAAAAGAACGTAAACATAAATGTCCATTTTAATGTAAAATCACCAACCAATTCTGGACCAAACAGTAGAGAATCATCTATCAACTGTCTGTGTTATGGCATCTCTCTGGCTAATTCACTGCATATGTCAAAGTGAAATAACTTTGGATCTGGCGGTCCATTGGTTAGGTCCAGTTCTCAAATCCCACCACATTCATGACCTTCTTTCTCCACATGCATGCGCTCTCCCTGCTCATGAATTATTCATTGGATCCTTCTAAATCCCGCCAGTTGGCCTTATTCACATGCGTAAATATTGCTTAATTAGAAATGAACAAGCCCTGTACTGGCCCTCCTAAACAGACATTACGCACTCATTCGTGTCAGGTGTCTTATGCAACGTTGATGTTTCGGTTTTGCTTCGCAGCAACAAAAGACAGAGATTTTATTAAGAAAAGAAAGAGGAAAACACAGCGTAGTTTTCGTTGTTGTAAGATGCCTAATGTCACGTGTTGTCTTTTGTTAAAATGCATGCCTACACTTAGCTCAGCGGTTCGTACCGAGAGCCACGATGTTTGATGGAGCAATTAATCACGGCGGTACGAGGATGTTTCTTAACGTTCCTGCTGAGATGGCGAGCGACCACTGCGCTCAGAGTTGGTGCCAATCATGCTGAACAAAAGAAATGTAACACTCGTTTCTAAAACTCACACCTCCCTTTAGTCAAAAGCTATGAGTAACACTACCATATGGCTCAATATTTTAGATTTAATGATGAGGTGCATTCTCTCACACGTGGGGGTCAGCTTTGGGGTTAATCGTCCCAGCCTGCACTGCAGCAAGCAAGAACAGAACTGGACTGGGGAGTTTTCGGCACACCAGTTCTGGAGTATTGCAATCAGCAGCTATATCGTTTTGTTATCGTACACTGCAAAAATGATTTTCAAGAAAAAAGTTTCTTAGTATTTTTGTCTTGTTTTCAGTAAAAATATCTAAAAATTCTTAAATTAAAATGCTTTTACTTGATGAGCAAAACGACCCAAGAAAAAATCTGCAAATGGGGTAAGCAATTTTGTCTTGAATTTTTCTTGAATTTAGTGTTTAAGAAAAATTTTCAAGATTTTTTTGCTTACCCCATTTGCAGATTTTTTTGCTTGTTTTATGCACAAAATCACTTAAATTTGATATTTTTGGTCTAAAAATTTGACTTATTTTCTTGGGTCGTTTTGCTCATCAAGAAAAAGCATCTTAATTTTTTTTTTTTTTTTACTGAAAACAAGACAAAAATACAAAGAATTTTTTTCTTGAAAATCATTTTTTTGCAGTGTAAAGAAATAGCTCTCACACTGCAAAAAAATATTTTCAAGAAAATTGTTCATGGTATTTTTGTCTTGTTTTCAGTAAAAATATCTAAAAATTCTTAAATTAAGATGCTTTTTCTTGATAAGCAAAACAACCCAAAAACATAAGTCTAGTTTTTGGACCAAAAATATCAAATTTAAATGATTTTGTGCATAAAACAAGCAAAAAAATCTGCCAATGGGGTAAGCAAAAAATCTTGAACATTTTTCTTAAACACTAAATTCAAGAAAAAAGCACTTGGTCTAAAATCTAGACTTATTTTCTTGGGACGTTTTGCTCATCAAGAAAAAACATCTTAATTTAAGAATTTTTTGATATTTTTACTGAAAACAAGACAAAAATAGAATTTTTTTCTTGAAAAATTTTTTTGCAATGCAAAAAATATTAAAGAGGACATATCAATAAAATCTGACTATTTCTATGTTTAAGTGCTATAATTGGGTCCCCAGTGCTTCTATCAACCTAGATGTGTAAAGATCAACCCAGTAACTTAGATTTGGTAAACCATTCTCTGCAAGCATGTAAAAAAATAGGTCATTGAATTTTGGCTCCCCTTGTGATGTCAGAAGGGGATAATACCGCCCCTTAATTTGCACTATCCAACCACGGCCCTGCCATTTAGTGCAGACATCCGCTCATTTGCATTTAAAAGAATAGGCTTTATGCCCAGCTGCACTACTTCCTGAAATTCAGCCAGCTCCTTGTTTCCTGTCTGCCATTATTGGACAAACTGATTATTCCAGGTGTGTCTGATTATTGTTGTTGTGACTACTGAGGTCAGGCACACCTGGATTTAGGCATGGGCCGGTATAAGATTCTGGCAGTATGATAACCTTAAGCAAAAGTACCACGGTTTCACGGTGTTGCGGTATTGCCATTGCAACACTAAAATGTGTTATTTTCAAATGCCAGGTACAATAAAGTCTTTAAATTATAATATGCTTTCAACACATATATAATATTTTCGTAATGTATATTAAATGTAAACATCAAATCAATCACATGACTTCATGATTTAATGAATTTTGTATAAGCACAGCTCATACCTTGGAGACGGTATCACAGAATATTTTAGTGGTTTTGAAACCTTGACTGTTTTAAACCTCGGTATACCTTGAAACCGGTAACCGGCCCATGCCTACCTGGATTAATCAGTTTGTTTGTGACTACTGAGGTCAGGCACACCTGGATTAATCAGTTTGTCCAATAATGGCAGACAGGAAACAAGGAGCTGGCTGAAGCTCAGGAAGTAGTGCAGCTGGGCATAAAGCCTATTGCAAGCTCAATTTTTCCCAAGAGGTTTTATCTACTATGAATGGATTATTGATTGGTTCATTTAAGTGAAAGGTGGGACTTTCGGCCCATATTAAGCATTGTATTCTCCCCTATTCATAGTAAAACAGTGTTTAAAGTCGCAATGAAATTGAAATGAAAAACTATATATAAATTTTTTTATATTGTGGTATTATTAACAATTGACTTATTTGTGAGCTTCATTATTTAAAAAAAATTTGTGTGTGCTCATAATCTTTAATAAAAAATGCAAATCTCCTCTCCTCCTCAAAACGATCTCTCTTCACTTCCGGTCATAAGTATGGCAGGTGGGCGGGGTCCGGGACAAGATCGCAGCGATTAGCAATTAGCAACACGACCCAACTTCAAACAATCCAATCAGATCTCGATGGACAAATTCAAATCCAGCCCTTCCTTATTTCATCTCAAAAGCTTTCATTCGGATATACGTCACCACGGGGAAAATAAGGCAATCGCTACTTCCTTTCATTGCGACTTTAATCTTGTTATATCCAATATCTTTGGTATACTGTACAAGCAGAATTTTATTAAAGTGAAGTATTCCTTTAATCCATCAATGAACTCTGGTCAGTAATCCAAACAGAACGATGAAACAATGCATCACTTAACAAAGAACCTCATTAACACCAAACTGATGAGATCATTCTATTGTACGCTTCATCATAAGCGCAATTCAGCTATAAAGCAAAATTTTGTACAGTATGTAGTCTTTTTTATTTGGAGATGCAAGCTTAGCGTGTGTGTAATCCCCTGACACAAGCCAAATCCGCTTGTCTGTTAAGCTAAGCCCAGGAGAGCTTGCACAGTCGACACAATGGCCCAGACATATTGGTGCTAACTTCAAAAACCGCCTCGCACACCGACAGCCCAATGGCAGATAGAAACGTACAGCACTTCAGCCAAAGTGAATGCTGCCAACCAAAAGTAACACTTCCAACGACAGCCCACGGCCACGTCAAAGAAGCCCAGCGTTCACGGGCGCCGTCACCGTACGAGTGATTGACGACAGACGTATCGCCACCTCTCCTGGGACTGCTTTTTTTGTTTCATGGGACCTGTTAACCGTGATCTCCAAAGCTGGAGAGGCAGAGCCCACTTGGGGGGGTTTGTCTTCTCATAGCCCCCTAAACAACAGACTGTGCACTCTAATTAAACAGCAGATTACAGAAAGCCACAGCTCGATTTGCTAAAGGGATGCATGACAGACAGAGAGACTTCCAGAGGGTGAAAATGAGACTATTGCCCCTGCACACATAACTCAGTGGAATTACAAAGTAAATACAAATCCCATTTACATATTAATATCATGTATATTTTTGCTCCCGTGGCTCCTCAAGGCCTTTACTGTTAAAAGAGACTGCTAGACGCATGAAGGAGTTTGTGTGTGTGAAATAAATAAAATACGTACCCATAATAATGTGCATGGCTGCAGTCACGACATGTCTTATTCCATACACTGAGCACGCCACCACATCCGTAGAACCTATGGAGGAAAAATGTAATGAATTTTAACAACCATAAAGCTGTAAAGTTTGGTTAAAAACTAAAATCAGTACCACAACGGTAAGTATTTATAATAATACAGGTATAATTTGAGCTGTCAGGTACCATTTTGGATAAGATGTCAGTTTGACGCAATTTTCGCAATTCATTTAAATACCTTCTCCTTTCTAGGTTTCACTGAAATTTCATCAGTACCAAGATAAAAGATATATATTTTGTCAACCCTACTTTTCAGTTGTGCCCCAAGTCTAGCAGGAGCATACAGACCGGTTGAAAGTGACACAAACTTTCAAACAGTTGCTGTAAAATAAAAACACATCAGGACTGAAAGCTCAAAATATCAAACGCTTCCGTATATATTGTAGTATTTAGTAAAAAAAATACTACAACCAAGCAGCGAGAAGTGGATATTGCATGGCACGCTTCTTAAAGTAACAAGCTAGATGAAACCTAGAAGTTCGATGTGTGTGCCCACAATGTCAGCATTGCTATATATTGGTTTACTGAAGATAAAATCTAACCAACATTTCAGCTAGCCTGAGGGTGAGTAAATAAACAGCACGTTTTTATTTTGGGGTGAACTATCACTTTAACAGCAGTGGCATTGAAGAACCATTTTTGGTTCCTCAAAGACCCATTCATATGTCAAAGGTTCTTAATGTAACCATTCAGCCAGAAATGATTCTTCTATGACATCATGAAGCACCTTTATTTTTAGGAGTGTACATAAGTAAGCAGGTTTTTGTTATCCACATGCAGGTGATTTCGTGATAAAGATTTGTGGCGTTAGACACACTCGGTTGTTATCATACCAATCTGAACGCAGTGGCATATGGTCTAATGATGTTTGCTATGTGTGTGTATCCCCTCACAGACACTGTTTACACTCTGTGAGTGATGAGATTCTCATAAGAATGGCTAGAGAAACAGAAAAAAGTCAACTATCTCCCTTGCATACAGTATCAATTCAACTGAGCACCTGCTTACACTGCAAAATGACTTTCTTACTTGGTATTTTTATCTTGTTTTAAGCACAAATATCTAAAAATTCTTAAATTAAGATGAATTTTCTTGATGAGCAAAATGACCCAAGAAAATAAGTCTAATTTTTAGACCAAAAATATCAAATCTAAGTGATTTTGTGCATAAAACAAGCAAAAAAATCTGCCAATGGGGTAAGCTAATTTTTCTTGAATTTAGTGTTTAAGAAAAATTTTCAAGATTTTTTTGCTTACCCCATTGGCAGATTCTTTTGCTTGTTTTCTTGGGTGGTTTTGCTCATCAAGACAAAAGCATCTTAATATAAGAATTTTTTGATATTTTTACTGAAAACAAGAAAATACTAAGAAAATGTTTTCTTGAAAATCATTTTTGCAGTGTAAAAATCTGCCAATGCACTGCAAAAAATTACTTTCTTTGTATTTTTGTCCTGTTTTAAGCACAAATATCTACAAATTCTCATCTAAAGATGGATTTTCTTGATGAACAAAAAAATCTAAGAAAATAAGTCTAGTTTTAAGACAAAAATATAAAATTTAAGTGAATTTTGCTTACCCCATTGGCAGATTTATTTTGCTTGTTTTATGCACAAAATCACTTAAATTTGATATTTTTGGTCTAAAAATTAGACTTATTTTCTTGGATCGTTTTGCCCATCAAGAAAAAGCATCTTCATTTAAGATTTTTTTGATATTTTTACTGAAAACTAGACAAAAATATAGAACATTTTTTCTTGAAAATCATTTTTTTTTTTTTTTTTTGCAGTGAATGCACTGCAAAAATTACTTTCTTAGTTAGTATTTTTGTTTTGTTTTAAGCACAAATATCTAAAAATTCTCATGTCAAGATGCATTTTCTTGATAAGCAAAATAACCTAAGAAAATAGGTCTAATTTTAAGACAAAAAATATCAAATTTAAGTAAATTTGTGGATTAAACAAGCAAAAAAATCTGCCAATGGGGTAAGCAATAAAACTTGAACCCTTATTCAAGAAAAATATAAGAAAAAACTGCTTACCCCACTGGCAGATTTTTTTTTTTTTTTTTGCTTGTTTTATCCACAAATTAACTTAAATTTGATAGATTTCGTCTACAAACTAGACTTATTTAAGTAAAGATAAGGTCATTTTGCTCATCAAAAAAATCTTGATTTAAGAATTTAAATATATTTGTCCTGAAAACATGACAGAAATACTAAGTAAGAAAGTAATTTTTTGCAGTGTGGGGTAAGAAAAACCTTTTTTCTTAAACCTTTTTTCTTAAACACTCAATTCAAGAAAATTTCAAGAAAAATGTCCTTACCCCATTGGCAGATTTTTTTGCTTGTTTACAAATTCACTTAAATTGTATAAATATTTTTTTTTCTAAAAACTAGACTTATTTTCTTAGGTCATTTTGCTCATCAAGAAAATCTTGATTCAAAAATCTGTAGATATTTGTACTGAAAACAAGACAACAATACGAAGTAAGAAATCAATTTTTGCACTGTAGCGAAGGTAGGAAAGGAGCATGTCCCTTTAATTTTTATTTGACCAATCACAGCTCCCCTAAAGAATCTATGCCCTAATTCGTTCTAATTATAGATGGTTTTCTTTGAAGATCGCAATCTTTACTCGTGTTTTGCTTTCAGATCAATATTAAGCCATGAATTAAATTGATGTATTTGTATTTATTCGACTCTATCAGAAAAAAGTAAAGAAGTGTGTCACTGGGGCGGTACCTCTTTAAAAAAGTACACCTTTGTATGTAAAGGCACCTCAAAGGCACATATTGGTAACTCAAAGATATACATCTATACCTAAATGGTATCATACTGTACCTATTTAAAGGTGACAGCTTTCGTACCTTCTATCTGAATGTATTGACTGAATGTAGTATACTAAACAGAAAATTAGGTCACACTTTTGAAATGTTTAAAATGGCTTATTGAAAATTTTAGAGTAAGTCTCACGAAAATTTTGATTTAGGCCTACACCATGTCATATTTATCGTTACATGAAAAGAGAAAGCCTATTTCTAGGACATGAAAATTGTGCTATTTAGAACATACAGTGTCTAAATTTGTATGCTTTAAAAACAGCAGAGCTCAGGCTGTCTAATGCATAAGGTTGAGTTAATCATTACAGGATGAGGACTTTGTTACAGAGCATTAATTTAAGTTAAAATCGCCTTGTGCCAATTAAGACGGTTTACCTTCCTGGCAACTTGCAATGGAAGAACAGGTGTGTGTATATTTGTACTGATTACTACCAGAGACAAACAGCACAGAGAGGTTTGTCCTTGTCGGGTGAGTAGGCATTTCCTTTCATGTTGTTATCTGGCCGCTGCGATTGCTCAGATCAACAGGGTACGAAAGCAAATGTCTGTAAATGAGAACAGGACCAGGGTGTTGGATCAGACAGTTCCTCCCTCTTCGAAGATGCGGCCAGACCTACGGTGCTGGACGCACGCTCTCGCGCTCAAACAAAATTTGGCCACAAGTATGCATACTTCTTCCCACCTACCAGGTCACTGGCTATGTAGCCCTCCCTCGTATCCACGCGCATCCACGGAGCTTCCTGGCCTCTCTGGGAGTTTCCATATGGGAGTTGTGATGATTTTAACAAAAAAGCCAGACTCTGAGCATCAGCTCTGTCTGACGTACTGAGATATCTCGCCTAATGGTGGCTCTGAACCAAAACTTAGTGAGCTGCCTTGCTGTCTATTGTCTAGCTGATTTTATTAGTGACGATTTTGACGAAGTAGGCGCATTGTTTAGCCAATAGCAAAAAACGACACACCCAAATGTGAATTATGTGTGTTAGTATTTGTATTCATATTTGAAAGCCTTACTTTTGTAAGTGGCTTTGGATAAAAGCATCTACTAAATGCCAAAATGTAAATGTAAATGTGTGGTTATTAATGAAGCATATTAGCAGTTAATAAAGCATGCAACATTTCTCTCATTGTCTCACAGGGCATTATGGGATGCCCATATCTAGCAAAATACATGTATTTGGCAACAGCCTTGTGATTGAGAGCATGCCTATAATCCTTTAATTGGTGCATACACACTTGTAAAAATTTAGGTGCTTCACAATAGAGTTCTCAATGGGTCAGTTGGGTCGGGACAGGACCCGCGGGTTCGGGTCAAAAATAAAAGCAAATGACTTGGGTCGGACCTCGGGCCTATAATCTTTTACGCTTAGTGAAAAAAATGTTAATCATCCGCTGTTCACCGTAAAGGAAATCTGGCTGCTGCGTGCAACATGCATCACGGAGAGGGGCGGGGGCAGACCTGACGGAGCTGCGTGCACACCTGTAGCCTGGAGAACATGATGGAGTTGGAGAAAAGTAAACTTGCCGCAAGTGAATTCACTGTCGCTATTACAGGACAACCTGATCTCACAAAGTTCCGTGGGATAGTCACTGAATTTTTTTCTCATTTCTCCGTGGCGTTCTCTGGCATCTCTGCATTTTTTCGTGGCCCTGCTACAGACTGTCTTTTTCCGTGGCATTCTCACGGATTGGTTACTCAACTGCTTTTTCCTATTTTTAAACCATTTTCACTTCGGTTTACGGTTTGTTATTTGGTGTTTGCGTTAGTATGTCACTTTAACTATTGGTTTATACTGTTTTTTCTGATTTCTAATTTTATATTTTCAAAACTTTAAACAATTATCGCCTGGCGTTGGGTTTGGGTAAGGATGTCATTTCATGTAAATGTAACCCTAAACCAGTGTTGCCAGGTTTGTGGTTTTCCCGCACAATTGGACTATTTTGAAAATACAGTTGCGGGAAAAATTTCGGGGCTGCGGGTTGCGTTTTTTGGGCTAGTTTTATAATGTGCCGCGGCCACGAAAATGTTTATCTGTAGACTTATAAAATGAACGTTTTTGTTTTCCTAATGTGCATTTATCCCATAAGCAATTCATGTCATCCCAAGGACAGCTGCAACGTTAGGAAGTCAGTGGAAAAGTGAGTGGAGGGGCGCGTTTTGCTCTTAATATCAAGTCAGAAACAAGAAATTACCTTACGTAAGGGGTTACGTCTATACTGAGAGGATATTTACAGACCATGTGAACCCATTTTTGTATGATCTTTTCAAGTTAAATAGAACATTTTAAATACGTAGATAGTATGTTAAAAGGGCAGAGTTCAAACTGTCTCAAAATGGCACGGTTGGGTACACTTAGATGTACTTAAGATAATCTTAAGAAGTACTAAAATAGATTTTTTTTGTTTAGAACAGAATAGTGTGTGAAAATAGAGCACCTTAAGTGCATTAATAAAATTTTCATCTGCATGGAAAGTACATTAAAAGCAATAGTAAGAGTTTATTTTAGAGCCTTTGTTGTAATCCCGGAGTTTTCAACTGTGATTGGACAAATGTAAAAATTGGGCTAGTTTTCATTCCTTTTGGGCGGGTTTTAAGTTGTCATTGGGCTGAAAATTTTTCTTAGACCTGGCCTAAGAAAAACCTTGCCCTAAACCAAAGCGAAAATGGTAAGAAAATAGGAGAAAACAGTTGAGTAACCAATCCGTGAGAATGCCACGGAAAAAGACAGTCCGTAGCAGGGCCACAAAAAAATGTGAAAATCCGTGAGAATGCCACGGAAAAATTAGCAAAAAATTCCATGACTATCCCACAGAAATTCATGAGATCAGGCTGTACAGGAGGGGTAGCCGCTGGCTGGGTACATGTTTGAGTTCTTTTTATTTATTATTGTGTGATTTTTATTTAAAGCATATTTATATAGCCTATTTATATATTTAAAGTTTATTGTTTCAGTTGTTTGTATTGTTAAAAGGCTTGAACATTAAAGGTTGATTTGAATTCCCGTCTGCTGGTCGTGATAATACGTGTATGAGAAGAAAAAAAGGGAGGGGCGGCGGGCTGTGGGTCGGGCAGATAATTCACGTTGATGTCGCGTTACATTGTGTCCGGGCTTTAAAAGCCACGGGCTGGGTCGGGTTGTAATTTTTTAGGCCCATTGAGAACTCTACTTCACAATGCTATAGAGGAACCATTTTTGGCTGAATAGTTCCATAAAAAACTTTTAACACCTAAACGGTTCTTCGGGGAACAAAAAATGGTTCTTCTATGGCATTGCTGAGAAGCCAACCTGATCTCACGAGAAAACATACATATTTTACGAGTTGGCTAATGCTTATTAATTTATACAAAGTTAAAGGGACACTCCACTTTTTTGGAAAAATGCTCATTTTCCAGCTCCCCTACAATTAAACATTAGATTTTTACCAGTTTGGAATCCATTCAGCTGATCTCCGGGTCTGGCGATACCAGTTTTAGCAGTGCCCGAAAATAGTCCCCTGCTATTGAAAGTAACCAAGGTGACTATTTTCAGCTGCTGTGTGATATCATTGCGGCTCCTGCAGTCATGTTACGGCAGCAAGGTCCTTGATTATTACGCCAGAATGAGAGTATAGTTCCTAGCCATATCTACCTAGAAAATCACAACTTTTAATTTTCCGTCTGTCTTAGTACACGATTCAACTACAGAAGAGTCAAGTTTTATATAGGAAAGATATCGAAACTCTATTTTTTAGCACAATGCTAATGGTCTAATCAAATTCAATGGATTATGCTAAGCTATGCTAAAAGTAGTACTCCCAGACCCGGAGATCGGCCGAATGGTTTCCAAAATGGTAAAATTCTAATGTTTAACTCTAGTGGAGCGGGAAAATGAGCATATTTTCAAAAAATGTTTAGTGTCCCTTTAATCGTGCAAAATCGTACGATTCTCATAAAAAAAAAACTAACCCCAAAGTCACAGGGGTCACTACGAATCGTACCTACACTTACGAATGTGGCCGAATGAATGAATACGAATTAGCCAACTTGTAAAATATGTACCAATTCTCGTGAGATAGCATAGGAGAAGCACCTTCTGTAGCACCTCTTTTGTATACCTTTGAACCCCTTATGCGGCTTTCACATAGGATGCGGTGTGCGCTGCGCTCGCCGCTGGGTTCGGCGCAGCCAAGCGTTTTGTGCTCTGATGGCCAGACCAAAGTAGGCGGGGTTTTCAATAAATTACTACAGTGTTTATACTTGCGTTAAAAAGTCGACAAGGAATACAGAGACTGATGTTGCTCATCTCCATTTCACATAACTTTAAGCATACCTACAACAAGCTGCTTGACTTAAACCACACCTAACATGCCAACTTGAATTGCTTACGTGTTTCCATGACACGGCTTTCCTTCCGATGTCTCTGTAGGAGCATAAACTTGTATTATAAATCTCTGAGAATACAGAGTATAAGCTTTTGACCATTTTGCTTGTTTGGATGTCCCATTTCTATTGGCCGCGCGGGTAATCGTCACAGAGCGCAAAAGTTAAACTATTTTGAACTTTGACCGCGGCGTGAGCGCAACAAAAAACAGCCCTCGCGCGGCGCAAGCCATTGAAATGAATGGGTTTCATAGCGCAGCGCAGCGCACACCGCTTTCTATGTGAAAGACCCATTAGCATTCTTGAAATGAAAAATGCCTAAAAATGACACTAATTGTACCTACTGTGTTGATTGTATACAGTGGCCCTGAGGTGCAATTTTATTTACAAGATTTAAAACAAATTTACAAGTTTTTTAACAAATTTACAAGTTTTTTTTAACAAATTTACAAGTTTTTTTTTAACAAATTTACAATTTTTTAAATAAATGTACAAGTTTTTCAACAAATTTACATGTGTTTAAACAAATTTACAATGAGCGAACAAAATTACATGTTGTAAAACAAATGTACGTTTATTACGGAAAGGGTAGGTACAATACGCTGACGTCACGCATCCGGGACTCCGGTCACGTGGGAAGAAACCCGGAAGTATCGCCGTGAATCACATCACATGAGAGTTGCAAATGCGATGTTGTGTATTAGGCTGTACATCATATTAACGTAAAGAGAGTGATAATATATATCCTTTCATCTATTCCCGAGTGACTCAAAGGGATATTGGACCTTATTTTCAGGTAAGTGAAATAGCTTTAGTTAGCTAACGCTAGCTTTCCAAGTTGCACACGTTTCGGATGGCAGTTATCAAAATAATTCACTGACTTTCTCATTAGATTACAGACAACACGAGAGGGTGCTCCAAACTTTTTAATCAGGACTGCATTGTTTGTTCGCTCCCGGGGTTACATAGACTGAAACGGGGAAGCGTGACGAGTTTGTTTACATGGTGCTGTAAACTCCAACCCAGGAGGACACTTCAGAGGAATCAAGGGTGCGTTAACTTGTTCGATGATATAATCTGAATAATCTTTAAAAGATTAAGATTTTATGTAATGAGACGATTTGTTAAAATTACCAAAATTTATACTATGAATTATATTTTCATTTAATCCTCTCTAAATGTGATAGTACTGTAATGTTTTATCATATTACAAATACTCGAATGGTGCCTAAGCAAACTGACATTTATGTCAGATAGATAGATAGCCAAGACTGAAATCATGATTATGTTAATTTCCAGTGTCTGTGATGTTGAAACACTAAAGGAAGAAGAGGAGGACCACCATTTGTTTCCTGATCAGAACACAAGAGAAGAGTGAGAAAAAAATTAAGCAATTCATTGATGAAAATTAAAACATGTAAATAAATCTTATGACCTCCTTGATATTTCTTTTTTTACATGCAATTTTCTCCTCTTTCTCAATACACAGATCTAACAGTGGTTTGGGGGCATTGCAAGACCATGATTACCTGGAAACATCTCCTATTATGGAAGAGCACAACATCATGCTCGCAACATTTGTGTCCTGGATCAGTTTTTCTTGTTTCTCTGCTGTATGAGGCAGGGGCTTCTTTCCGCAGATTTAGCTGTAAGGTTTAAAGGTCCCGTTTTTCCTGATCCCATTTTTTAAACTTTAGTTAGTGTGTAATGTTGCTGTTAGAGCATAAATAATACCTGTAAATTATAAAGCTCAAAATTCAATGCCAAGCGATATATTTTCTTTAATAGAATTTCCCTTTTAAAGCATACAGCAAACGGACGGTTTGGACTACAGCCCTCTACTTCCCGATTGAATGACATCCAAAGAAGAGTTTTTTTTTACTAACTCTCACCCACAGGAATACGTCAGTCGCAAGCAAAGCTCAAATGGCTCTGCTAAGTTAAGTTGCTGTTAAATCACAACACACTAAACAAACTACTACACAATCAAAACTCGATATATATTTCTGAAGGAGGGACTTCATAGAACAAGGAAGAAATCAGCCCGATTTTAGGACAGTGAAAACAGTGCTATAGAGATAAGTAATTATGTGAAAAATACTGTGTTTTTTTTACACACAAAACATGAACACACGCTATATTGCACACCATAAACACAATCATAGTTTAAAAACACAGGAAAAACAGGACTTTTAATCTGTCCAAGGCAACAGTCAGTCGAATATGCATAACATGGGCTAATGTCCAAACATCTTTTCACTTCACAAGAGGTGCAAAGTTTGGACTCTCATTCTCACGGCACCCATTCACTGCAGAGGATCCAATTGTAAGCAATGTAATGCTGAATTTCTCCAAATCTGTTCCAATGAAAAAGCAAATGCATCTATATATTGGGTGAAAAATTCCTTTAATCCCAAAAACAGACTTTTTTCATTTAAATGTTTTTACTTTGCTTTACTATTACAATTTGTACAGTAAATAGAAAATATACATTGGAACAAATTTATAAACAGTGGTGTGAAAAAGTGTTAGCCCCATCCAGATTTCTCATGTTATTGCATATTTATGTCACACTTTTATGTTTCAGATCATCAAACAAATTTAAATATTAGTCAAAGAAGATAACACAAGTGAACACATCATGCAGTTTTTAAATGAAGGCTTTTATTATTAAGGGAAAAAAAATCTAAACTACATGGCCCTGTGTAAAAAAGTGTATTAGTACCCATTGGCTTTTAATGTAAATATGATTGGTTCTAAAAATGTACATATATTTTTTTTTCATACTTCATTTATAAATAAAACTATATTTTGAACAATGAGTGAAATGCAGTTTCTTTAATGTAAAATAGTTGTTCTAATAATGTACAGTTATTTACTTAACACGTCTCTAATGTGTGCGTTACATGTTTGTTAGAAGTGTGTGTGTGTGTGTGTGTGTGTGTGTGCTATTCCTGGCTTTATAAGCTGTTGGGCAGCCATTAGTTAAAAAAACAAGTCCAACTTAATTTTTACTGACTTCCATTTGTCTCCATCAAAGTAAATGCGTTCCAGGTGGATTCGGAAGTCAGTTCTGGTTTTGACAAAAAAAATCACACCATGTTATCCCTGTGATTCCTCTGAAGTGTCCTCCTGTAGTTGGAGTTTACAGCACCATGTAAACAAACTCGTCACGCTTCCCCTTTTCAGTCTATGTAACCCCGGGAGCGAACAAACAATGCAGTCCTGATTAAAAAGTTTGGAGCACCCTCTCGTGTTGTCTGTAATCTAATGAGAAAGTCAGTGAATTATTTTGATAACTGCCATCCGAAACGTGTGCAACTTGGAAAGCTAGCGTTAGCTAACTAAAGCTATTTCACTTACCTGAAAATAAGGTCCAATATCCCTTTGAGTCACTCGGGAATAGATGAAAGGATATATATTATCACTCTCTTTACGTTAATATGATGTACAGCCTAATACACAACATCGCATTTGCAACTCTCATGTGATTCACGGCAATACTTCCGGGTTTCTTCCCACGTGACCGGAGTCTCGGATGCGTGACGTCAGCGTATTGTACCTACCCTTTCCGTAATAAACGTAAATTTGTTTTACAACATGTAATTTTGTTCGCTCATTGTAAATTTGTTTAAACACTTGTAAATTTGTTGAAAAACTTGTACATTTATTTAAAAAATTGTAAATTTGTTAAAAAAACTTGTCATTTTGTTTGCTCATTGTAAATTTGTTTAAAAAACTTGTACATTTATTCACTCATTGTAAATTTGTTTAAACACTTGTAAATTTGTTAAACTTGTAAATAGGGATGTCCCGATCCGATCACGTGATCGGAAATCGGCCCCGATCACGTGGTTTCAGACTCGATCGGAATCGGACGTTACCTCCCGATCAGGACTCGGATACATATGCAGGGTTTAAAATCCATTAAGTTCTCGCACTGCTCCGCGCCAGTGTACGCGCTGCGCTGGTGCGTGTGAACTGAAGAGAATAGGCTTGTTCGACTTCATCCGGCTGCTGGTTCTTGTGGTGCGTCATGACGTCAAAGTTCCGCGAGAACGATTTAAAAGCAAACTCCTCCGTATGATTTCGCAGATCACTCTCGCGGTAGTTTGACGTCACCCGGCTGTCGATTGTTGCGGCGCCGCATGAAGTCGAACAAGCCTATTGACGTGCTTTCATTCATAGGCTTCACACTCGTGCGTGCAAGGAACCCACGACAAAACCGCGTTTTTACCGCTCATTTAAACGACGCGTTGATCGTTATTGTCAACATGTGCTCAGACGCAGTTCCGCGTCTCACTCAGAACCTCAAGAACGCGCATTCGCGCAGGATCATTTGACATTACTGTAGAGATGAGCGAGAGAGAGAGAAAGAGAGGTAAGAATGGTGCCCATGTCGAAAAAACTTAATAGAAGTCTATAAACAAAGTATTAAAGTATGTATAGCCATGTCACTCATCTCATTACAAAATGTTAACTAGATAACTGGATACAACTGATTGTATAGTTTAATAAAATAATGTATTTTGATTATACAAATGAATCACGACCTAACTATAGGTATTTTATAACTAACTGCTGACCAGCTTAGGGAATCTCTATGGCTAATTTATAAGATATATTGCTGAATCAGTATGTTGTTTTTCTTGTTAATTAAGTCTTTTTGGGTAGCCTATCTTATGCCTAGAATGAGTCAAGGAGGTTAAGTCTTATAACTTCATTCAAAGTTTGATCAATTGTGCATAATGACATGTGCAACAAATGCATATAGGGTGTCAGACTCATAGATTTGCATAATTTAAAGTTCAGGTTTTAAAGTTTGGGTCAACATGTGGCACAGCTTTAAAACTGAAACTTATAAAATACTATCAGAGATACAAAATGTCATTGAAGCACACCCAGTGGCTTTGCTGTCATCAGGATTAAACATGTTACCCCTCGAACCCTCCCTCCCAACAGAGCCTCCCCACAAAACAAACCCCAATTTAACCCCTGAACATATATACTATATATTCATTATTTTTTAACACATCTGTAGTTATGCGCTGGCACAGAGTTAGACTCTTTTGACTCCACACAGAAACAGCAATGCGTGCGGCATGACATAAGGAACATCCTGGTTCTGTTTTTTCGCTCTTCTTTATTCTTTTTTTTATGTATTATAGAAGTATCGGATCGGGACTCGGTATCGGCAGATACTCAAAATCAAATGACTCGGACTCAGACTCGAGGGCAAAAAAACCTGATCGGGACATCCCTACTTGTAAATGTGTTCATTCATTGTAAATTTGTTGAAAAACTTGTACATTTATTTAAAAAGTTGTAAATTTGTTAAAAAAAACTTGTAAATTTGTAAAAAACTTGTACATTTGTTTTAAATCTTGTAAATAAAATTGCACCTCAGGGCCACCGTAATTGTATCTTAAAAATGTTTACATCATTCGAATCAATCACAATAATCTCAGCTTTCCAAAGATGTGTGACATGTTTAGCTTTTTATTTTTGAGTTGTTGTCAAAAATGTCATGAAGTTTTCTGTCAAATAATGCAGTGTTTCTCCCACGGTACATTGGAACGCTAATAAAGTATTTTCTACATGGTCTTAGTGGGTAGTGGCTGTTGAGAAACTATTGGTCTACTGCCAGTGTAAGAAATATAATAATGAATAATGAGAGTGATATTAAAAACTCATTATCCGAATGCTAAAATTACCATTTCTAGGAAAGATCCGGAGATCACCGCATCGATGGTTAAGCCCACCTGAGGTTTGCCGAACACAATGGCTGCTTTTATCGCTTCCTCTCTTTGGCATTGATCGTTTCGTTCCTTTGTTGTTCGGCGGTGTCTGCATCACCGCCGTGGTGCGTTAACACTAAATTTCGAACGTGCATCTGCCTCTCCCGCAAGGCTCAGAGCAACAGCCTGTGCCAACATCGTCGGCAGTTCCATATATTACACATCTCCAGAACCTGGTGAAGAATGATGCTAGAGCCCAGATATACAGAAGGAGGGGGAGCAAGAAAGGAAGGGGGCTTTGAAAACGAGAGAGAGATGTGTGTGGGGGGGTTATGTCCTTGGAAGTACGAGCACTTCTGCAGAACAATTAACTTAATTAAGCAGACAGCATGAATATTCATAAGGCAGTTAATGTCTCCCTCATCCAGGCAGATGAATGTGATGCAACGACTCGCTAGTCAAGCATGTCTAAGAGTCTCGCGGAAACTGCACCAACATTTTGGTTCTTTGCCTGGAATATCAAAGAAATTAACAGTCCCCCAGAAACCCTTAAAAGCAGGCAAATTAATTAGAAGCCTGCAATTTATATGCCATACATACCGGAGAGCATATACTATTGCGCTTAGAGAAAGCCTTTAATTGGTTGAGGCGGTGCATTTTTGCATGTTTATCCTGCATTGTGTAAATAATGTATTGGAGTTGGCTATATTTAAAGAAACAAGTTCATTCATTGATCGTACAATTTTATTTTGCATACTTAAAATATGTTTTTTTTTCAACTACGCTAATTAGACATCAATGCTGCTGCTCTATGAGGGCATTTCATGTATATTTTATTGACGTGTGCATGCTAATGACTAGCGTTAAATCACATCGGTTGATGCGGCAAATGAATGCTTTTGTTAAGCTGTAACAAAGAGCGATATTTGACATCCAAGTCTGATGTCACACGTTCAAACCTGTGCACAGGGGCGGGGTGGCGTTTTTCCTCTCAGCAACGGTGACCGGAAACTGTTTACAAACGCTCCCTTGGGATCCGGCACTAATGAAGAGAAACCGTGACCTCAGTACGGTCAGTTTGCGGCGGGTACGGAGTTGGAGGGCTTCCATTGCTTCTAACAACAGCACTCCATTTTGCTGTGCCTGAAATGACAAGTGAAGGTCAATCTCTTGGCCAGAAAATTAGGGCCGGAGCCCGTACCCCTCTACAGCGCTCTCCCATTCGCTTCCCCTCGAGCTTGGCAGCAAAGAGAGGTCAGCTCTGCCACGTTCCCGAAAACAGAGCTTTAGTGAGTCCTGTGTGAGCACGGATAATACACGGGGCTCCGGGTCCCTGAATCAAGGCCAGCGGAGCCGTTTGAAAGGCGGCGGAGGAGAGTCAAACATTTCAGACTCTTAAAGGCAATTAACTCGGCGTGCAGGCCGTTCACAGAGGCCTGACTGTGATTAAATCAATTTGATAATGATACACTCGCTTGCTGCTGTTATGAGCTGCTTGTTTGTTTTCGCTCGATGAGTTTCAGAACACAATCAAACTAAATCATTGTGACAGCGGAGAAACCGGAGACGCGGATTACAATGGGGTTCGATTTTTAATTGGCAGCACTCCTCTGATGTTGCTCCTAGTGCAGAAATAAAACATCAAATGTTGCTCGGTTTATCTGGTCGTATTTTTACTACCAGTCATATTTTGACATCGTGTGATTATCAGTTATAGGTTTTATAGGTATTTTGTGTTGCAAGCGATTTCAGGCGATTTGCTTAAACTATAAACCATCTCTGAAAACCACCCACCAAAGATGTGTCAGCCAATGTGAACGCACCAAATGATTTAGGGAGCATTTATGATTTCATGATTCATTTATTTTTGGCTGTTTACAGAGACTACACACATAAAAAAGGTTATGAAAGAGTTATTCAAAGCAACGTCATACGCCTTATTCAGTCCGCCACCATGTTGATTTCAAACCGAGGCTGTGAGGGATGGACGTCCAGAGCATGCGGTTTAAACTTATTGTTTTGTACTGGGGTGCTGGTCATTAAGTCATCAATACACCGAAAATACATAGTTTTACAAATTTCCTCAGAAAACATGAATTGTTAAAATTAGAAGAGAGATATGACCTAATTTGAGACGAGAATAGCATAATGTGTACGTAACATCTGTTTTGGATATTAGCCTGTTGGCTAATCGCTAATTTCTCATGTTGTAAGCATGTTTACCTTACTTTACAACACCAATATAGTGCAACAATTCAATATTTTATGACAAAAAAACGAAATACACATATCCGGTTTGTATAAAACATAAGAGTATGTCCCATTAATCAGACTGATCTCACGGAAAGTCGTGTTATAGTCACAAAAAAATTGATTAATTTATTTGTGTACATGGCACGAAATTCAGCTTATTTTGTGCCTTGAGCACAAATGTCTTTTTCGTGTCACTCGCACAAATTTCTAAAAAAAAGTTTTCATGTCCGTTGCATGACTTTCTTTTTTGTTTAATTTTATGTACTGTTTTCTGATAGCTTTTTTTTTCCTATTTTCTTACCATTGTCGCTTGGGGTTGGTGTTAGAATCACTTTCTGTTACATTTTTAGACATCCTGACCCAAACCCCAACTCAAGGCAAGAATAGTTTAAAAAGCAGAAGAAAAACATGTTTAAATCAATACATAAAAGTACATCCGAACCCAAATCTAACCCCAAGCAACAATGATTTAAAAATCGGATAAAAAAGAGAAAACAATACAAAAAATGACAAAGTCGTGCTACGGACACGAAAAACTATTTATAGAAATTTGTGCGAGTGACATGAAAAGACATTCGTGCTCAAGGCACAAAAAAAGCTGAATTTCATGCCATGGACACAAATAAATTAATCAAATTTTTCCTGACTATAACACGACTTTCCATGAGATCATGTTGCATGAATTTTCTCCATATGTTGTGTACAAATGTTATTTAGATAGAAATAAATCCTGCTTCTGTTGAATGTTTTTAATGATTTCATGCTTTGCGATGTTTGTAATCTGTATAAATTCCTGTTTTAAAGAAAGTAAAGATACTTACAACATTATAAATTATTGATTAGCCAACAGGCTAATAACAAAACACATTTTATTTACACATTGCTCTTACTGTATCTCAAAATTAGATCATATGTCCCTTCTTATTTTAACAATCCATGATTTTTTAGGTTTCTCTTGTGCAATTGTATTTTCTGTTTTTTGACGTCTGAATGACCAGCATCCCGGTACAAAACAAAAGCGTATGCTCTGGACGTCCATCCCTCAGTCACGGCCTCGTTTTGGAATCAATATGGTGGCAGCAGGTGTGCCTCATACATCTTACAACCGATCTGCGGCTGACTAAAAGCAGTGCATGCCAGGAAGTAATTTTGTCCGACTTGAGCTGGCGCTGAAGGCACGTGACTTTGTCATATGGTTTTAAAGAACCGCGAGAGCGATTCGAGATCAGCTGCCCGAGTCAGCCAGCGAAGTTCCAGAAGAGGAGCTGCACGGGCTAATGACGACACAGCTGTTTCACGATTGGTCGGATTCACCACATGACAACAATCACGTGATTCGTGTTTATTTTCACGCCCTCAGTTCCACGAATGCTCACAAATCTATATTTTTTATAACAGTTAAACCTTTTCATGTAGTCGCGATGTTATATTGTGTCATGTTCATCAAAATAAAATGGATAAAAAACGTAGACCCCACTACATTGGTATTTAAATAATATATGCTTATGTTAAACTTTATTCCTGTAAAAACAGATGCTGTAAGCCTCTTCAGTTTCACTCATGCTCATACACGGACATTCAAAACAGTATAATTCACTTTTTATGTTGTTTACATCTTACAAATCATGTTTACTGCGATAAAGCAAGCAAAAGCCACGTGTTCAGCCATGCCTGACGTAAATGCAGCAAACTACGGGAATCACAGCGTGTTCGACTTCACGTCTCCGTTTTCAGCTCCTCCCCGCCTGCACGCATCTAATCATGCCCTGGCCCCAAACTGATGTTTTTACGTAACATGTAACATTTTTGGCTTCAATTCATTACAATAGAAGGAAGCGACGTCACATTGTCTATCTTTTTTACAGTCTATGGGCAGCAGGCTGAGTAAGGCGTAAAGAAGAACCATTTTTGGTTTTCCAAAGATCTATGTAAGTCAAAGGCTAATTAAAGAAATATTTCTTTCTTACCTTTGATAGTCTAAATATCTTTCTTATGATAATTATCCACATCTCAATGTCATTAATAATTGGTTCACCTCAGCATTCTGTGTCCATCATAACTAAGTGGTAGAAATAGTGGATAATTTTTAAATATCTCGGGGTAACATTGGACAATTAACTCACTTTTGATCAACATATCAGTGATATTCAGAAAAGATGCCATCAAAGACTGTCAGTTATCCATAAATTAAAAGGCTTTTATGTTGCCCCCCATTTCTTTTTTGCTGCAGTATCAGAGTATGATTCAATCTATGCTTTTATATTGCTTTTATAAGTTTTGGGCTGTACTGGGGACAGCTGCAGGAGTATGAAAGGCACCACCCTTGATCCTCACCTGCTGGTATTATGCCGAGAGGAAGTGCTGCTTGGACAGGCGTGAAGATGGAGTCTGTGTCCCTCCCAGCGTCCATCTGGGCCCGGAGAAGTAACCCGTGGGCCACCTCAGCCACCGAGCCATCTCCCCCAACACATACCACCCTAGGTTGAAAGACAGAGAGCAAATGGATGGGCGGTGAGTGACCCAACATCAGAGCCAACGGCTGGCAAACATATATGAAAACCATGAAGTTGTTGCGTATTATATGTGAATAAATGAAAATCCATTAGGAAGTCCATGTTTAATGTTGAAACTGCTGAGTAAACTATAAGGCTCTGTTTCAAAACCTAGTACGGTGCCTATGTAGAGTGTATTTTTAGGCATCATAGGCACGCTATGTAGGCCATTTAAAAGGTGGGTAGCCACAATTTGGTCCAAAAAGTCACCATCAGATGTACAGTGTTCTGCATAGAGAAGGCAATCCCATAATGCATTGTGAATAATTAAGTAAAAATTTATCGGTAACATTTTACAATAAGGTTCATTAGTTAACATTAGTTAATGTATTAACTAACATGAACAAACCATGAGCAATATATTTGTTACCATGGGTTCACTTCAGCCCCGTTTTAGGCGTCAAAATCGCGTCTACCACGCCTAGTTTGCCGCTTGAACAGTTTGAGTTTACTCGCTTCATTCGCGCATGAAATTCTAGTCGTCCAGACATTCACCTGGAAATTTGCGTCATGGAAGGGTACTTCTGCGACTCCGCTCGCTTCCTGTAATCACGACACTACTAGAGTAAGCTCCTGATTGGTTAACGCGGCGCGTTTTTCTGCCGAGGTTCAAATTTTTCAAACTTGCGCATTTGCTGCGGCAACGCTCAATTCGCGGCATTCGCGCGAACTAGATGCACGAATGAGGCGGAAACGCTCTACAGTGCTCCGCTAAACGTCTAATTCGTGCCTGCGAGACCTCCAGACGCGCATCAACGCATCTTCACATTGACTTAACATTGAAATCACTCGCGATTGACGCCTTTACTGCGGCTGCTGTGAACGCAGCATTTCAGTGTTTAGTAATCTTTGTTAATGTTAGTTAATAAAAACAAAGCTTTTAATTGTTTGTTCATGTTAGTCCACAGTGCATTAACTAACTTTACCAAGATTTTTATAAAGTATTAGTAATTGTTGAAATTAACATGAACAAAGATTAATAAATACCGTATAAGTGCAGTTCATTATTAGTTCATGTTAACTAATGTAGTTAAGTAATGTTAACTAATGAACCTTATTGTAAAGTGTTACCAATGTATCTAATATTAATTCACTTCTTGTGTAGAGTTTTATTTTAGTTTGCATACTTAAATGTCAGCTAACTACTGTATGTAGATAGTAGACAGCCAGGCAGTTAAATGGGTTTTGTAACAAAGCATTTTTGATTGACTCGATTTTAATATAAAGATTACAACAGTCGCACACTACACACATGGCATGGTTAGCATTGAGGATTTCCATAATATGATTAAAAATTCTTACCAAGTAATTCTCTATTAGAGGAATCCATTTCAATTAATGGAAATTATCATTCCCATTACATAGTATTGAAGAGTAGATTAAACTATTGAAGTGTCTAGGGGGAGTTCGGCTAGTATGTATACTAATTGGGAAATGTCCTTTTTTAAAGAATGGCTGAAAATCTGTCAGATCTCACCAGCAGAATAAATCATTAAAAACGGCTGAGCCCACTAATCTGCTTTAAGCACATTACTAATAAATGAACACAGTCGAGTAAAGCTGATTACATTTAATTCAGAAATGCCCTTTAGCCATACTGTACAATCTCACAAATAGATTTGTTTAGCAGACATAAACGGCACTAATAACACGCGGTCATACCACTACCAAAATGAGTTCAGTGACCTTGCAGTCACAGGTGTTGGGGATAAATTTGCCCATAATGTTTTGATCAACTGTAGATGAGCCTGGGGTAAGTTGTCACAATTACTGTATAAGGTTTTGACTGTGTTACCAGTTCATGTTTTAGATTTTCAGTTTAAATTGGATTCCGTTGTGACAACTTACCCCATAACTTGCGTATTAAACCCTCATGTTTGTTTAATATGTGTGTCTTGGTTTATAACGTGTGAGTAGCCTTGTATGTAAAGATGTACATTTATGCATCTAGCAGATGCTTTTATCCAAAGTGACTTTAGATAATGGTTTTTAATCAATACTGTATGTGTGATCCCTTGTATCGAACCGTGACCTTTGCAAACACAAATCTCTACCAAGGGAGCACTACAGGAACACAAATTGGGAAAGTAAATATTAAAAAGATAAATCAAAGCTAACCTATTCACCTTTGGGTTATTAATGAAACAGTAAGCATGGCTAACCGTCTGACACCTGGAAAAAGCACAGACAGGTTCTTGTGTCCGAAACTGTGCCTTATCTTCATCTTCAGAGACTGCGGTTCAAAGAGACCGAGGCCTCATCAAACACATGGCGCGCTGACACAAAGCAAAGCTTTATAGGAGTGACGGATGGGGTAGAGATGAACAAGCTTCTGTGTTTGACCGATTGCTGTTTATATGTCAACAGTGTTTAGATAATACACAGTACTTTAAATAATTAGTAAAGCACATTAGTTAACTTTAAATTCAAGGACCTTTCAAGGATTTCCAGGTCCAGTACCCTCAAATTCAAGGACTAAATGTGGGGACACATTTCAAGTGAGAGCAAGGTTACATCGTGCTACCTTTTAAGATACATTGCTACAGTTCCCTTTCGAGGGAACTCGCGCTGCGTCACTACGGTGACACTTTGGGGACGCCTCCAGGGGTAAGTGCGTCTGAATGTGTATATCAAATTCAACCAATGGTGAGGCTTAACGACAAAGACTGGTTGACGCGGGAGCCAGGAAGTATAGCGCTATCTGAAATATTGCCAAAGACGGCGTTACAGGGACGCAGGAAGTATGGCAAGGAAGACGCAGCGTCTCATTCCCTTCTCGGGGAACAACAGTTACATACGTAACCCGAGACGTTTTCATGTGTCAAACACAACTATGCAAAAAAGCATTTTGGTATGAATCAACATTCGCATAAGATATAAGCATTTAAAGCAAACAGTTTAGCACGTGTGCTTAAAAAGTCTAGAATTTTTATGATATTATCCTACACTACACTTTCAATGACCTGTATCTATGTATGTTTATTTTTAAAAACTTCCAAGGGCCTTGAATTTTTCCCCCAGATTCACAAACTTTCAACTATTTCAAAGACACGTGGGAACTCTGGGCATAGTGCTCAATCGGTCGAGGATAACTCTCGACACCGCACGTCAGTCTCATTTTGTGACACCTGTCTCATTTCCATCATCAGCAGCCAACGTGATGGCAGTAAAAACTGCACGAATAAGGTATTTCTATTCGAGGTGCTGATAATTAACGTAAACGTGTGAGAGGAATAATTGCATCCATTGGTGATGTGCCGTCACTTTCCCATCTATTGTATGCGCGTTGCACGCCGTGTGACTTCATCTGAGATGCAACCGAAATAGCAGCGCTCCATTTAAACCGAGGAAAGCATCAGATTGCAAAAGTAATTAATGAGTTATGATCTATTAATGAAAAAACGTGTGATTAGTATTACCTTAGCAGAATGAATTCATCTGAGGTTAATTAATGGAGCTCAGAGGAATGAGGGCAGGGGATTGAGTCGACCCATCATTCGAGAGCAATAACACGTTTTCTCTAGCGCAGAGTCTGGTTTCTGGTGATTTGCTGAGGTGTTGAAGACGGTGAGTTTCTCTGCGTGTTAAAACACCTCGTGGATTGTTCTTAACAAGCAAGCTCTCAACTATTTAATGCAAAGTCAGCTGACATTAGCGATATTATTATCACCCTGACATACTGAAGTCTTCAAGTTTTGGAGTTTAAATATCTGTACGGTGCTTGCTTGTACTTATCCGGAACCCATGTGAACATAAACTACAAATTGTAAATGATTGCCGGGTTTTAAAGTTATTCAGGCTGCCTACTGTGTGAACAAAGGAGAGCATACTGTAGCTGTGTGATCCCTATGCAGTGTTCACTGATCCCTACACATTCATCACAGGGTATCTTTTTATGTTGTTTGACTTTACTAAATTCACTCACATTTATGCACAGACTTTGATACTTAAAACTCTTAATCTTAGTGATAGATGATTGCTGTAACTATTTAAAGGAAGATTTCACCCAAAAATTTAAATAATGGGAAACACTTTACAATGAGGTTAACATTAGTAAATGCATTAGCTACTAACAATGAAAAATATAGTCATAGTCTTTGTTAATGTCAGTAAATGCTAATACATTTTTTCATGTTTGTTCATTGTGCATTGATTAATTTAAATTAATTGCATTAGATACTACTGAAATTATGTACTTACATTAATAAATGCTTTCGAAGTATTGTCCATTGTTTGTTCACTGCAAAAAATGACTTTCTTACTTAGTATTTTTGTCTTGTTTTCAATAGAAATATCTAAAAATTCTTAAATTAAGATGCTTTTTCTTGATGAGCAAAACGACCCAAGTAAATAAGTCTAGTTTTAAGACAAATAATATACAATTTAAGTGAAATTGTCCTTAAAACAAGCAAAAGTATCTGCCAATGGGGTGAGATGTAAATTTCTTTTTTCTTAAACACTTAATTCAAGTAAAATTTTCTCACCCCATTGGCAGATATTTTTGCTTCTTTTAAGCACAAATTCACTTAAATTGTATATTTTTTTGTCTAAAAACTAGTTTTATTTTCTTAGGTCATTTTGCTCATCAAGAAAATACATCTTGATTTAAGAATTTTTAGATATTTCTACTGAAAACAAGACAAAAATACTAAGTAATTTTTTTGCAGTGTTCATGTTAGCTAATGCATTAATGGTAACACATGCAACCTTATTGTGAAGCATTACCAAAAAATTTGTGAAATGTCATATTTTTTTCAAATTTTAGAGCCATACTTTTTTAATTCTGGTTATCCCTGGAAGTCAAAGTCAGTTCCTAACATTCTGTTTTATATCTGTGTTTAATGGAAAGAAGAGAGTATGTCATACAGATCTGAAATAACATCAGGGTGAGTAAAGGGTGACACAATCATTTTTGGTACAATAATCTATGATTTTGATTAAAAAATTTTTTGATTTGAATCATATAAATTAGGTCACTATGCATATTTGAAAACTATCATTAATATCTTATAAATGTCCCCCAAATAGGTTACAATAGTACACAAAAAAATGCTGGGGTAATTCAAACCAGCAGTTGGTCGGAAAGGGATGAATCCAACCCGTTGGGTTGTGTTTTAAAGGTATAGCATTTTGAAAAAAACTTTAAACCCTAAAGGGTGTACTTACAACTATGCTTACCATACCAAGTATTTTTGACCCCCAAAGTATACTTTGCAAAGGTGGTCTTTGTCACAGTTCGCTTTGATTTGGGGTCGGAGTGCCAAACTTCAGCTGTTTTAAAGGAAAACACCACCGTTTTTCAATATTTTACTATGTTCTTACCTCAAATTAGACAAATTAATACATACCTATCTTTTTTCAATGCGTGCACTTAATCTTTGTACAGCGCGTCGTGAATGTGTTAGCATTTAGCCTAGCCCCATTTATTCCTATGGCTCCAAACAGGGATGACTTTAGAAGCCACCAAACACTTCCATGTTTTCCCTATTTAAAGACTGCTACATGAGTAGTTACACGAGTAAATAAAACGTGGCGATTTTTTTAAGCAAATAAAAAATTTGAACTATATTGTACAGTGGAAGAGCACTTCGTTTGCAGCAATTTGAAAAAATAAAAAAATCACCACGTTTTATTTTGTGCCACCATACTTACTTGTGTAACTACTCCTGTAACCGTCTTTAAATAGGGAAAACATGGAAGTGTTTGGTGGCTTCTAAATTCATCCCTGTTTGGATCCTAAGGAATGAATGGGGCTAGGCTAAATGCTAACACATTCACGACGCGCTGTACAAAGATTAAGTGCATGCATTGAAAAAAGTTGAGGTAAGAACATATTAAAATATTGAAAAACGGTGCTGTTTTCCTTTAACCTATGTCGTTTCAACCCAAAATACATGGTTGTTTAACTCATTGTTGGGTCAAATATAAACTATTTAATTGAAGCCAGAGTCTGGGTTTGTCCCTTTTTGATCCCAACTTAGCATTCTTTTCAGAGTGTACTACATACAATAGTAAGATTATCCTTTGGCAAACAGCAGTGATCTTTTTTCCATTTTTTGCCGTCGGGTTATAAGTAGCTTAGATGTGATTTTTCATGCAGACAGAAATTTAATTTCATCAGAGTTGTCAGAGCATCATCTTTATAAATCCTCAATAAAGAACAAGCTTGTGAAACTCCAATACACAGAGAGCTCATGATAACTGATGTGGAAATTTTACATAATAATTATCCTCAAAGTTATCTTGTTCAGAGTTATTGCTGCGCTGTACAGGGGCAAGAAGAATCTATTACCAATCATGTATTCTGTTATTATAAGTGATAAGATGTATGTAGGTCTAGCATAGGTGTTTTCCTTTAATTGTCTATGGAAAAGGTCTAACTGTGTAGGTTTAGGAGTGGGATTAGGGTTAGGGGATACATACACTGTAAAAAAATTCCGTAGAAATTACAATGTTATTGCAGCTGGGTTGCCGGTAATTGACCGTAGATTTAAATTTATGTTATTTACTGGCAAGAGATTGTTTAAAGTTAAATAAATTTTTAATATTAACAAGTCTTTATCTTTACAGAATAAAACTATACAATAACAGCCTCATGCAAAGCATTCTGGGAACCAGAAATCATCATCAACCTTTTTCTGTTTTTTTGCTTCAGATTTTGTTTCCCAGAATGTTTTGCTTGATGCTGTTTTTTTAGTTTTACTCTGTAAAGACAAAGACTTGTAAATGTTTAATGTTCATTTAACTTTGAACAAAATGTTGCCAGTAAATAACATAAATTTAAATCTATGGTAAGTTAGCGGCAACCCAGCTGCAATTTCTACGGATGTTTTTTACAGTGTACACGTGTGACTGTTTTTTTATTTCAAACATATTATTATCTTTAAGTTGTTTGTTTTAACTTTTTGATTCAGTTCTATTTATTCTTTTTTTTATCCCAATGTTTATCTAGTGTTAAAAAACTGAAACAGGAAGTGCTTCTGGACCAATGTTGTTTACATCTTTTGAAATGGTATATTACACGTGTTATGTTGTCACCTTAAATTATATTCTCACTGTTTCTTTCATAAATATTAAAAATTATGTAATTTATATTGTATTATAACCCATACACACCCTTGATGTAGTTAGCATTTTTTACTATGCATCACTTAAAGGTTAAGCAGGTGTTAGCTTTTTAATTTTTCCAGATAAATGTCGGAGTGTAAAAAGAAGCTAAGATCCAGTACATTTTCTACATCTACTCCACTTGACAAAGGGAGATGAGACCCTTTCTTCTCCACTTTCTTTTGATAGTCCACTTTTTAGACATTTTACTAACTATAAGTACACTGTAACAAATTTCTGTAGTTTTCACAGCATTATTACTGTAAAATGAGCAAATGCTTACTGTAGAACTTGTATACAGCAAGTTGCTGTAGATCTGCAAAGCATCATGGTCTTTTTCCAACGGCGGGTAAATTCTACAGTAAAAATATTTTTTCTGTGAATCACAATACAGCAATTTCTAGAGGATTTTTTTCTTCAGCCAAGGAAAGCTACGAGATTCCACACTTTCATCTGAATTTTTACTTCAGAAAGGTAAATTTGCTAATTTAATTCCAAAGTTTACTCTTGTAAAGTCACCTGTTTGTTCAACTTTAAGAGTGCACTGAGAGAGAGGAGTAATGAGCGGCACACTTCCTAGTAAACCCGTCTCGTGTGTGCATTTAGCAATTTTATTACCACAAATATATATTTCTGCATGATTTCGATATGTTTTCTAGTCTGGCAACATTTTATAACGTCATAGTTAAGAGAAGGAGAATAATTTAATAATAAAAGTAATTGGCCGTGTCTCAATGCGAAGGCTGCATCCTCCGGAGGTCGCATTTCTCGGCTGCATACGTCATCAAAACTGTCTTGTTTCAGAATATTAACAATTATAAAGTTGACTGTTATTCTAAGTTAATAGTAAATTGTTTAATATGCTTATGACTTGCGAATCTAATGGTCAGTTAACTTAAATAACCCAGGGTTGATGACGTATGGACCCTGCATATGCGACATCCGCAGGCTGCAACCAGTCTCTCGAGCTGAAAGAAAACGCAGCTGAGGAGATATGAGGTAAGACTTATCCGGCAACATTACATTTATAACGTCTTTAATTTAATTATAGCGTTAGCATTGTGAAACAAAATTAATTTAAAAGTGTGTATTTTTGTATTTATTGGCGCGATATTCGTTTAAATCTCTCGTTTTTTTCTCTTGCTCGCTTACGTTGCTGCCTGAGGAAACGGACATAAAGTTAAGCGGGCCGATTCGAAAGAAAACACAGTAACACACATTTTTCATAATTTCACGATTTTTCTGAACTTCATTGGAGGTCAAACTGCAGAAACTATAACGTTAGATTGTTAATAGCCTAATTTGAAGTGTTATACCCGACTTTTGGGAGCATATTGTATAAATATTTGTCTTATCTGGCGACATTACATTTATAACGTCTTTTATTTGATTAAAAAGTACCTAACGTTAGCATTGCTGAATTCAAAATAGTTTGAAATTGTGTATATATATTATAGTATTATAATATTCTCGCACTGTATTAAGATATTTCGAGATCTTACTCGTTCCTTTTTTCACCTCTTTTTTTTTCCTTTCAGACTGCAGACAAGAGCCATCGACCATCGTTCCAGGTACATAAGTTACATGAACTGGCATGCATGATGATTTTCAAATGCAAGCAATGTTGTTTATTCTATGATTTATATATATATATATATATATATATATATATATATATATATATATATATATATATATATATATATATATATATATATATATATATATATATATATATATATATATATATATATATATATATATATATATATTAATATATCAAACATGTTAAAGTGCACAGAAACCATGCAACAGGAATAAGCTGTTTTTCTCTTGGTTGATGCAAGTTATTTTTGTACAGTATTGACACACTTTTTCTCTTATGAATATTGTACTTGTGATTTCTAATAGTTTTTATTTGTTTGTTTATTTTGTGTTACAGGAAACTTCCACCTAAACAGATGCTGAGGCCCAGATTTCCCTGCCAAGCACTCCAAGGCTCATCATGCTCGGTATAATCCCAGCACTCGACATACACAATAGATGCCAATTATTAAGGGTTACTTCATCTATAAAGCATATTTGTATCGAGTCACTGTGTGGTGTGAACAAAGTTTTATTTCATCTTGCACATACATTCCAAAAATCTCTAGTGGTTATTGATCTAATAGGAAAAAAAGAGGTAGTTATGTAGGGCTAGTGTTTCAATAAATTTTGCTTATGTAAAATAGTAAACCATATCAGATTGAATACTAATATTAAACTTTTATTTAATATTTTTTAGGAGAGTCCATTCTGGGGACAAAAAAATGGATGCTTTCCATCGAGGGCAGAGTTCTCCTCCAATTGAGTGACCGTTGTGATTTCACTTCTGCTCTAGCCATGTATGATGCAGCCACTACATTGGAATTTATCCAGAGGTAAGCACTTATTTGTTTTTTATATCGTTTTGACTAGGAATGGGAACAAATATTGAGTACTCATTCTTTAACCAACTACCCGATTAGTAAAATACTTCTTAAAGTGTTTATTTTTGTTTATATCAACTGTTGTGCTATTGTTAAACATCATACGTTTAATTTAACTCACCATGCAAACGGTAGAAAAGCAGCACAGCTAGTCTAATGCAGTGGCGGCCGGTGACTTCTTTTTTCGAGGGCGCACGATGCGAAGTTTGTCACAACATGTATGTAGCCCGTCATGTGTGTGGTTCGTCATTTCAAAATATGTGTTTGGCGCGTCGAGTGAAACAATACTTTTCCATTCACAAATCAACAAATATTTACCATAAATTTCACTGTTGTATCACTAACTGTAAACATGGTATTGTGGCAGAAATGTGGGATATTCATGTATAATTTTATAATAGTATTAAAGGCGGAGTGCACAATGTTTGAAAGCCAATGTTGATATTTGAAATCACCTAAACAAACACGCCCCTACCCCAATAGAATCTGGACCTTCTTTTAAAAGACCCGCCTCACACATACCCAACCCAGAAAGGATGTAGGTTAGTAGACACGCTCCTTACTGCTGATTGGCTTTAAGTGTGTTTTGGTAGTCGGCCCGTCTCCTTTTCCAAAGCGTTTTTCAAACATTGTGCACTCCGCCTTTAATGTAGACAGTTATTAAATAATAAATATTAGATTTTACTCCACAAACCACCAACAGAGCATATAAAAAATAAAAATTGTTTATTTAAAGGTGCAGTGTGTAAATTTTAGCGGCATCTAGTGGTGAAGTTGTGAATTCCAACCAACTGCTCAGTCCACTGCTCACCTCTTGCTTTTGAAACACATAGAGAAGCTACGGTAGCTGCCACCGGACAAACATGTCATAGTTGGAGACAACTTAGTAAAAAAGTTTGTCCGTTAAGGGCTTCTGTAGAAACATGGCTGCACAAAATGGCGGCTTCCATGTAAGGGGACCCTCTGTGTATGTAGTTAAAACGTCTCATTCTAAGGCAATAAACACATAACGGTTCATTATGAAAGGTCTTTATACACCCCTGATAATTAAGTTTTGTATATTATTTTGCATTTCTGTCAAGAGATCCTTCTTGAAATTACACACCGCACCTTTAAAACACTGTGAAGTAAACTTTTCTGTATATGTCATCAACCCATCTGTCTTGCTTATAAACATTTACATTAATAGTTAATTTCTTTCACTACAGGGTAGAGTCCAGCCTAGGAAGTCAACTAGTTCAGGTCCAGTTTTAAAAGAATAATAGTTCTGAAAAAAAAAAACGTCTTGGGGAAAAACAATATTCAGGTTTGAAATCCTGCTGTAAATGTAAATCATTTAATTTTTATGCATTTGTAATTTACCAGAAACATTTAAATAAATATTGATTGTTTTGTGTGTTCAGAAAAGTGTTTTTGTATGAAGTGTTGAAATTAAATGAAATATTCACAGAAAAATGTTAACATATTAAAAAAAATGTATGTGTTCAGAAAAGTTTTGAGATGTTCACAGAAAAAATTTTACATGTTGAAAAAAATTTATGCTATGCTATTTTTAATTTATGAATTTTTGTAATTTAAAGTGAGAAAATAAATGGCATTTTTGTGACAAACAGTGTCTTCATTTTACAGTACACAAAATAAATGCAGTAAACCCTATTACAGTAGTAGTTATGAAATACAGTACTGTGATTATTACTGTAAAATAGTTCACAGTAATTTTAATTTTACTGCAGTTACATTTACAGTAAGAATACTGTGAAATGAAATACAGCAACTTACTAGCTAATTGCTGCCAGCAAGTTACTGTATTTTTCACAGTATTCTTTTTACAGTGTAACTTTGCAACTTCTCATCAACTGCAAGTCATTAGAGTATTAGTAAATGAAGAGTTTGGTTCCAAAACGCACTAAACACCATTTAAAAAAAAATGAGTTACCGCCAAAATAAGTATTGTATCAGGTCAGTATTAAAAAGTAAATTCTTAATTTTACGCAAAATCTAATATCCACCATGTTATTCTGTCATCATTTCTCCCTTTTTTCCCAAAACGCGATAAACGCCAGTCCTCCTTTTCTGCAGAATCCAATAAACCTGCTTAACCAATCACAGCGCACCATTCCATGCATTGTAAACAATAATGGCGGCGCTTTGAATACACACAGGATACTAGTTTTTCTCATCTACTTTGTATTTCATGATCAACAAACAAACAATAACAAAATAATACTTTGATGGCATTGATAAACATGTGGTGGTTTTTTGTGGCGGGAAAGAAACGTAAGCCATTAAAATCTACTCAGTAATTTACGCAAGAGGCACTCGGGAAACGGAAAAATGTCGGCTGTTGCTTGTTCTCCCGACAGCATCAAGCTTCTGTCATGCTAACACATTGACCCCTGGGGATCTTATGAAAAACTTTTCATTATTTTACTCAAATTCAACGAAAATCGAGCAGGACCAAAACATTTTAGAGCTGATCAAGGACGACAGCAGCAATGACAGTGTTCTTAATATGACAAAGTAAGTGTTTTGATTAATGCCATTAATGTTTATTTTTTTATAAGTGTATACCACTAGTCAACTAAATTAATGTAAAATGGCAAAGATGAATGTACATTTATATATTGATTCAATAAATTTATAGCATTTTGAAAAAAACTTTAAACCCTAAAGGGTGTACTTACAACTATGTACCAAGGTGCGGTACGCTTATACATACCCTGGTATACTTTGCAGAGATGGTCTCTGGCACGGTTCGCATTGATTTGTGGTCAGAGTGACAAACTTCAGCTGTCACTGTAAAACATTCTGATACACGCAGCACAAATACATGCAGCCATGTGTCATCATATCCCAAACGACCCCACATCATGCGTGGGGAGGGGAGACAAAAGTACTCAAGTATGGGTTGGTCCAGTTAGTGCGCCCTAAAGTGTAAACCTCTTGTCAAACTGTATTGACAAAGAAATCCTGAGCAAACTCCATCACATAACAAATTACATCTCCACTGCTTCAAAGTAATGTCTTTATTTTCATGATCCATAACAGCACCTTCGATTCAAGCATTCTCATCACCTTAGTAGGCCCCACAAATTAATCACCCTTCAACACGAACCTCTTCTTCACTCGATGTTTGCCCTTGTCCCTTCGCCACCGCCGTGAACCCGCACGCTGTGTTTTTAATCAAAGACCACTGTGCCAGACCCAGCACGTCCCCTCCCGCCGAGCCCAAAGGATGCAGCCGAACAGCGTGGCGGCGGTAACGGATGAGCGTTAAGCCGGGGCCGGAGATATTTAAGAGGAGCTAATTGTGAGAAGTACTGGAGCACACGGAGAGAGACCGTACGATTTGGTGTGAGCGATGCCCCGCGCCCGCCGTCGACTGGATGGCGGTACTTCATCACTGCTTCCAGAATAGGTAATTAAGGAGCCACCTGCCGAGCCGCACCGGAGAGACCTGCTCTACCGGTGAGCTTCGCACCAGGCCCCACGGCACGCCGCTCCAATCAAAGTATTATCGCTCATTTTGTATAAGTTCACCTCTGTCTTTCTCTCTCTCCCCCTCTCATTGTGTCCCAAACACTACTTTATTTTTGTATGTTAAATGTCACCTCCAGAGAGCCGTGGAGACGTGAGGGAGAGGCAGGATCATGCTTTCATATCTGGCTTTGACTTCGTGCCATCTTTACTCTCATCACAGAGCCCAAAAAATGCCACCTTTTAATTGGAGTTTTGCTCAAATTATGGTTTAGCACATCGAGAGTCTAAGGTTTTTTTTTTCAGGCAGACAGTAACCAGTAATCAGATTTTTTGGCATATCTAGTTCAATTTGATCATTACATTTTAGACTATACACAAATCAGTGTACAATTGTGGCCAAGCTAAATTATTTAAATGAAGCAAAGTTTCTTACATGTAAAATTATAGTGTGGACAGCCAATCTAATATCCTCTTAGCTGCCTTAATTTTTTTTGTTCAATCAAAATCAAATCAAAAGTGGACTGAGCCATTAGTTGCAATTCGCAACCTCACCACTAGATGCAGCTAAAACTTACACACTGCACCTTTAATATTATTAATCTTCGATTCGAGACGAGTTGTTACACTGCAAAAAATGATTTTCAAGAGAAATAATTCTAAGTATTTTTGTCTTGTTTTCAGTAAAAATATCAAAAAATTCTTAAATTAAGATGCTTTGTCTTGATGAGCAAAATGACCCAAGAAAATAAGTCTAGTAAATATCAAATTTAAGTGAATTTGTGCACAAAACAAGCAAAAAAACTGCCAATGGGGTAAGCTAATTTTTCTTGAATTTTTCCTGAATTTTTTGCGAACTCCATTGGCAGATTTTTTTGCTTGTTTTATGCACAAAATCACTTACATTTGATATTTTTGGTCTAAAAATTAGACTTATTTTCGTTTTGCTCATCAAGAAAAATCATCTTAATTTAAGAATTTTTTGATATTTTTACTGAAAACAAGACAAAGATATTAAGACATTTATTTCTTGAAAATCATTTTTTTTTTGCAGTGTACAAAAAATAGAGTTGAAATAAATCAACTTTGTTTTATAAGTTGTAGCAACTCATCTCTTGTCAAAAGAAATAATGGTAAGTTGAAATGACTTGTAAATCTGAGTTGATTAAACAAAAAAATTTAAGGCAGCAAATAATTTTGACAGTGCAGATTTGTTCCTGTAGCTTAGCTTGTGTCAAAAGCCCTATTTTTATCATTTACAGGTGGTTGTCAGTGATTTTATTGCCATCCGAATCCAGAATGTCAATGTTTTTCTTCGACCACCCGCTTAAAAATTCCTGACCGAATTGACCCTTCGCTAAGCCCTGCCCTCCTTAGTTACTGTTGCTACTCCTGTCAAGCTTTGGAGTGGGGTACTCAGGGGGAGGCCGTCCATTAACAAAATGCTAAAATATTTTTTTAAAGTATGTCACCCTGCTGAAAAAAACAGCATACCAGCAAGACCAGCATATGTTGTGTTTTGGTGCTGGTTTGCTAGTGAACACCAGCTAAACCACCATCAAACCAGCATCAGCACCAGCATTAGCACCAGCTAAACCAGCAACAAACCAGCATTAGCACCAGCATTAGCACCAGCATTAGCACCAGCATCCCATGCTGGTCATACCAGCATATATTGTGTTTTGGTGCTGGTATGCTGTGACCACCAGCTAAACCAGCATAGACCAGTATAATTCCCATGCTGGTCCATGCTGGTTTGATGCTGGTTTTTTCAGCAGGGCAGTCAGCCTCCGTCTTGCCTTTAATGATCTTATTTTATGTTCAAATGTATGCATTATGAACAAAGAACCGTTATTATTATTGTAGCAACCAACATTAGCGTGCTCATTGGAGCAAACATATATGTTTTTGTTAATTCTGTTGGCATTTAGTTTGATCCACGTCTGGCATTTCTCCCCTTGGGTTTTAAGTTTCAGGAAGGGAAAAAATTCCACCACCCCATCCCAACATTTAGGATACCGGGTATCACATCTACACAATCCATACGCACAACGCTTCGGCATGTTTCCCTCGCTCAAAAGCTTGACAGACCTCCTGCGCCTAGTTACGGTTGCTAAACTACGATTAGCCTGTGGCGGTTTTCGGGCTTGGATTAGCGAAGGGTCAATTACCTACTATTCTTGAGGAACACCAAGGTCGTGTGGTAATTTAATTGCCATCCGAATCCACAATCTATGTGTTTAAATGGTGATCAATGAAAAAGTCATTCTGCACTTCTTTTTAGATCACTGAAAAGCACTGTATGATCACAAGATTCGCTTTTATTTTGCATCAGTGAAGCATTTTTCTTTGCATGCATTTTAAACATTAACACCTTCATAACTGAAATAATGAGAATATATGGGAACAAAGTTTCATCACCGCTCCACTACAGCGAGTGGGAGCTGATATAAATAAAGAGAAGGAAATCACGAAAACGTGCTAAATACAATTTTAAAATGTATTCAATTACACAACAGTATTCCATATCAAGTATCCAGGTCATGTAAATGATCATGTAGCCTAATGAACCACACATGCAACTAATTTTTAAGGTAAATTCGTGGTGGATGTGTGAGTTATAATTCGAGTTTTATCACAGAGAAAGCATCCAAATATACATTTTACAGACATCCTTATAAAAACAATTATTGTCCGAATAGGGCTAAAGTCATAGGTTCCCAGGGAATATATGTAACCCACTTAATGATATTTATAAAAAACTGTGCTTTCTTTGCAGTACAGATGTGCATACATACCCATCATAGTCCTCCAAAATGCAGTCTTTCAGTATAGAGAGAGCGTGTCCTTTTCTCTCAGTGACTGTGGAAGAGAAAGAGTTAATGTTTTTTAAGAAAGAAAAACACTCGAAACTGCCTTTAGTACCCGTTTCCAGGCTTTGGCAAATGTCTACAGTAGAACATATGGTCCTGGCTGTAAAGCAAAATTTATACTTGCACGCTGTTTGCATTTTTAATCAAGAATATGAGTGGTGGTGGAAATAGGCGGCTGCTTTTATGTTTGTTTTGTTTTCATGTGTGCAAAATAAGGTCAGGGCAGTTCACCATTTACATTACAATACAGTGATGATGATAAAGATCAACCAGGTCATGGGTCAGAAACAAGTAAGTTTAATACATGATTCAGGAAATAGCAGATCTTCTCCAAAATCTACTTACACGGCCATACGTTATATCAGTAGGTGTGCACTGTTTGAATTGAACCCATGACCTTTTGTGCTGCTAGTGCAATGCTTTACCAATTGAGCTACAGGAAAAAAATGCAGTGCAAAGCACAGTGTGTTAGATAATACGAAGGTTGCTACCTACCCGTCTTTATTCCTGTTACATAATGCCAAAAAATGCTGTCTAGGTAACCGGCTCACTAGATTTAGAAACAGCTAGATTTACTAAATACTGAAGTGTCTTTGTACAGCGATTTAGTTTTGGCTTCATGTGGCATAAGCACTTGCCTGTATGGCACAGGAAAATGCCAGTGAACGCGGGGGGAAAGGGGTGGCACGTCGCAGATGGCATTGTGCACGCCCGTGTCCCACTTAGCATTTTCTGGGGCACCTCTGCAATGAAGCGGGTCCCAGCTGTGACCACCCATCAAAGGGTTCACCGTGGCTGATGTGACACTTGCAGATGGATGTTTTTTTTGTAGTTGTTGTTAAAGAACGTGCTTTGCAATGCACACAAAAGATGCACATTATAGCACGCCTGGCTGTCCCTGGTACCAGCTTAACTACATGCACGTAGATCACAAAATGTGCACACAAATGTGATCACAGAAATTTATCATAAGCTTGAATTTTTTGTTAAGGTTGCAATTGTAAAAATAAATATGTGTATTTATTTATTTAAATATAAATATAACAACATTTATTAATCTTTGTTATTGTTATATTTAATGTTGTATATATATATATTAAATATATTGGGCTGCTAATATATTTGCAGTACCAGCTTAACTGCATGCGGATCAAAAAAAGTGCACACAAATGTGATCACAGAAATTGATCATAAGCTTGAATTTTTTGTTAATTTATCGGTAACATTTTAAAAAAGGTTGCAATTGTAAAAATAAATATATGTATTTATTTACTTAATATTTAATTAATATATAAATAACAACATTTATTAATCTTTTTTAAGTTTATATTTAATGTTGTTAATCTATATATATATATATATATATATATATATATATATATATATATATATATATATATATATATATATATATATATATATATATATATATATATTAAATATATAATATTAAATATATTGGGCTGCTAATATATTTGCAGTATAATATAATTTGCTGCTAATATATATATTTAAATAACAACATTTATTAATCTTTGTTAATGTTTAATTCCAATGCAACAATAGAATATGAATATTTATATAAATAAAATAAATATACTGTTCATTGATAGTTAATGTTAGCAAGTGCATTTACTAATGAAAATTTATATAATGAAAATTTATAATTTTCTATATTCTTGTTAAGAATAGATTGAATGCTGTTGCCATGTAAAGAATAAACCTGTATTAGGATTGTTGTTTAAGTGTGTGTTAAATGTACTGTGTTTTGGCATTTTACACTTACTCTATGCACATGCATGCAAGACTACATGCATTTTGACAGCCTCAACCCTAATTTTCATTGCTGACCTGTAGGGGGTGCACTTGCAAACCCAAGTAAATAAACACATGCCTCTGACCTTGCCACAATCCAGCCACCTACATGTATCAACAGCTAACTCTCCATTCATCACCAAACTACCAAAGATCATTCGTTTTAGTTAAAAATAAAATTTGGAGTTAAAACAGTGCTTAATCTACAAAATCCCATTCACATAAAATGCTAAATTAGACTCTTAAATGACCAAAAATGTACAGGCATTGGTTATCCGTAAATAGCTCTGAATTACAGGCAGTAATTGCTTCTCCTGATCGTGACCACTGGCGAACATCATCCATGCATCTTTCTGCAATAAAGCCTGGAGCTAATTCGATCACATATATTCTCCGAGCTCTGCGTTCCTCTCCCTGGTCAGGGCGGCAGAATGAGATATTTAATTTCTATTAGGTAAAATGTTGTTTAATGGCTTCACCTCGAGTTCTGAGCCTCTGCCCTCGGGAACGCATCATCAGGAATCGGATTCTATTACTGTGTAAATGGCTTCTGGAATCAGGTAGCCACATTCATTAGAGAGCACAGATTGCGGCGTTCCCTTCCCAAAAGCAGGGGGCGCATGATGTGTGGGTGCGTCCGTATAGTTTGTATTTGTCTATGCGGGGATAGGGTCTTGGGTGGGTGTGTGTATGTGTGTCTGTGTTTGGAGGTGGGTACGGGGAGGGGGGTCTGTGTTAGAACAGATGGGTGCAGTTCCTCCCCCTGGGTCAGGTTTCTGACGGAGGATACACTTCTCCTGTCATTATGAGTGTAAGATGCATTTAGGACCATCCACAGTAGTGTTGTACAGCTGTTACTTCCAGTGTAACACACACACATATGGTGCAGAGAAATAGACATAAACAAAAAATATGGAGGGATATGTTTTTGATGTTTAGTACACAGCCAGATTATTTTCTATTTTATTTTATGAAGTGTTCCTCTAGCTCAATAGGTAGAGGTATTGTGCCAGCAACAGTAATCACACATATTGATTAAAAAAAATGTAGATTGAGGTTTTTGAAGTTGCTTTGCATGGATAAAAGTGCTTGCCAAATGTGTAAATGACATAAAATAAAACCAAACCCTATGTAAATTCATCATTTAAAGAAGTACTTAAGTACCATTTTTTGAGCAGGTGAAAAAACAGCGTAGCATTAAAGGAAAACACCACCGTTTTTCAATATTTTCTATGTTCTTACCTCAACTTAGATGAATTAATACATAGCTTTCTTTTTCCAATGCGTGCACTTTTAATCTTTGTACAGCGCTTCATAAGTGTTAGCATTTAACCTAGCCCCATTCATTCCTATGGCTCCAAACAAAAGTTTTATTTTGTGCCACTATACCTACTCGTGTAACTACTCATGTAACAGTCTTTAAATAGGAAAAACAAGGAAGTGTTTGATGGCTACTAAATGCATCCCTGTTTGGATCCTAAGGAATGAATGGGGCTAGG